>JAKEPQ010001015.1:10000000-10015000 GCA_024500445.1 Entomyzon cyanotis
TAGCCATTCCTCCACTTGGGCTGCAGAGACTGCAAGATGGGGAAGAAGTAATAAAAAACCTAGGAGGGTCATTCAGCCTACTTTATATTCTGTGACAATACTTTCAAACTGAATCTTGAAGAAAGTAAGTCCTAATTAATTTTGTTTACCTCTTCTTAGAGTGACTACATTCACATCTATGTTTTCACTTCAGCATTTTGTTTTTCCTTCTAGAACTTCTTACTTTAGGTTACAGCTCTACATTACAGCTCTACATTTGTGCAGACTAGTCCTCCTAATATTCAGAGAGGAGTCCAGCCAGCCTGACCCAGACGCAAGGTGGAGGCTATCATGAACCTGAAGATCATAAAGAAGATCTGCTGGACTTGACCACCAGGTTGTCCTTCAGGGGCTCTCTGATGCTGGCAGAGTGATTGATCTCACTGGACCTAAATATATATGATGTACAGGTCAATTCTGAGCCCTTTGCCCATGTGCTGCCCTCAGTCGAAAAACCAGAAAGGGTAGGAGTCCATCCAACCTGTTTCTGACATCTGCATTTGGGTGAGATGAATTGTACTCTAAGAGAGCCTCTTTCTCTCCTGTGGTTGTGTAGGAGCTCAGTGTAGCAATGACATCAACAGACATCCATGGTGCTCATGCCTGAAGTCAAGTGAGACAATTCCCTTTTCATGTTTACCAGATGGACCTTGATGTGTCATAGGACAGCAACCTCACCCACAGCAGGACCAGGCCTGAGCCTGCCAGGGTGCTCTGTGTCCCTGGACATGAGGTGTCCTTTGAAACCAGGACAAGAGATGTGCACGTAAAACAGTTTCTGCACGCTGGACCATGCCCAGATATGCAGTCAGGAAGTTGGTGGGACAATGTAACAGTCCTTTTGGGTCCCAACAGACTTCCATACCCCAATCCCTGAAAACCTGGAGCACCAAGGTCTACAAAGCACTTCAGTCACTGTGCCTAGAATACTCAGAGCCCTCTTCCTACATGTGTTTCTCATTATTGTCCAATTTCTTTCACTAAGTAGGTCAGTTCTTCCTCTCCCTTAACACTCCATCTAATTCTAGTGACTCCACCATAAGAATTTAATTTGAGAATCTTTTGCTGCTATCAACCTTAATTTTTCACTTCCACAGTTTTCAACTATTTCTTCTTATCCCTTAATCTTCTGATACAGTGAATTAGTTCTTCCTTTCCATCTTTTATATTGCTATTCTGAATGGATCAGGCTATGATAAAATCGTTTTCACCTTCCAAACATGTCATAATTTCTTTTCACTAAATTGGTATTTTCTTCATTTTTTTTCAAACTATCTTTTTTCTCAAGCTCAGCATGGAAAAAAGTGGACAGTTTTGCAAGGCTACACAGAAGGTTACTGGTATCTCCGCAGCTTTGTATGAGAGCCTATAAAATGCATAATACAAACATTATAGTCCAGCTAGATACCTGTGTGTTCGCTTATGTCCTCACCATTCTCAAGCACACAACATCCAGTTGTCCTTTTTGTTCTTCTCCCATCAACAGAAATTTAATTTATTTTAATCCTACACTGTCATAGTCATGGATGTCCATTGCAGGACAGGAAAAGCAGACATGCTAAATTTTATATTCATGTAACTTCTGCTTTTGTTTTGTTCTGCTGAAAAGTGGTATGTTAATAGACAAAGTCCTAACAAATATGTTAGGAAAATGGGGAGAGAAGACTCACATTGCATCGTGAGCAGGGAGAAAATGCATTTTTGTTTAGTTATCATTGCTATAAGCATTTCTATTTTCAGACTTTAAAAAAATCCTTCCTTTTGTTTTTTCTGAATTTAGCTCAGTGAATATTTTAATATCTAATGCTGTTACTAATGGAAAAAAGTACAGTTATGTGTAGTGTGTAAAGATAAAATAGTTTACTATGCATGAATACCAATATATTAACTGGATAAAACATACAGAAAAGCAGACTGATAGAAACACTGATGGGAAGAATTTGACTGATGGTCCTATGTGTGTGACTAATACATGGATGTATTACATGGATGCACTGGAAGGACAGATGGAGAAGATAAATCAACAGGCAGATGGATTGATGAATGGAGTGCTGCTGTACTGAGGGGAAAATCAGGTAAAACGAATATTAGAGAGAAAGTGTGAGTGCAAGTATACTAGAGAGAAAGAGTGAGTGCAAGTATACTTGTGGATTTCTTCTTTGAGGATGAGCCCTGATGGATCTCTTTGGGAATTAGCTGGTTAAATGCAACTCGCTCTTTGCAGTGAAACTGTGTTCACTCCTCAGAGGTGCAAGGAAGATGAGAATAACCTTTGAACAGAGGGAAGCCTAATTTAGAACTGAAAGCACAGAAAGGTATTAATGAGAGGAGCACTAGGACAAGATTAAATCTTAGCAGAAGACCCAGTCTAGCTTTAAACAAGGAAAACTGCAGAATAAATTTTCAGGTAAAAATAGAATCCTTTTTTTTTTTTTTTTTTTCTCTGCTAATGAAACCTAAGACTTTGATGTAGCTTTCATTTAGCCTGTGCTTTCCTTGAGCCCACTCACACTTTTGAAATATCTGGATTTCACATTTTGGACCTTAATATCATGGAAGCTTAGCAAGAACTGGGCCTTCCATGTACGAGTGTGATGCAGTGATCTGCCTGTACTAACAGCAAGGGTGCAATATGATGGTGTGCGGTTACTTCCCCTGACACTAGCATTTGCTGCTGACAGTTTCCATTAACAGAACTAGATAACTCAAGAAGCTCAAATTTAAGCAGCTTCTCCTCCAAGCTTCTGCTTCAAATCTCCCCAGGGAGGTAGTACTTGTAACAGTGCTTATTAATTCATCCCATTTTGGTTTTCAATATGCATTTGTGCAATGTTCTGTGCATGCAATGTACAAATATTTGTGATACTTTATCTTCCTAGGTAACACATCCTAAACATCTTGTGACATCCTAAACATCTCCTGCTCGAGTTAGCCATGTGAAATAATCACTTCTCAGGACTAGCAGCCTTCTCTGCACAGAGCCCTGCTAGCAGCTCTCAGTGCAATCCACCATCTCATTTATGCTAGAGATAAGGCACAGCCTCAGCATTTAGTAGGCAGCTACTCAGTATGCTCACAACTTCTCAGAAAAGATCAAAATAACTGATACAAACACTCAACAGACTTTCACATACTCTAATTCAAAAATTATTCTAGTGAAACACATGTCTTCTGACCAGTATTCAACAGAGAAATGATGTGTTTTGAGTTGGCAAGGCAACTCACAACAACAGAAGTTAGAGGATAATATTCTTTCTACTTATATAAGGAAGACCTTTGAGAGAAAAAATAAGCAATGGTAGAAATAGCATTTTTCAGCTGACTTTGCTGAGTTTATACTCAGAGTCACATTATTTCTAAGGCTATTAATTTCTACATAATTTTAAAATCTGATTGGATGTGAGAAGCAATATTGCAGAAATGAACCATGGTACTTTGTATTATGTGCTCCTAGTATGTCTTCTGAGTCATTTCTGATTAGCTCAGTGGAAATACTACATTGTCAACAATTAAGAGAAAGCCAGCTGCATTATCTTTTTGTCTTCTGAGCAATACAACGTCAGTAGTGACCAGCTGATTTCAGATTCCTCTCTACTTTTTACTGAAATAGTGAGGTGGTACACTTTCCATAAACTTGGCAAGATTATATTTCTGCCAGGCTGAAGAAATTAATTGTGAGCTGGGAAACAAAATATCAAGTTCACTGAGAAAGAATCCAGACAAAATGCTAAGTTTGGGTTTTAGGGGTTTTTTTGCATTCCACTGTCTCAGTTTTTGGGTTAACCCCCAAAGAATGGAGGGGGAAAGAGAGTGAGAGAGAAAAGAAAAAAAAATGGTATCTAAATCTTTTAAAGTTGTGTGTTAAATTTAATTTTTCTGATGACAAGGAATGTTGCAGAGATTGCTCTAACATTATTTTCCTCTTCTTCATTAAACAGCTACACTAAAGCTCTCAGCCTTGGCATCAACTCCTTTATTGAAAATGCCCTGTTGTTCTCAAAAAGAAACCTTCCTCTTCCAAATCCCTAGCACTATTTCTGTTCTTTACCTCTGTCCTGCCATGAAAGGACTTTCTATCCTGGACGAATATCTAGGTTCTCTTATTTCCTTATATTTCTGTCAGATAGCCATTTACTTCCAGTCATACTTGGGGATTTAGATGAATACATCTGTTAACCAGGAAGTAGCCCACGTACACCAAGCTCATTTCTCAGTTACCAATGAAGAGCTACTGGATATTAGCAATTCCCCCCACATAGCTTATCTTGAACAATGTGACTAAAATATTACTGAAAATGCTTAAAAAGCTTCTTTTTTCTTGAGTCTCACAGTTGACTTCTTTTTTCTTGAGTCTCACAGTTTTCTTGCCACACAGTTGAACTACTTCTCCCTCCTGTTGTGGTCCTCCTTCTTGGTAGAGGAAGCTGTCCACCATTTATTACATCATTTATTACATGTTGATCTTAAATCTAAAGAAATATTTAAAATACTTTTTTCTTCCCTCTCAATCTTTACTTTTTTGAATTTTCTAAAGAATCAGTATTCTCTTCAGGGTTCAAAAGCACATACATAGACACTCATACATATATAAACCCTAGTGGAAAAATTACCTAATCAAAGATCCAATTTCTCTTGTTATTTCAAGGACTGCTACTTATGAAGAAAAATGCAGATAATTTCTAATATTTCAGTCTCCCTGAAAATGCCATTGCCTGCCCAGCCTGGATTAATCTGCATATGGCTGTGATTCTGGGGCCATCAAATTGATTGCTGAGGTTGGCAGAAGCAGCAGTGGCACCTGGTCGACCTATGGTTTTGAAAATGAATGAGTGCCAGAATAATTATGCTTTATTGTACCTGCTAATTTCTCCTGGAAAATATCTTAATAAATTGATTGCATGTTTGAAGCAAACCTGTAATGAGAGGATTATTTACAAAGGCCACACAGAAGCTGTTATTAAAAAGCAATCAGAAAGAGAGAAGAACAATGGCAGGAGGGCTCAGTGGGGAAGCCTTAATGGTGGGGAGTTTAGGATTTGGTTTGTGTTATCTTGCTGACATTCTAATTAGAAAGTATTTCTCCCATTTCACTACTGTCACACACTTTATTTGAATTAGCTTTCACACTTGATTGAGGAGAAAGTAATTTTTTTACATGCCAGGATGAGTCAGTGCCAATTTCTTTGCTTTTGTCTCTCGAGCCTGAACCTGCAAAATCCTAGTGTTCAGATCTGGATTCTGCTGATGTTGGATTTCAGAGTGCCTCGTGAGAGATTGTGCTGGAGCATCTGTAAGCAGCTGGGTCCAGCAGAGAAATTGGACCTGTGACTTGTCAAATGGACCCTGCAATCCTGCAGGGAGTGGAGGTCTTAGCCAGACCTCTGCAGACACAGAGCTGACCCTGTTTGTTGATGCAAGATGTTGACAGTAGGGAGAAGCCAAGGAATTTATTCAGCCCAGTCCTGTTTTAAATGTTGAAAATGCTAATATGTAACTGAAATAAACTTTCCATTACAAAAAGATGGTGTATTACACCAGAATACCCCTTCTCTACCATCTTTCCCCTCCCTAATTAGTAAATAGGTTCTAAAAACAAACAAGGAATTAGTAATCTGGAGAATCTGAGGTGTGAAAAAAAGGATTAAAAACCCTCAGTATGTGTAATTAGCTACAATTAATTAGCATATATTTGCACAGAACCTAGTAAACCCAAGCACTAAGCAATTGCTGCAGTTCTGGGGAAGGATGTCTAAATGATTGGGAAGGCTGGGTTTAGGACAGTGGCACTGGCATCTGAAGAACAAAAAATCCAAGGTGGAAAAAGAAGCATGCAGGATATGAGTAATGTTCCTGATAGAATACAGCAGAAGGTCTGGAGCCTGAAACCCACATGGATGCCAAGCGGGCTCAAAGCTGCTTCCTTGGACAGTGCTCTCACTTCTTTCCCCTTCAGGACTGCAACCAGAAGGACAATGGCTGGTAGTTTACCCTGGGTCTAAATGTAGGACTGACATAAAGGATTTTTTGAATTCTTCTCTATTATATGTAGGACTCAACACGCAAACTCTTCCAAAATGGTTTTGCTTTTGTTTCAGAACTCCTTAAAAAAATGCATGACCAAACCCAGAAGGTTTTATCTGAAAAGAATGTGTCAAAATCTCATGGGAACTGCAGATCAATTGTGTTCTGTTTATACCTGTGCACAAAGGTTAATAGGTTGGTACATCTGCTCTGGCAAGACCAGGGTGAGCAACCAACACCCCTCTTCTCCAAGGAAGGAGACTGCTGAGCACCACCAGAAAGTTGCACAACCACCAGTCCCCATTTGAAATCCTGGAAGGAACCCTGAGGTCCACAGACAAACTCTGGGACATGACAACTTTCCTGTATGGATTTAGTCAGTTTGTGTTAGGATATCTCCCTAGAGAAATGGATAAAAGATATTATCCGAATCACTTAAAAAGAGTCTGGGGATAAGCACTCTCCACCAAAATCACTCTCAATCCAGGTCCTTTGTTGTTATCCACTTCAATGGATGGTGACAAGATGTGGAAAAAAAAAGTATGAAGCCCATGAAGCAAAGGGGAAGAAGTCGCACTTGCTGTGCGTAGTAAGACTATACAGCAAAATTTATTTTGTGTAGCACCTTTCAAAATTACTGTTTTCTAAAACTATCTGGGATTAAAAACAGAGAGACAGCAGTGAATGTAACATATAGGTTACTTTAAACAAGACTACTAAGTGAAAAATTAACAAAGCTTTCACTTATGAGTCTCATAAGAGACTTGAAAAATGAGAAAGAAGAGACAATCATGATGAGACATATTCCTAGCAGAGATGCAAAACATGATGAAGAGACAGTTACGTGAAGCGAGACCGGACCCTCTACTAGGTAGTAAGAAATAGAGAGGAGCTCACATTGAGAGCAGCCAGCCAGGAATAGACAGTGAGAGAAGCCACAGTGAAAACAGAGAGAAGCCCGGGAAGGTTGTTGCAGTGCTCCCGGAGGACCCTTTTGTACTGGGATTATCAAGAGACAGTGGTGCTGCTTCCTGAGCCCAGCTTCCTTCTGGGCTATAGAAGCAAACCTGCCAGGTATTCGGGTCAAAAGTAGGATCAAAATCATCCATAGTTTTTTAGCAGCTGCTTGACAGAATCCTGGTGGACAGAATCTGGATGTATCAGTCTTGGCAACAAAATCAAAACAGAAGTTGAACTAAATGAAGGAACTTGGCTCCTTTGATTCAGCTTTTCCCTCCAGTATACCTGTGAGCATATATCTCTGTTATTTTCCTACTTTTTTGTTGTTGTTTTTCTTTAAGGTGAAAACAAGTTTTACTCCAAGGCAAATATCATTCCCACTTGTACAAGTTCTCTTTTCTCTAAGAGCACTCTTTACCACCAGCCTATAAATCCTCCAAAGATATAAATGTAACAATCTTTATATCTGGCAGTTTTCTTGTAAAATGCTCAGGCTTCTGGCAGCTAGTATAGTGGAAAATGATCATCATCGTTACATTTCTTCATGTTATGGTATGTTAAATTACTGATGTACTGATTCAAGAAAAATGCCCTCAGCACATGGGTCCATGCTGAGGCATTCTTTGATTTAGGGAAGAGCTGAATCTACCAAGGATCTGCAGTAACATACAATAAGCTCTAATCTTTACTCATATTCAGATCTGTCTACATTTTTACCATGGTATCTAGGGATCTTTTGTGATACCAAATGTGTAGCAGTTTTTCAAATAAGCATGAGTTCTAACATTCTGCACATAAAGTTCTATGCAATCCTACCAACCACCGTACAACACCCCTTAGCCCCAAAGCTGGAATACATTACAGGATATTAAGGCAAGTCATTGCAAGTCCAAATCCTTCCCTGACACTTCAACTGAAAATCCATTTAGCGGTCAGTGCAGTTCGCTGAACAGATATAATCTGCTGGTCATGGAAAATGTTATTTTGATTTCTGCAGAGTTTCATTCCAGGCCAGAAGTTTCCCAGTAGTTTCAGGAGCACAGGAAAAGTAATGAATTAATCCACACTTGAGGTGAAAAAGGGTTGGCTCTCTGGGACCAGATTTCTTGCTGGAAAAAGCATGGCCCAGCTGTTTTCTGAGTACTGAATAGAAACTTAGTTCTGACACTGATTCCTGCCTAACAAAAAGCAAATGAACTGGCAGGGTCATGAAATGGAATGGGAAATGCAAGTAATAGCTCTTTAGACACATTATCTCCACTAGAAGTTGTAGAAATAAAGTTTGCAGTTTTTCAGGTTCTCAGGTAATACTGATATTCTCAAGTTTCACTTGAAACAGTTCTGTTCAAAATGATCACATGAAACAACTTTCCACCATCATCCAAAAATGGAAGAGTTGGCTGCAGTCAGAGATCTGCTTGTGACAGACATTAATTGTGTCTTTCCTTTTAAGAAAAAAAAAGAATCCTTCAGATGCTCGGAAATTGCATTTTCTTATATAATCTTTTTCCTCAGCTTTTTTCAGTGCTTTCTTCTGGCTATTTCTGCCAACCTCTGTAGAAGCAGACAGTGAGCACCAACACTATTGGCTTGTTTTGGACATTTCTGAGAGAGACAGCCGTCACCACATCCAGTTCACTGAGTTCTCTATTCAGACACAGTGAATGGTTTCTTGCATGAACACAAAGCCCCTGGTAATGTTGCACCATCATAGAACTTCTTGTTTTCTTCTTCCAGCATGCGTTATGCTGCATTCCACTTGGTGGGTTTAGGGGAAGCTTGTTTGATTTGGGAGGTGCACCTGGGAGGTGCACAGGAGAAGCAACAAAATTCTCAGGAGGTTCAGCTACACACTTTTACTTACAAACTTATAGAACATCAAGATAGAATAATACCTGGCAAATTTTAAAATGGAGCCATTCTGGGTAGAAATGTAACAATATAGAGGCATGAAAAAGTAAAGGAAAAAGAAGGAGAAGGAGAAGAAGGAGAAGGAGAAGGAGAAGGAGAAGGAGAAGGAGAAGGAGAAGGAGAAGGAGAAGGAGAAGGAGAAGGAGAAGGAGAAGGAGAAGGAGAAGGAGAAGGAGAAGGAGAAGGAGAAGGAGAAGGAGACGGAGAAGGAGAAGGAGACGGAGAAGGAGAAGGAGAAGGAGAAGGAGAAGGAGAAGGAGAAGGAGAAGGAGACATAGTCACCACCGTTGGATCCAGAGATGATATTTCGTCCAGAGATGAAACTTATTTGATTATTGCAATTTCCATGGGTCAAAGTGATGATTGCAGTCTTGTTCCATCAGGGGTGGGAGAAGCCCACAAAACACAAAGTCCAGTGCATTAATAGAAACTCAGGATATGTGGGAACACCCAGGTACCTTCCCTGGCATGGGAAGTTTTACACTGATTGATGCAAAACTGTGGATCATGGCACATTTTGGGAGTCTTTGACACCTTCTAAGAAGTGTCAGTTGCCTCTTACCTCAGTGTAGTTAATTATGGCCCATTAGAAGGGGTTAATATCTTCAGGCTTTCCTAAGAACATCCCAGTACTTTCCTGGAGTGAGTTTTCACAGCTAAGCCACTTGTGTAAAGACATTGGCATGATAAAAAGCATTATCCCACCTCTCAGGATCTGCTTCTTATTGGCCTCTTCTGTTATGTGGCCCAACACCCAGCTTGGAGCCACTGGTGCTGGGTGTGCACCCCCTGCACCACCACCTGGGCAGTTACTGCAAGTGGAAATAGTTTGAATCCTTAACCATTCATATTCCAGTCTCACAACACGTCAGTGGAAACAAAATTTAGGGTGCTTTATCAGGGACAGTGCAAAGCTGTGTGCTGAACCCACACAGGTCTGTTGGATTAGATCAGCCTCCCAACAGATGCCATTACCTCCTGGCAGCTGAACAAACACCAAAAAAATCTGCACGTTACTTCCCCTCTCCCAAGCCCCACCAAGCATGAGATTAGCCATTCAGTTATGTTTACAAAGATTTAAAAAATGCTAGAAGAGGGGATATAACAGAGAAGCAGGGTCTTGATCAATGGCACAAAGTCTAGCTGGAGGCCAATAAAATGCAGTGTAACCCAAGGGTCATTACTGAGTCTGATCCTGTTTAACATCATCATTAATGGTTTGGGTGATGGGGCAGAGTGTACCCTCAGCAAGTTTGCTAATGATGTGAAATTATATCAAGCCTCTCCAAGCAGATGAGGAATTGCCCAATATTCCTTCCAGTAAGGTCTCCATCAGCTGGAGGCCTTATCAGAATATTAAGTCCCTCTTTCCAACTGCTGAACAAGGTAAAACTTCCTATTACACTGCGTATAGAGAAGTTATGTATCAGGGTTGTGATTCATCAAGTCTTTATTGATCCAAACCACATCGTTTAGTTCATGGAAAGAGAGCAAAGTAGAATAAAGCCTAAATTCCATAATCTTCACTGGGGCAGATATAGTTCTTGCGGAGAAATCACGGTAGGTACAAAGAATTATATTTTTATATGCTTCTATGAATAGAAATGACTCATTAGAATTATAAATATTCCATCCTCCAAACCCTAAAATTAGATTTTTATTTTTTTTTAAGACAATCCAAACATTCCCCAAGCAAACACCTTTATTAGGTGATACATTCCATTGTTCTTCATTCTCTCATCTTTTGGTATAAATCATTGAAGGTCTGCAGTTTATTTCAGTTTTCTTCTTGGACCCAGCCACTACTGTCTTATTTGTCCTCTTGCTAAAGGCTGGGAAGCTTTAAAAATTTCCCTCCAAATTAATAACTAGTAAATATACTCAAACTCAACTACTGACCTTCTCTTTCTTCTGTATTAAAAGACCTTACCAATGAATCTTAAATCCTACTGGGTACATATTTATTATATATTATGATATGTTTTCAATTCCAACTCTAATAGGGTGTTTGTGAGTGCACTGCATATTTCTTTGTTAAATAAGGATGAGTACACACTTGCAAATATAGGCACAGACACTTGGCTGTGGTTGCACTCACATTTCTTAGAGTTTACATGTACACACATCTGTCCAAGCAGGAGTGTGTCTGCCTACAGAGCCTGGATTACCAAAGTGGCAAAGAGCTTGAGGTTACCTTTGTTTTTACCCCTGTTTAATGCACCTCAAAATTCTGATCCACGGTCCTTTAAGTATCTGGCTCTTTTCTGATTTTTCAAGGCTGGCATTCAAACAGGTACAACTGGGAGCAAGAGGTGTTCTGCCCAATGAATATTTATTGAAATGCACACAGAGAGAGCACAGTGATGTGTGTGTGTGTCCACACACCTGCACAAACATATGTGAATACTACTGTGTGTGTATAACAGCAATCATGTCACAACTCAGTCCTCTAGCTGGAATCTTGAAAGCTCTAGAGGAAGATGAATACATATAATTTCAATATTATTTATTTTGCCCATTTTAATGGTAAGAGTTGTGACTTAAGGAGTACATAGTAAAATAGAGACGGGCCTTGAAATACTGCTCAAACCTCCAACATTAAAGCTGTTTGTGACTCTACAGCACAGCTAGATGGACTAATATGTAAAGTGATCGATAATTACAGTTGCAGATTTGCATTAGCATAGAGGAAACACACAGAAAATCCTGGAATTTAAACACTCTGACAGCCAATTTTTTCAAGTTGGTAACTTGCTGTAGTGTCACCACATCCCAACTGCCCTGGCTGCACATATGATGATGCCATTCTACCATTTAGGAACAATTTTTTCTGGCTGTTTATTCTCTTTCCATTTATCCGTATTGAAAGTTATTCCTTTAGGGACACCTGCAACTTCTCTCTTTTCTGATAATGCACAGGCTTGTGTGGTTTTGAGAGCTATTTATGTAATATTTCCATTAACAAGCTCTAATTAAACCATCTAATTAAAAAAGCAGTAATCTATTTAACAGGGGAGTTATTTTTTTAAGAACGCCTAACAGAACCATGATTAAGTTCCTCTGCTAGATGAGCATGATGGTTTTTCATAAAGCTCTTAATTACTCAACCCAAAATGTCAAATAAATTAAATTAAAGACATAATTTTATTTTTCTGAAAGGAAAAATAAAATAGTAACACATGCTAGGGTAAAAAGCTGTTCCAAAATATCCATTAATATAGTGGAGATTGTTTTTAATGTGTTGTGCATTTCAGCCTAGACAAAAGCTGATTAGTGATGTAAAATATAGTGAATAAAATCTTGCACTTATTAGACAAATACATAGCTAATCACACTTTTTATTCCCAAGATATGCCTACTATTAGAGAGCAGGAGTGGTTCTCGACCTCTGCACAGCAGTAGTACCCCTAAACCGAGCAATTTGCTCCCATCTGGGTTGAGGCAAGAGACTACCCTGAGAAAGTACACAAGCCTGGACATTTCCCTCTGACCCCTTATGTATCCACAGCAATCAACTATGTTGGATCAGGATGTTAGATTGTACATTTTGCCTGTTATATTTAGTGTCCATTTACAGCTCTGTTGTCTGCAAATTTGTCTAATCCCATTTTGAGCCTGCTGATAATCCCTGCCTCTGCAGCCTTCTGGGCCAGCAACCTTCAAAGGTTCCCTATCCAATGTGCAAGATCTGCTTTCTTTACACATTTTAAGCTGCTATCCTATTAGTTTTTATCAAGTGCTCTTTAGTTCCATTCTTGCAGGATTTAGTGGATAACAATTCTGCATTTACTTTATCTGTGATCTGTATCTTATCATAACCTCAACAAAAATATTCATTTTATTTTGCTCTATTTTAGTTGCAAGTTACTTTTCCTAAACATGATCATTCTCATCAACATTTCCCAGGCTGATAATCAGTCCTCCCTCACTCACATTCTAAGACAAATGTTTCTGAGGGCAGAAGTCAGCGAGCAAAAACAGGCTACAATTTCAAAGAAGGAAATTATGACTTCTTCTCTGGCTAAAAAATAAATAAACTTCTACTCTGCTGAGGCATTCTGGAACCTCTTTAAAGAGTTCGACAGGAATTCTCTGCCTTGTGGGAAATGTACTTGACAGCTGCCTGAATCAGACCAGTCATGTTCAGTCCTGATGTGATGGACTCAGTGCTTAAATTTGCACAGACCTTTCCACTCCCTGCATGCTCAAGGTGCCCCTCAGGTGTCACTCTCTCAAAAGGACCAGGCACACACTGGGAATGCGAGCGTTGCAGTTAAGATGGAGCATTTTGGCTGCTGCAAGGCACAGGCACAAGAGCTGAAATCCACTGGACTCTCCTGAGTTTCTAAATTTGCCTCTGCTCTTACACAGAGAGCATGATGGAGAAGGAGGGTTCAGCCTTATCTGAAAGCAAATGACAGGAGAAGGAGAGAAAATGAAGAAAGCAAAGATATAAAGAAGGGATTTGTGGAAGCAAAACACAGCCTCACCGTTTAAGCATGTTTGTGGACCTGCTTGGTTTGGACCTGTGTCTTTTGCCATGCTGGGGTTTGTCTCACTGCCAAGCCCAACAAGAACAAACAGATTAGGCCAAAAGAGGGTGTTGTTGTTTAGTTTGAACACAAAGCACCGATATGTGAAATGAATTTCTGTGTACTTAATCTTAGCCAAATGAGGCTGTCAGATGTTTGTTTCTCCAACCTGAATCAGCACTTTATACCAGAAGGAAAATGTTCCCTGGGTGTAAAGCACAAGTGAGTGAAACGAAAAACCATGGACTCAAATATTTATCATTTTCTTTCTCATTAGGAGTCCTTGTTCAAAAGCCAGAGCATGCTGCCTGTGCCTCCTCCATCTCTATAAGCTGCCTTGCTCCATTGTTGCTCTTCCCACAGGCAGCAGCTAAAAGCAGCCATTTGAGGTTGTCATGTGGGAGTGCTCCAGTGAGTAGGAGGGGGTGCGAGGGTTGCCCTGTGACATGCACCCAAACTTCCAGGAGCTGCTGCTTGTGCCTCGCCCTGAGAAGAGGAAGGTGGGCTGAAGGTGAAACCTCCAGCTATCCAGTGTCTCCAATGGCCTTAGGCTGACCTGCAAGGGTCTGAAAGCACCTCTGTCCCCTCAGCAGGACGCATCTCTTAGTCAAGGCAAACAGGACAACTAATGTTTAGCTACAGCTCAAACTGAGGAAGTCAGGGATCAGGTATGGATGCTGAGCTTTTGATTACAGGAATATGGTATTGAGGATGCAAAAACAGTTCTTGACAGATCCTTGTTATCAGTTACAGAACAGCAGCATCCTTTTAACAGGACTGATCCATTCACCTGTATGTAAAACCTTAGGCATAAAACCTCATATTTGTCCAGTATGACTTTACTGGCACCAAGTGAATGACTTGTGGTTTGGCCTGGAGTTTAATCCATGTTCCCTTCAGAGGGAGGCCTTCTGTTTAATCCATGTTCCCTTCAGAGGGAGGCCTTCTGCAAATCTCTTACTCACAGGGATCAGAGATCTTCCATATGAACTAGGTAAGACACATCCAAATCTTCATAACTGTATTCTTGGAGCATTTTCTTGCCCCTCTAGATAGTCAAATATGGAGTTGTCATGGTTTCACCCTAGCCAGCAACTAAGCACCACACAGCTACTCACTCGCTTCCCCTGGTGGGATGGGGCGAGAGTCAGAAAAAATAAATTGAAATGGGGTTCTTACTTTCCTTATTTTTTTTCTGTGAGAGAGGGCAATCTTATTCCAGTTTTCTAGGATATTGCAGGCTTTAAAAGCTCAGTCTAGACTAGAAAATCATAATACAAGAGCATCAGCTAGTTTGAATGATGCTAGATATCCCAAAGCCAAAATCCCTGGTACCTGCTCATGTTGGAAATGGGCTCATGCAGTTCATGTACTCATGAAGCTGCTCTCAGAAAATGCTTTCACAAGCAGCTCCCTGCTGTGTTACTACCCTTGCCTAAATTCCAGCACAAGATGCTTGTGTTTAGTGAGTCAACATCCCCTTTTAGCAATACTGGGAGCTTCTCAATAGACAGTGGCCTACTTCTCACCTTGGGAT
>JAKEPQ010001015.1:11817500-12142500 GCA_024500445.1 Entomyzon cyanotis
TATGAAGTTGTCACAAGGAAACAAAAGGAAGTAAAATACTATTTCAAGAACAAAGCTAAGCTAAAATTACTGTAAAATTATTCTAACATTTTTCTTTTGGAAATATTAATCTCTTTTAACTTTCTTCTTAAATCTGAGAATGCTTCTCTTTACTATCTCAGTTGTCCTGCTATGTCAAAAGACACAGCTTTATCCCAAACATAAGGGGTAAGCTTTTAAAAAGTAATAAAGATGTTTAAAATAGATTTTAAATCCAGATACCAAAACCATGCTGACTTACTTAAGAGGTTTTATTATTCATCCAGGGAATTGAAAGCTTGTCATTTGTTAATATGTCTCTGTTCAGTTATCCTTGTAACTTAAATGCAATTTTAAAAAATGTCTCTCCTACTTTCTCATTTAGGCTCACTACAGATACATCTCTATTTTCAAAAAAGGAAACTGAAAAGCAAGAAGGGAATAGTTACCTTATAGAATTATCTCAATTTGGGTTAGAAAGGAGAGGAGATTGCAAAAATATCACAAAAATATTTGTTGCCCCGTTAAAAAAAAATTTCCTCACCAAACACAAAGATGAAAGTATGAATACACAAGCTTCAAGAATTACAAATTAATGTTCTTATGCTGGGTTATGAAGATGGAAGAAAAAAGTATGTTCTACACAAATATTCTCCATGTCCTTTCACATATGCATCTGTAACTTGGTTTCTTTACAACAAACACTGACATTATAATAAACAAATACTGCATGATATACAAACCACAATGGTTATACAGAATTGGCATCAAGTATTTAAACAAAAGCATCCTTTCTGGAAATCTCTCTCCTACTTACAGCCTGCCAAGAATTGCATTGATTCAGAGACTTTGATCAAGTTAAGTTCTAAAGAAATTTGAAAGCAAAAAGCAGAATTAAGGAAATAAAATACAAGCTTCTTGCAAAACTGCCTGTGCTCCTTTTTTTTTTTTTTTTTTTTTTTTTAATCTTCTTCAATGCTTGATCATCATAGAATGAAAGCTTTCATTCTGCCCTCACACTCTGGTGTGGCACACCCAAGTGCAAGCAGGATTACACAAACTGGCTGTCGTGCAGAGAAGTTCATCCTTGTCTATATGGAGCCCACGCAGGATCCACAGGGCAGATTCAAGAAAGGATGTCTGTAACAGTATGGGAACTGAATGCACCTCTCAAGTCTCAGGTCAATATCTAAACAGAAAGATCATTCCCGTTTTCTAAGGGAAAAGATAATTTCTAACAACTTATAATAAATAAGTATTTTGCCAGTAAATGTGGCAGTTTCGAACACACGCAATTATTCATATTAGATATGTGCAATCATGCAATCTCCCCCAAAGAATTAAATTCAAGAATAGCACCAAAATATTAAAGTTTCTTGAACAACCCAGAACTGGTAAAAAAAAAGCCTCAAAAATTTGAAAGAAAATGTAACCCCCAGTGCTATCTTATGTGCCTTTCTGAAAAAAATTGCCAGAGGAACTAACATTTTTATTTCCATAACAAAACATCACCGGGACATTCTCTATTCGGTTCTACTTTTTCCCCTGTTTAGAAAGTACAATGATAAGATCTTTACATACCATTTAATAATGTTGCGGGGTTTTTTTTCCAACATAGTTTTTGTGTTGCTCTGACGATATTTTATCCTCTGTTTAATCATCAGATTAGAAAGATTAATGAAGCTAATTCTGCTAACAAAATGGCTATCCAGAGGACTACAATTATCTGTGATTCACTTGGACTTCCTCTGCAGCTTTAGCCATAACAAACCCTGAGCAACTCCAAGACTCCTTGGATGTCAGCTACAAAACACTTTTTTAAAAGAACAGCTAAACAGAAAATTGATATAGTCCATTCTACCAATATTTAAATGCAAAAAAAAAGAAAAATAAGTAAAATAAAATTTAGTAGCTTTATGCATGCTGCCAGGCAACCTATATGCCATGAAACAGATAGACCAGAACGCAACATCTTGAATACAGAGATTACAGAAAAGGAAATGGCAAAAATAGCCACTACTATTATTATGGTTCCTGAAAAGTTAGACTGCACAGTCCACCAGCCAGAAGTGGCACACCAGGAATAGATATATCTTCAAAATTCCCTAACAAAAAACACATTCTGGCGCATGTGGCATTAAATGGCATTTTCCTTTAGCAATTATTTTCATTTACAGCAGTGTTTTAAGCAGAATTACATGTAGAGATCTCACATGTCAGATACGAATTTGACATGAAAGATGCTTGTTAAACCTTTTTAAAATCTCACTCTTTCAGACATCCAGAAAGCTTTCCAATATTTCCAGGATTTAAGAGAAAATAATAATAATAAAAAAAAATTTTAAAAAAAAATTTTAAAAAATCAACCCTGAGATGTAGTCCTTCTTGTATTTTAGGGATTTGGATGTTCCTCTTTTAGTCCATGAGGAAACAGGAAGTGCAGAGTCATTTACAGTTTTGTTCTTTGAAAAGAAATGGTTATAATTCAAACCCTTCAAACTCCTTTGGGAAGGTGGAGGGGGTTGGGTTGGTTTTTTTTTTCCCAGTTATGAATACAAGAGCATTTACTATTCAGCTTTGAGTAATTTCTTTGCAAGAGCTCAGGTTAGATTTCATACAGTCAGGACTCCTGGAACTTGACTCAAGGTAGCTGAGTAATTCTTGTTCATTTAGCTCTTAAAATTTAGTTCCAAATGCATAAGAACCATCCCGTTCTGCTAATGGAAGGCACAGCATGCTGCCTACTTACTCTTGTATCGAATCAACTAAGTAGAGCAAGGCTAACACCTGTCTTCCAAGAAAGGCTTTCAGTCCTTTCTGAAAATGTCTAGGGATGAAGTACCTGCTACATCATTTGCTAACTGGTTTCATTAGTTTATCAGTTTAACCTGAAAGAAAATATGTGCTATGCTGCCCATTTTAATCTGTCTGGATAGCCCTCAGTTCTTGTTTTACCCTTTTGAGATTAAAAAACTCCTTATTTTTTTAATGGTACTTTACATACCCAGATAAAGTAACCTCCCATTGTTCTTTTTATTTAAAGCAAACCAGTGAGCTCAGAGTCTCTCCCTGTAAAGAATTTTCTCTAATATGTGAATGCTTTCAGAAATCCTACTGTGAGCTCTGCTCATGACTTGCTGGGTCACCCCAGGCAACAAACTTTACCCACCCTCCATGTGCCTATTTCACCTTCTATTATTAGTCTTATTTAGAGTACAAATTCTAAAAAGTTCAGGCTCTCCTTAACACATTTGTGCAATTAGGCCCTCATGTTTTTACCAGTACGTACACTGAAGTTTGCAGGTTCCGAGCATGCTGCCATATTAATAACCTGAATTGCTAAAGTGACTAGGAGTAATCAACCATTATTGTAGCCTGTTGCCAGCCCTGCACGTCCATCTGCTATGGGGAACCTATCTCTTCCCACAAAGCATGGAACCTTGTCATTTGATTTACAAAAACAGATTTCCATTTGGGGTTTACAGCAGGAGGCTTAGCAATTCTCATTCCACACAGAGAGGGCAGAGAAAGGTCTTGAAGCAGGTCTATATGGCCTTCAGTACATTTTTTTCCCCCTCTCAATTTCCAACCAGTTTTTAAAATGTCAGCCTCCCATAGTCCTCCCATGTACAGCCTACAGAAGAAGGAGGAATAATTTCACACCTGGGGGAAGTGCCATGAAAAATCTGTCAGCTGTAAGAAGGGTGGAGGCAGGCAGGATAGGATCCCTCAGGAATGTATTTAAGTTTTGGATACTCTTGTTCCTCATTCCTCCATGGTTGGCCTACAATTTTTGTAAGCATTATCCCACACAGCTTGCAGAAATCTCTGCCTTGGACAACCCTATAATCAAAATTTAGCTTTACCCAGGCTTGTTTCAAAACTCTCAAGGCATTCTTATGTGAGAAAAACTCAACAAGTGATCTGAACTGGGAACTACATACTTAGATTTTTTTTCCCAAAAGGTATAGAAACAATCCCCAAAGACTTTCTTGACCACAGTGACAGCACTAATCCCTTTACTCCAGAGGCTTCAAAGAGAGAAGAGGCAGGAAAATTACCTCTGAATTGGGGAAGAAAGGTTTTGTGGGGGGTTGGGGTGTGGGGGGTGGAGGGAGAGAAAGGGAGAACAGTGGCTGTTTGGTTTTGAATGTTTTTGTTTTGCCCCCCTTCCTTTCTTTTTACTGCAGTGTATTTTCCTTGCTAGAAATAGAGATGAAAATGATTAATGCACAAGTTTGACCTTGCTAACCATCGGGAACCCCCCCCTTTAAGTAAGGCTCTTTGGAGGAATCCAATAGATGTTCATGATGTCTGTGCAATATTCCAGAGTAAGAGTTGGACTGTTTCCATTCCTGATTCTCTCACACTGTGCAATCTGTTGCTTGTGGCTCAGTCAAATATGTAGCGTTTTAACTTTTCCCAGGAATCTACACAGTTTCTCTCTTGGGTTGTTTCAGATTTCATGCTCTGCAAAGCAGCCAACTTTAAAAGTGCTTTCAATTTATCCCATTTTCAAACCACTCCACCATCAAGGAGAAAGGCTCCCTCTCTAAAAATCCAGTATACATATATACATGTATGCAGGGGAATAAAGTTGCTAACTATTGAATTTAGAGATGCAGCAGGATGCCATAATGATGAAAGGATGACAACGTTAGCATTCTCAGAACCTGGCTCAAGTAGCTGGCATTCAGCCATGAAGATGTGACTAATTGTCAGGAATCTGGTCATTTTTCTTATGTTGTGCTTAGAAATAAACAAATATGAGAGATTATGCAGCTTTGGAACTTTATTCAGAACTAAAGCAATTTGGCAGCATTTTCCATACACCTGAGGAATTTCTGGGGGAAAAAAAAAAAGAAAAAGTTGTTTTACTGTTAAAATTTCTTCAAGATCATTGGTTAACGTAATTTTTATTTTTTTATTTTTTGAAAACCTAATAAAAACTAGGTTGAATCTGAACTGTGACCAGTTGTCATTTTCTTCTTAGATAATTTCAAAAGATACCAGGTATTTTGGAAATACTTTAATGGCAGCTTTTTCCACTTCAAGACAAAGCTGAACACTGTCTAATCTGGCATCGAGGAGAGCAATCATTCCTGAGATAGCCAGGATCCTACAGGCATCCAAGCTGTCTTCTCTAAAACAGGTATACCCTAAAACACTCCACAAGCAAGCAGAAGGCACAACCTGGCAACCACACTGGACTTTGCTGATGCTCCTCACGCCCTGAGCCCTTCACTCCATGAAGAGTTGTAGAATTTACTGTAGACCATGGCAGCTTTTCTGACTGCTACCATAGATTTACCAGAATGTCATAGATTTACCAGAAGGGAATTTTTTACTTCACTTTGTTCTCACTCCTTGAAGTATATCAAAGGAAGGAACTGGACCTCTCTGACTCAGCAAAGTGTAAACTTAAGATCAGACTAGTTTACTTGAATTTATTTTGTTACCATTTAAATGGGATGAGGTTTCCACCCTCCTCTCAAATTCTGTTATAAAATAAGCAGTGAAAACCACAAGCAGCAGCATTAAAAACAACAGAGAGACACCAGTGCTCCAACTCTGCAGGCACATTGCACAGATCTCACAAGCCCGAATGGGCAATTTGGTAAGAAAAAACAATATTGGAATGAAAGACAATATACACAAAAAACTCAGTCTGCAGCATTTTGAGAACTGACATTTTATCTATAGAACCATCAGTTCTCCAGGATTTTTTTCAGGTATAAAATGAACCAACAAGGGATGAATCAATATTTCATTCAGAATTCATTTCATAATGTGGGGCTTTGATTTTAATAACCATGAACCAAGGCACATTTCAAAAACATGATTCTATATTAGTTACATGCTGGAAATTACAGTTAATTCTGAGAGTTCAAGAAACAGCAGTTCATTCTGGGACTCACAGTCCAATTAACTTATATTAGAGCAACAACTACTTCAGATACCTCCTACTCTGACTCTTGAATTCCTATTTTTGTTAGTTTTTTATAAAAATTTGAGCAGTTATTTGAAAAGGTATTTTCATACCAAAATATTTCAGCAGCTATGCATAAAAATCTACTACATTTAATTATGACTATGCATTTGTTATTTTCTATAAAATTACTGAATATCAAGCTTTGAGAGCTTTAAATCACTATTATTTCTGCACCCTGTCAATAACAGTGTTTTGTTTATGGAGTAATTAAAAATGGCAATACAAAATAAATACAAGCATGGCTTCCTTCTCCTGTGGCTGAGCAAGCAGAGAACACATCAAACCAAACTGCATGCTTTACTCTCACCCATTCATCCTCCTTGTACTTCCCCTTTGCGCATGAATCAAGAAAACCACTGAGTTTACACTGCAAAAATTTCTTTAAAGACTCAAGTTTAATGGCAGAGTAAGAGCTGTTTTGAAGGATCAAGCATTGAAACAATGGTAGCTTATGGCAGTGTTGCCCTCCACTCCAAGCTGACTGCAAACCTCCATCATGGAAGGGAAAACTGAAAGCTCCTGAAGTGCTCACTTGGTAGACAGTAGTCCTTCCAGGGTGCTTTAAGTATTTGAAATTGAAATTTGAAAGTGGGTTTATTTGGCTGCAGTCTGGAAGTGATGACTGAATCAATCTTTAGTAATAAAACAACTGAACTTCAAAGATATTTCAAAGATAATGAGCTGTCCAAAACCTACCTAACTACCAAACCTCCCACTGACTGCAGTTTGTGTCAGACTGCTGTCAGTGACTCTGGGTCTCTCGCAGATGGCACTAGCAAACCAAAGTTCAAAAAGCATCCCAGTAATGTCTGGGCTTGGTCATCTAAAGGTTTTTAAAAAAAAAAAAAAAAAAAAATAATCTGTCAGACCTCAAGGCTCCATGTTTACTAGAAACATATTTGGGGAGAGACAGAAAGAAATTAAGCCCTGACACAGTATTTTATTTCTCTCCCCTAAATCATCTCCCTCTCATGACCACTTCTACTGCTACAGAAATGCTCTACAAAAAGAGATGGAGCCGATAAAAGCAAAATGAAAGACTGGCTTACTTCAGAAAAGGACATTTGGTCTCTTTGAGAAATCAGACACACATAACAGAAAAAGCATCTAGTTATATATCTCAGAGATACTCTCCTTGAAAATACTTGGCACTACAGATACAGTTATGAGCATGCCCATGCTTTTCTTCTGTCTTATTCCACCATTTATGGTGCACCAGCTTTACCAAGTGTCACTACATCGGTGACACAAAAATAAAAATGCCCATGCAATGACAGTTAGGGATACTTTCATCCCTCAAGTTTATTACAAATCAACAGCCATCTCAGGGAAGTAGCATCAGAAGAATACAGAGTAGGTTTCAAATGAGGGGAACTTCAGCAGGAAAGCTGAATGAAGTCCTATTTTAAGCTTGACCACAGACTTTTTAATATTGTTCCAATGCTGCCAGGCTCAGCTCCATCAGAAAAAACCCACACAATACCTTTCCTTTTACATTTTATTAATTTTATCAAACTCAAAAACCTCAAAAAACTCAGCAGACCTGTGTTAGAGTGTGGCATTCCTAAGGCTTAATAAATTCTTTTACTCATTCCACAGTTGCATGCATCATACAAATACTGACAGTAAAATACCTTGGAGCTAAAAATGAATTGACATACTAATATAAATTCTGTAGAGCAGGTTAAAAGTGAGGATTCCTACTTTCTACTTGAAGAAAGCAAGATACTGAGCAGAGATATAAGCTGTGGTTTGTACAAACTGTATAACCCACCCAAGTCCAAAAATATCTATCTGAAAAATTAATCCAGTTTTATCTTATGGAAATTAATCCAGATTTAGCTTATATTTCCTACTTTAAAAATATTGTACACAAACACGATTTTTTTTTAACTCCTCTAAGTTAGATAAAGATAAATAAAGCTCCCACACAGAATAATCTTCAGAAATCATTTCCAATGCGGAAAAAAAACCTGCTATTCTATGGGAGAATAAGGACTGAAGAAGGGGAAACCACTCAAAAGTGCATGTAGCAGTAATATCCCACTTTGCTGTTATTTTCCATTTTGCTCCCTTCTTAGAAATGCTAGAACGTTAAGGGTAAAATAATTAACTCTTAACTTTTATGCCCACAAGAAGCAGCTTTGCACACTGAATCACAAACTTGGACAGAGTGTTACCATCTCAGTGTTATCTGGGACCCAAGGCGTGCCCAGAGGTGTTCAGAGACCACTGGCAGCATCCAACACTGTAGGTCCTACGGAATAAACCGGGCATTCAGTGTTGCTACTGGATGACTTTGTAGCCCACAGGGCAGAAAGGACTTTCTCATGAAGTTACATTATTCTCACAACAACAGAGCAAATTCATGGAGGACAGAGGATGAGCAAGTGAAAATAAGTAACAGAGATGGAAAAAAATACTACCCCCTACAACTTCAAAGGACAGAGGAATATGGAACACCATGCACAAACCAAGCGCCTACTCCCAACACACAAAATTCCTGAAACAGAGATATTTTTTTCTTCTTTGCAATTTCAGTTGTGGCACATTTTTGCTGTTTGCCATCACATAATTTCTATGCAACCTACCTGATATTTATAAGCTGAGTACTATTATAAAAGTCTTTCTAAAATTTGGACTCCAAGCACATGAAAACATTACATCTTCCATTAAGCCTCTCTTAAAAGAGTTCAGTCTTGATGTACCCACTGAAAACACATTAGAAATTAATTAAGATGCAAATCTGCTTGAGCCTTATTTGGCATATGTAGGACGAAAAAGCTGGCACTGCAGCCTCTGTACCCATTGCAGTCCTCTATTTCTGAGTTTCAGATAAGCAAAGAATTTTGCATGGCTGTGTTACAAGTCAGAAGATTCAAGATATAAAGAATTTTTCTGATGTTATTGTTGAAGAGACATAAGACTAAGGCACTTGAAAATGGAAAAAAAATAAATAACATGAAGAAATGCTTGCCTTCCCCTCAGGAGAAGGCTGTCGAGGAGTCTCCTATTACATGAAAAGAACACTCTGCAAACTTTTACAGGAATGGCATTATTTGATTCTTTCTACAGAAAACTTGTTACATTTCCTGGCCTACCAAAATAGAGCCTGGTATATACCGAGTCTTTGATTTATACACCTGGAGCTGAGAATGCTCCCTTTACAAGAAGCCTGTTTTCCCCTAGGTTG
The DNA here is from genome assembly GCA_024500445.1 of Entomyzon cyanotis. Taxonomy (NCBI): domain Eukaryota; kingdom Metazoa; phylum Chordata; class Aves; order Passeriformes; family Meliphagidae; genus Entomyzon; species Entomyzon cyanotis. Next base: position 11,826,704 of record JAKEPQ010001015.1, read on the forward strand.
CATGTTCTCTCTTGATGAATTGCCATGGAATTACCTATTGCTTTTGAGAACATCTGTTATTGTTCCATCTCTCAGAATCACACACACATCCATTTCTAGTTGCCACATACATGAAAAGTTTAGAAACTTCTCTGTTCAGAGCATGTGTTAGGAAGAAAAAGGAAAGGAAATCTTCCCAATTTTTTAATCATGCTTTGTCTTTGATATTGTTATAAGCTATCTACAACAAAGAGAAAGAAAATTCCTTCCAAGACTATCATGGGGAATAAAAATACATGAAAGAGAATGAACACTAATTTGGGCATGCAGTGATCTCATAAGGTCTTACATCACATGTTAATTAATCTGAATTTGAGCACAGATTCAACTGCTGAATTAATTCCTCCTGTTTCCACACAAACTGAATAATTCTGTGTTTCAATGTTACGGTCCCAGGTTGAACATGAACTTAAAAAAAAGGAAAAAAAAGTAACAAGTAACTATATATACTAGTACACTTAAGTAACAAATATACACTTAATAAAGAAAAACGTTTCTTTATAAAGAAACCAACTCAAGTTATCTAGTTGACCAAGTTTTTTAAACATTTCACATGCTCCTTTATCACAGACTGACTAAACACTCTTAACGTTATTTTAAAAGTAAACAAGTGTCTGAACTGTGATTTTTTTACCCAGAGTACACAACCATAAATTGTCATTACCACCTATACAAAATAGTCATCTTTTAAAAGTCTAAAAATTTTTCAAAGAAATTTTTGTTGTTTGTTGTAAAAAGAAAAGCAAAGTAGAAATAAAAGAAAGGCACATAATACAAAACCTTCTCTCCTACTACGACTTCTCCCCATAAAACACAGATCCTCATGTGTGATTTGAGGCTAGCTAAAGAGTCACTGAGGCTGAATATTTAAGGAAGACTTCCAAATGATAACGGCTGCAAAACACACACAATAGATCACCAGCTGGAAAAACCAAAAAACTTCATTTAAGACCAACATATCAGAAGACAGTACCTAACATGCTGCTCATGCAACCCTTCAACTACTAGCATGCTTGGATAAAGAAAAATAAAAATATTGTCATCCATAAGCATCTACCTACCAAGTGATTTATCTACATTTGGACAACTTCCACTTGAAATTAACTGAGGCTAGGTTTCCAAAACATAACTTGAGGAATCAAGCACTCAAAGTCGCCTGGATTATGCCTCCAAACCCTCAACACACCTTTGAAAAAAAATAAATGCAAACCAGCACTGACTGAGTACCTGGGCCAGGAGTATTGACCTTGTCATAAGCTGAATCAGATGTTTGCAGTACCAAGTCCAACTCTGCTGCCAACAGTCCTTTCAGTTCAGTAGAGTGGCTCCAGCAAAACATTGCAAGACAATGTAGGCTCTCAACAAGAGTAATGAATTGTTATTTCTGCAGCAGTAATTCTGAAGGATGCCTGTGAGAACTCTTGAGCTCATACAGCAGCTCCAGGATAAAAGACCCACCTCCTGTTCTGGGGAACTTCAAGGAATAACAATTTGGTTTGGCATTTCAAGTAAATACTTTTGTTCCTTTCCTTTGAAAACATTCACAAGTTGCTGTTGCTTTGTTTCCTCAGGTTTTCAGTACAAGGATTTATTAATTCCTGCTGATGAATTAGTGGATTCTGATTTTAGACATGGTATGAGAAAGCAAACAGGAAATCTGAGAGAGAAAAATCTGTAGAATATGTACCTTATCTTAAAAGGAAACAGGAGAAATTATAATATACTTCTTACCAGGAAACCAAAAGGTACTCAAACCAGAACACAAGATACTGGGTTTTTCCCCTGTTCTCTTTTGAAGACCAAATTCATACCATATTAGAGTGCAAATCTATTTTACTACTTACATGCCTAATGTAAATTGCTTTTATCCATTTGTACTGGTTTCTTATCATCATGCTCAAGCCTGTTAAAACTGTAAAACTAAAATGCTCTGTGATTTCAGCTGAAGAAAGCATGCAACATTATATTCAGCAATACTTTTAAACTTGCAATCAGAATTTCCTGACCTGAATGATAGCTGGTACCAGGACAGATGACAGAAGTAAAGCTTGGCATAGACATATGTGCATGAGAGGATTTGTAAAGAAAGCACTTCCCTGTAACCTCACAGACCCTGCACACCATCTGTGAGGTGCACACACAGAGCAGACTCCTCCCCACCCTCCCATTCAGAACAATTGCTTTTCTGATGGTAGGAAAAGTTTCTTCACCAAGAGCCTTTCTGCCAGAGCAGAGCTTACATCCAGCCTGATTTAAGTCTCATCACACTGGAGGACGGAGGTATAATTTCAGGAAAACTAGAAAAAGTACCAATTTATACCAGTATGAGCAGAGCTGAAGGTAGCACGAATTCATCAGCAGCATGCAGATGTAGAAATGGACACATACACCCCAGCTTTCTTACTCTCCCCAGGATTCATCACTCAAGGGCCATTACTAGTAAGGTGCCTGCCCTTTCTTACCCATCTCTACAACCTGCAGAGGCACTCCAGCTAAAAAACACTTTTTCCATTTTCATCTCTCAAGGAACTAGAGCAGGATTTCTGGACATGCTGAGACAGTTTCTTAAAGACTCCCTGCTTGAAAAAGCAGACATACACAGCAAGCAGACTATACATGTGCCCCAGAAAATAACTGCTGACATTTATTTCATTTTATGAATAAATATTAATGGGAGCCATTTGACAATAAGCCTTGTTACACAACTAAGCAAAAAAGCCCTCAAAAACTTAGTTTGTTTTGTGTCCAAATACCAAACTCCAGAGGGCTCTCAGTGTTTTAATTTTAAAATCTTAATTAAGATCACACTTTCCCCATAGTTTGGTACTGATCTATGGAACAACAGTTATGAATATTGCATATAACCAACAGAAAGCAATTGCTAAAGATAAAAGTAAATATTTCACAACTTTCTAATATTTTTTCCAAATTCTAATTTATCACAACAATTCACAACAAAGAATATTTGGAGCATTACATGAGTTTTTGAAGGATGGTTAAGTAATGCCATCTTCATCAATCCTCGTGTGTCTGTCATGTCCTGGGCCAATAAGTAATGGAAAATGTTAAGGGAGTAGGAAAAAAATAATTGAACATAAAAAACCCAAGGAAAACTACCAAATTGAATGAGCTCCATGAGCTTCCCTTAGTTCCTTCCCTAACTGACCCAAAATACCAATCAAGGAGATGAAACAAGGATACTATCTTTTTACAGTGATGCAATGCTCCTGTGTGATTCAAAATTTGCAAGAGCCTTGTTTACATTTGTCATACAAGTCTTTGTACAACAGCTTAATGCTGTGTCCTTCATCCTTCACCCATGTGGCTCTTTGACGGGGGTTTTCCTAGTTTTACTGGATGGCAAAGAGTTAAAGCAGGTTTTGAGTGCAGTTGGCTGATTTTGTGATGTTCTCCAGCAGCCTGAACAAACAGGAAGCCCGGAAATGAGTGATAATTGTTAAATAAGAGCCCTTAAAACACCTGCTTAGCTCTAACTGCTAACTGTTAAACCATTATAGCAAGTTAAAAACAAAATTCCCCAGAGAGCTTTCCACCTGCTTTCCCCATCTATTTTTTAATTTATACAATAAGACATTCAGAAACACCCAGTGGAGCTGGAAGCATGACCCCCCCCCCTCCATAAGCAAGCACAACCTGGAAGGCACTCTTGCTCCAACACCCTCACAAGGTGATATGGATGCTCACATCCCTTTGCTTTTCAGAGAAATGTACATTTTTAGTCAGCTTGGCATTTCTGAAGCTTCTGCACAAAGCTTTTGGGTTTTTTCCCCCCAAACATGACTGTCTGTACTTCTTTCCTGGAGCAAGTTTGTATAGCCATTCATCCTACATAGTGAGAAAGTGGTTTTCCAGGAGTAGGCCATTTTGTAAGGCAATTAAAAAAGAAGAAAAGGATTTTCAGGTCCAAGATGGAAAGGCGTTGACCTTCCCTGCCATTAAACTTGGTAGAAAGGCTTTCTGCATTGTTACACTCAGGAATACTGGCAGAATTACAACTACTTAGCTTTTTAAGCCCTGCAAAACTGAAAACAAAACCAAAAAAAGCCCACCAAAGACCTACACAGAAAAAGCAGCCATTAATAGAAATATGGCTCCTTTGAAAAAAGGAGTATGAGCATGACACAAAAACCACAGCCTTTTGGACTGGTGCCATGAGTGTTACCTCCATGCTCTCTGCCCTCTTTTAGGGCAGTGCCTTTTCTGAGAAGGTAACTCATGGCCTTTGATGTATTCCAATGGTGATTCCATTCCATGAAATCCATTATTCTTGAAACAAAAGGAAAATTCTTGATGATTTACATGTCTGCTTATATCTTGTTTCCTAAACAACCTTAACAAGCCAATTCTGCAGATGAATAAAAAAGTTCTCCTCCCAAATTTCAAATAAACAGATAAATAAGTAGGAAGCTAAAGGAAAAGGTGACAATTCATCCAATTTAAAGAATATTTGCAAATCTATTCAAAAATTCTCAAAAATTATGTAATTTGAAACAAATACACTCTCCATATACACAAAGTTGTTTGCTCCAAGCAGAGGTCAGATTTTTTGTAATTATACTGGTTTTCAGAATGAAAAAAATTAAATTCAAATTTCCTTTCTTCACCAGCAAACAAAATGATGGAAGGACAAAGTAGAACAGAAAACAGCAGATGATTCAGAAAAATGCAAGCAGTTCATCAGGACTTGACCATCAGTAGCATGTGCTTCTAAGTCACCTTGGTAACAGTGAGAATTTAAATTGTTATCCATTGCCCCCTGTTATGAAAATTAATTATCTACAACATTTCTGGTTACATTTAAACTTGCATGACAGTAATTTTCTAAAATGTTACACACTGGTAACTTTCAATAACATTACTCAGTATCTGACTTAAAAGTTAGAATTTAATGTAGCTTTATTTTTGAAAAGAAAATTAAGTGTGTTACCACAGCAACTTAGAAACAAGTTATTAAACATTTGTTCTATTAGCCTAAACAGAACGACTTAAGCTACAACTCCCATCCAAAAACCTGTTAGCCCTGTCAGAGGTCAACATGAGACTAACACATCCAAGACTTACCCTTCCCAGAAACAAAATAACTGAAAGCTTTTCTAGTTTTAGTTTTACATACTTTGGCCCACCCAAAGCAAATTTAAAAAAAAATAGGAACAGTTCTAATGTACAAACACAGAATAGTATGAAACGTATAAATGGATTACTACCTGCTTAACTTCTTTGATGAAATAAGTTTTACTTTAAAATCTGTCTATTATTTATCTGCCCGCACCATCAGCTCCACACCAAATCTCTCCTGCTCATGGTTTATATCCCCCAGCAACCAGGAATGAAGTGCGTGGTGCCAATTAGCCTTGTTAGCAGCTCCCAGCTCTGCAAGAAGCTCCCACTGCTCTATTAAGCCCTGCTGTCAGTCTGGTGTCTGGCACTTGGGGACACAACTCCTCACCTCCTCAGTGCCCTATGGGGCCAACCCATCCTACCCCCAGTAGGAAACAGTAACACAAGTAACTTGAACAAAACCCCAAAATTAAAATCTGCACAAAACGAGCCTGGTCAATCTCCTTGAAAGCCTGAGCAGACACCGCAAGGCTGGAGCAGATCAAGTATGCCTCTTAATTAAAACTGGCTAACACTTCTATAATATTATCTGATGCCCTGTACTCTTTTCTGCATTATCTCAAAATTTAATGTGGCAAATCAATCATGACAAACACAAATATCTGTACTTTCTTTTTGCCACAGCAACTGACATATTTTTATATATATTTGATGCTTTACAGCCACTGCGATATTTCTATGTTTTGCTGTTCTAAAAGAGCATTTCCTGGCTTATTACGTAGCAATAACATTTTTCAACCCAATTTTCATTTCACTGAAATGAAATGTCCATTGGCCTGGACAAGGACAAACACTTTTAGAACTGCAGCTTAAGTCCTATAAGCCTGGTTATTTCAACGATGCCCACTTGATTCCTGCTCAACTAAAACTCAAATGAGGCCACATAAACCCTGCCAAAATGTAGCACCAAACCTAACCCCAAAGTACCAAAGAAGTAGACACCACAACCCTGTATCTGCCAGCAGTGTATCCATCAGCAAATTATCTTTTTTTTACTTGCTACAAAGCTAATTCATCTCAGGAATCAACATACCCTGTTTCTTTGGGTTTTGTTTATATATGGAACTAGGTTATTCTTCTTCAATCCCTTCTTTACTATGCGTTATAATTTTTATGTTAACAAACTGATTTACTTGGGGAACTTCTCGAAAGAGAAGAAGGATGATAGGATGCTTTTGTGCTTGTGATATCAAACATAATTTTCAGCATTAGACTAATACTAAATGGCTACTTCTCAGATTAATCAAACTAAATTCAACAGCCCTTACAGAAATACCAATATGAATGTGTAAATAAAACCTGCTGCAGTGGAAAGCAACCAGTTCAGAATTATCATGCACTTTCTAACTGCTCTGCATTTTGTTTACAAGTTTAAACTGCAGTCATCTCATTTTTTATTAAAATATTACTTATTGCCTTTTTCAAATTGCCATCCCCATTATGTGAGAATCAGAAATTTTTTAAGAAGTTTGACTCTGCAGAAGAACTTTCAACCTCCAAGTTTAGAAAACTTTTCTAGTTCATGTCTTAGAGGACATAAAAATTGCATTATTAATTGTCCCTCAGAACCCTGTGATTAAAAACAGAATGGATTGCTACAGCACGAAGAATTCCATAGAAGGATGTTATTCTTTAAAAAATTATATAAAAGATGGAAGTACCCTGTGATAATAAAATCCCTGAATATTTCCTACTTTTGTGCTGTATTCGTCTCTTAATCTCCAACAGATTTTTGCCACGTATCAGTGCCATCTCCAGAGCTCCCAGCACTCCACTGTGATCCAGCCACGTGGCACAGGAAGGTCAAATTAAAAAAAAAATAAATAATGTATCACCTTTCCCAAGCAATAACTGCCCCTCTTAGAAATAATGATGAGGTACTATTCCTTGCACTTCACCAAAAGGAAAACATGTCACACGTTGGGCATTCTCAGGGTGACAGTGATGCTTCTTATCAGAAAACAAACAATTCCTGCTTCCATCCACCCTGTTCAAGTCCACCTCATTTATCCATGAAATACATATGTTGTAATGATCTAATGTGGGGAAAGCACTAACAGTATTTCATTTATAAGGTTAAACTCTGACCTAACTTTAACTCCACAAAATGTCAGTGATATTCAAATTATTTCAGCCGCTGTTGAATACAGGTAAAAGCTCCTGAAATTTTGCAGCAGCACCTACGGCAGCTCGGTTCACAGATTGATCTCCAAGTCTATCAGAAACAGAACAGGAATTTTGCAAATTGCCAGGCAGGCTATCGGGCAGGGTTAACCCCACCTTGATAACCAGCATTCATGAAGTCCTTATCTCTGCTTTTAGCACTAGTATAGGACAGCATTCCTTTTCCACCCTCCCCCCACAGCACTATCCCTCTAATTGCCAGTGCTGTGCTTTTCTTCAGCTGGAAGGGAAGAACTATTCAATCTAGTACTTTTATACAGAGGAGAAGCATCTCATAGTACATTCCTTGCTCTGCTAAGTTTCTGTCACTGTACGTCCAGCTCTGGTTTACAGCTGATAGATGTTTGTCAGTGGGACAGATTTCCACTCAAAACTATCAAACACACCCACCCTTATGAAAACATGGTTCTCACTACCCTGTTGGTGAGCACCCATGGGAAATACTGACAGTACTATTTCAGATCCTACTTATGCTGTTGCACACAACTCATAACATTCTACTTGTCACTTTTACTGGAAATCTCATAGGAAAGATAAGATATTGCTGTTTGTGAAGGTTAACCTTAAGGTTATCAGGGCCCATGCAGCATAGCTTGACTAAACCTAAAAGCACTAGTAAAAATACCAGTGATAGGAAGGCTACTGAGAGAGAATAAAAAGACAGTAAAAGGTATTCAGGTCATATAAAGTCATTTTGTGATGAAAACATTGAAGGGTGTTTGGTCTACAACGAGTTGAGCAAGGACACAAATCAGGACTGGTGAGATGAGGCAAAAAACTGCTTACTGGTGGTCAGGGATAAGTACTTTTAGTTAGGGCAAAGTATTTAAGAAAGTTAGTTGTCAGTAGGAAGGGACTACATACCTGGAAGCACAGAGCTTCAGGACACTTGTGCTCAGAGCTTCTGAGCCCAGGAAGTTCTGTGGCCAACGGCAGAAACAGCTCTCCCAGCTAGTTCTGGGAGGTGTAGAAAAGCCATGAAAAGTCTGCTACATGTCTGTAAGATTTTTTTTTCTGTTATTTAAGTCCTGGAAATTGAAGCAATGCTTAATTTGCAATCCCTACAATTTTTTTTCCAATTGGCATTTAAAAATCTGCCTTCCAATACCTTTAAAAAACAGCTTCTTTCATAGAATTAAGACAGTTTCCGTAGAGTCCCAAATGTTTAGTTCCTTCCTGTCCTTCCCATCAATATATTTACTGATTTTACAGACCAAATCTTTCCTTTGCTGCTTCATTATTCATAGAAGAGACAGAGGATGCTCCTTGCCATTTATTTCTGCTGTACTACAAATATTGTGGTGGTTTTGAAATAGGTCCATGGGAGCAATAATAAGAAAAAGCCAATCGCTGAAAGCTGAAAAATAAGTGAAAGATAAAAGGGCTATTATTCCAGAATCAATACCACTGCTCCCTAAAAGGCGTTCTCCACTGAGGTAATCACATTTGCCGTGGTGCAGCAGCAGGGAGGGTTTGCAGAGTGGTGCTGGTTGCAGGAAGCACTGCAGGGCGTGGGGGTGGCAGCAGAGCACAAGGGAGTACCCAGTGTCACAGCTCTGTCTGCTCAGGCAAAGGCTACCTGTACCACACAGCTGGAATTCCCTCGCAGAAACTTTTGAAAAGCTGCTTTGCAAGCTTGCAACCTATGGGATCTTAACACATTCTGATTTTGGTAAATTCAGCTCTTACTTTGAATCCTTATATTTGAAAGTGCCACCGAAAGGAGTAAATTGTTGGAGCTGAGACTTCTGTAAGTTTCTGCATAATTTTAATCTAGATATATTTTAAAAGTATATTATACTCCCGTTAAATATGTTCTGGAAATAAGAACCTGTGGATATGCCATTCACAACACCATGACAAACATACCAAGAATACCAAGGCAAATTATTTTTGCAAATTCTGCAGAATCAGACTTTTTGATAATGTAAAAATTTCCCAGAATCACCTGAGATTATAAGAGGTTTCAGCTGTTATTATGGGAATTATTGATCCCATCTAATAGAAACCCATATGTACAAACTTGTTGAAATAGTTCCAGAAACAGCCTTCACTGTGTAGGAGTGGATGGAAGGGAAAACAGCTGGCAGGCATTTTCAGCTTTTTCTGTGAGGCACAGAAGAAAAAAGTCAGACAGGGAGAACTTGGAGTATTTTCTCCAAAACAGCTGCACTACGCAGCACTATGAAGACTTATGGGTATCTGTAAAGTCTGTGGTGTCTGTGGGGATTCTGTGGGTCTGATTCTGAATCATGGCTCATCCAAGATGAAATACCACAGTACGTGCACCAGAGTAAGAACAAGCTTCATTAAAACCTGCATGTAATTATTTATCCAGAATTATTATGTACACTTGAAAGTAGTCTTGAAGGCACTTGAAAAATAATATTTTAGAAATAGTTTTCCTTATGTTCATTTTTTACCTTTATATGGACATTAATTCCACACTGAGAGTACCAGACACATTCCAAGAGTTTTGTTTCTTTCTATCAAACATGTGTAAGCAAGACTTAAATTCCACCTCCGAAGAACCAAATCAGCAGAAAATCCAGTTTATAGCTAGTATTGCAGTTCAACCATCTTAAATTCAACCACTAATAACAGAAGGGATACAGATGAAAAGCCTTTTAACTGACATAGTGTGAAGCCCTAAAAAAGGATAAGCTTAATTACCTTTGATAACACTGCTAAAATTCAGGACTCCCTTTAAAGCTCCAGAATGACATCAAAACTTTCAAAACAGAACAGAACACAGACCACTCTCCTTACTTTGCAGTTGAATTAAAATGAATTCAGTTTAACTACACAAAGGCAGCTTTTTTCTTATGTTTTGGAATACTTACTGACAGGTGTTGAAATGTAACAAACTTCAAAAGCCAAGTCCAAAATAGCAAGCAAACCAACAAACATGCACACACAAACAATATTTAGAAAGACTGTCCTGGCTTGCCAAAGCCACTTCACATCACCTACCAAAGGGAATGCCATTCACAACACTATCGGTTGTGACCAACACATACCCCTTAAGATTCTAGGATCAGCGTTAAGTTAAATCTTAAGATTTAACAGAAGTGAGCCAAGTTTTAGGCTGACTCCCCCAAAACTTCCCTGATGCCAGCACTTTGTTCTTGAGGTTCCTGCCAGCTCTGGCTTTTGGAAGTTCTCTCCTTTGACGGACATGCATTGCCTTCAATTTGCATATTTCAGTAATAATTATACTCGTATCTTGCAAAATCTGTTCCCTGACTTCCCACTGAGAGAATATTCTGAGATTCAAGTAGAAATTTTAACTGATTACAGGATACATAGGGTGGAGTCAGTTTTTTGCTTGGAGATAGTGAAATTTAAGTAACAAGACAAAGACTGAAAGTTTCTGGAAATTACAAAGTGAAAAGGAATAGTCCCTAAGAGGGAACTATCATGCTAGCTATACAATACAGATCTTGTTACCTATATTTAATTATCTCTGGGCAATCTCAGAAAATTTGTGAGCAGCTCACAAATAAAGGAGTGTGAGCTCATACACTTTCACTAAAAGGAAATGGAAGAGGAACAGGATAACTATTATTATTTCAGAAGGCAATTATTTATATATATCTCATGCTAACTATAGCATACAGATCTTTGTAATTCCAGAATTTAATGTCACAGTGGAATCTACTCATAGTGAAACCCTTAATATACTGAATATTCCCTGTTATCCAATTCCTTTTCCCTGTATTTCAGTGGAACAAAATTGTGGGCAATAGGCTAACTTGGCAACATACATTTGAAGAAATGTGGAAGGAAGCGTCAAATGCATCATATTCTACTAAACAGCACAAACCCAGAAATACTCAAATGCACAGTAAATACCAGGTTTAAAGTTGCATAACATGCTTCCTGTTTTTTCCAAAACAATTCAGCACTGACGTGAGATATTTTTTTCTTTCTTTTCTCCCAGTTTCAACCCCTAACCTCCACCTTACAAAGCTGTCTGAATCAAAAGCCACTATTACAGATTTTCCTGGTAGTTGTACTACAATTACATCTCCATGCAGGAATCTAAGAACAGACTTCTCTATGGTTTACTAATTATCACCAAGAGATAAATTTTAGCCATCTTTAGAAGTTTTTCTCCTGTAATCAAAGAGAAGTGTTCTCTGTTGTACTATTTCTGCACCCCAGGTGTTCTGCTGGAGTCATTCCTTGGCACACAGCATGGCTCTCTAGCTCCTTTACAGAGATGAGCACAACAGACTCTATGTCTTTAATGTTTTAATTTAGATTTTTACCTCTCACTTTCAGGTCCATCAGTGAAAATCCACTTCCATGACAAGTGGAAGGTAGCCCCTATTATAGTCTAAAGTGTTCAACTGATAGACCCTGCCAAAAGAAAATATACAGGCAACGTGACACATGCAGCAGGAGGAGCACCAATGTCTTGCTGAACTCATACAGGAATTACAGTGAAAGCCAGAGGAGTTCAATGCCTCCCACATTTCCTCCTGAAACTAAACATACCAGTTGTCAGCATGCAAAATCAAGAAAGGTAATAGATGTTTTTAAAGGCTGTCTGTATCATCCAGGCCAAATTCTCTCATACATAACTTAGCTGACAATTTCTAGCACAGCTGATTAGTGCTCCCTTCTGCACCAGACAATAGCAAATAGGTACCATTTAAAGCAACTATTCAGTGAGAGTATGGGTGACAGAACAAGGTCTTGAGAAATTAAGAAGATTGCATAGGAAATGTACTTATAATTAGATATCAAATAGGATGTACCATAAAGTACATGAAGTGCAATATAATTAGCCATTCCAAAGCTGCAGTAATTTTTCCTGTTTATATGGGTTATTTCTAGATCTTGTATTTCACATTATTATTCAGATCATTCAGTTTCTGTCTTAACTATCTAATGTGTGTCCTTGCAGACATACAAGGAGCAGCAAGAGGATAACTCTATGTGAATAGTAATGAGCTGTGGAACAATAGTCAGGGAAGACAAATTTCAAAAAGAAGGAGGGAGGGAGGGAGTATCTTTAAATAGCTAATAAACCTGGAAAATACATGCTCAAGAAATCAAGGTCTTGATTTTTCAAGCCATAAAATAAGGTAATTAAAGTAGAAATGCAATCCTATTTCTCCCTTGAATCAAAAAATGGTACTTTGGGGTAAAAGAAAACCACACTACCAACAAACAGAAAAAAATGTCCCTCATCTCAATTTTAAGTGCCATATAAGAGGAAATGAGACTATTTGAGTTGCAGATGTTACTAAGTTCTTGGCAGCACAACATTCACCCTGGGAAAGAGGTTATGAATAGGAAAAATAGCCTAGTACCCTGCTATTCTCAGGCTTATTGAGAATAGCAATAATAAGGGTATTACATACCCCTTAAAATAACTTCAAGCATATTTATTTGCATATGCAAATTTCCTTTAAAAAAAAAAAGCCAACCAAGCTCAAGTAACGTTAGCAATGTAGCTCTAAAAGCATAGAGTGTAGGATGAATTGGAAAACCTGCAAGAAAATTAAAAGGAAACTTGGGCAGATGGCCTGAGCTAAATTTTGTTCTCTCTAAATAATGTTTTTTTCCAGCCTATAGAATAACAAGGGAGTAACTTCAGGATACCTGTTTCCTCTTTGAGAAAGAAGAGCAGAGAGGGCAGATAGAAATTATTATTGCTGCAACATATCCATAAATGTTAGCCAATTTGGGGAAGGAATAGCTCATTAGAAATCTGGAGGGATTTGATAGGGATTGAAGAACCATTCCTCCTTTTATCAAGCCACTTCTTCTCTTTCATACCGTTCTAATTAAAAAGGTCTTTTTGAAAGATGCTAACAAAGAAAAATATGGCAAAGTAAATAAAAAACATACTTATGGAAATACAATCATATACTACTTGTGACACAAAATATTTTTCACATAGAAAAGCAAGGGGAATGAGATAATATTAACAAAAGAAATTTTGAAAAATTCAGAACACTTTGATCCTTATTTTCCAAATCATGTGAAATTTGGTAATTGTAAGTATTTCTGTCTCAGTTCTCTGTCATAATAAGGTAATGGCACTTGCTGATTAATTCTAATTACCTTTTATCTCCTTAAAAATTATTTACTTTAACAAAGTAAATTGGCTGCTGGCTAATTTTTTCCCACTCTTTATCAGCTTTGTTCTTTTCTTCTCTTGGTTGCAGAGAGTTACTATTAAATACATTTAAATATTTGTACTAGGAGAGACACAGAAAGATGAAGATGGTTTAGAAACCATGCAAATACTTCAAAAACATTGCTCTGAGAAGAAAAATCTGTTTCCAGCAGTAGTATTACTTCTGAAATATAAACCAGAGTGATCACCCAGACTAAAGCACATCATCATCAATCAAGCCTAGATGACAACTGACAGTAAACAAGATACAGCCTTCACAGCCTTTGTCCAGCAGAAGTTACAGTCTACAAGAAATAAAATGACAGGAAACACTGGGAAAGTTACACAAAGAAATAATATGAAAGGTCTAGGGTCATTATGAAAAGACACAAAGCCTATGAGAAGGCCTTAGGTTCCAGAGTTTTACCAGAGATTTTGAAGGTGCAAAAGTGACTTTATGTGGAGCAGGGCAGTGCTCTGTCGAACCAGGAGTTTCATTTCCAGTTACAGGACAGCCTGATTCTGCATGGCTACAGAAACAATGGAAAATGACAGACACCTGACCCTGAATGCCACCTAAACAGATTAAGCTGAATGGTGATGACCACACAGTTTTCACCAATACTGACGCAGCCATTTGCTTTCTCTGTCTGCTTCTCCACTTGTATGCCAGCCTTCCCCTTTTCCTCCTCTCTTGCAGTGATTGTGGATACCAGGTCCTGGTCCAAATTTTCTCTTAATTCACCTTTTGCATACTGCAAATAAAATGTCACTAATACAACACTGTAACAAACATTGACCTATAATAAATATCTTCTAATTGCTTCAAAGTCCTTTTCCAAATAAAGGAAGCAAACATCACACAGTGCTTCTTATGAGCAGGTTGGATCCCAGACATTCATCCCAAGAAAACTCAACTTACAAATTCTCTCCATCCACAACCCTGGCCTTCCCAAAGTATTCCATACATGCTTCACCCCATCAGCAGTGATGCAGCACCGAATAGAAGAACAGCTTTGCAATACCAGTTGCAACTGATGAAACACAGATGAATATCCTCAAGCTAAAAAAGATTATTAAGAGTCAAGAGTATTGAATATGACAAAAATATATTGATTGGCTTCTTTTCTGGACCATATAGGTTTTCTGAAAGACAAGTAGCAATTTGCTTGTCAAGAGATGTAAAGTACTCTAGATTGAAATCAGTTCATTGCTGGAGGATTGGTGGGAAATGGAAAGAGAAGAAAGAGTGGTAACAGCGACACTGTCATAACTATCACTCTGCTAATGCTCTGTGCTTTACAAGCAGAATGAGGTAGAGCTGTGTTAGTGATTCCTCTTTTAGCACTTTGATTCAAAAACACGGAGATTGGGCATGAGAATTAACTAAAACCATCACTAAAATGCATTTAGAAGTAATGCTTAGGTTCTTAGGACCCTGCATTGCTAAGCTGCAGACTGATGACTAAAGCAGGGAGATTAATTAAATGCTATGATTAAATCCACAAAAAAACCCTGCTACTTAGACGATTCTAGCCAGCTGCAGTTTCAGAAGAAAAAGCATAACAAGGCAACAAAAGCTGAATATACTGTTATAAAGCAACAAAAAAATTAATTTAATCAGGTGTCATCCTATCTCCGTTTCTACGAACCCCTAGTGGGCCCTGATCTGAAACAAAGCAGGGAAACAGGGAGAAAAAACATTCTGGAAATCACTTTATCCCAAAAATTCAGCCAAATCCTACCTTCTGCTCTGTTTCACTGAACATTTGCAATGTGATTTTGCATATATATAGCAGAACACTTTTAATGTATGCTTTGCACAAAGACTTGGAAAAGGTGTATTTTCCTGAGAGTCTTTATGGGTGTAAGAAAACTGGCATGTTCAAAGGCTTAAATTCATTTGCATGTTGCAGAGGCACTGACAAATTAACATCACCCAGACAGACCACAGCACAGAAACACTACCTTGTGCTTCCTTTGACAGTGCACTTCAGAAAGCAGCTTGTAAAGAGCCACATTTGGATCAATACAACTGCAAAATATTTCTCATTTTCCAGCAATACCTGCAAGAGTAACTTCAGCAACAAAATAGCAAGGATTTCTCCAGAGTTCAGTGAAAGATAAGAACTCTTGCACTTTCATTAGAAAAATACGTGATGCCTCCAAGAGAGCTGCTTGATAACAGACATCTATTAGAGGGAGGAGCATGCCAGCTCAAAATCTTCACTCCCACTAGATGGCAATATTGGTTTTTTTGCAAGTGCAGAATAAGCTCTCATCGAAAGGAAACTGCAGTATTTTTCATGGTTTTCAAAGTTGCATTTTTTATTAAAAAAAAAATAATCCAAACCAAGCTGTATTGATCACAGGAATGGGGAGAAAGGAGTTTATAATACATACAAGTTAGCCAACATATGCATTAAACTGTAAATAAAGACTACAGTACCTCAAAAATACACTAAATGAATAATAAATGCAATACAGGCTTTTAAGGCTGCTAGGCTTATAATTAGACCCCACATCAAATTAGATCTTCAATTTAATCCTTAGCCACTATATCAGCAGGATGTGGCAATGGAAACAGCACATTTAAATCCTGCAGGAGAGAGCATCTCAATTTACTTTCAACCAACCTCCTGTAACATAATTCAGGAGCTTAGAGCAGTATTAAAGAAGCTCCAAATTAAAGAGGGCTCCAATTCTAACTGTCATGATCAGACAGAGGGTCACTATGACACCTGGTCTAGAAAGAGCATCCTGCTAACTTTAAAAAAAGAGCAAAAAGCAGTGCTAAAAAGTTACGCCTTCCAGTTTTTGAAAGAAAACAAATGTCTGCATGCATATACTTGAAGCAAAATGCACAAAGACATGTTTCTAAATTTTTCAAATTGTTCCACAAACAACACTTTAGAAAGTTTTTATGTTAGCCTTAAAAATACTCAAGTAAAAACAGAGCTAACATAGAAACCTAGTGAAATCATCACTCAAGAAAAAAAAAAAATCACCCCATGTTCTTTAAAAAAATGCTGCAGCTTAAAAAAGAAAATTAATTTTCCATTGTGAACAGTTATAAAGAAACAGCCAGATGCCAGTCATGATGCTAATCCCTGTGTTTGACTCTGCCCTCTAGCACTGGCTGAAGGAGCAGGGTATGGACACATCCTGAACAGACTGCAGTGAACAGAGGGCAGCACAAGGGCCCAGCCATCCAGACACATGCAGCACTCCAGATGAAGGATGATGTCTGGGGATTACAAACCCAGGACTTGGAAGAATCAAGTTCAAGGTTACATACACTTGCATTCCTGTGCCAATCAATGGCCTTTACTTACAAACTGGAAGGTGAGGAATAAGCTTGGAAGAATAAATGTTCTATGAGTCGATCAGACACTACAGCTGGGGACATATCAAACTACAGCCTGTTATACAGCACTTTGTTCAAGAGAGCCATTTCTGGTATGGTAGGATGCTGCTACATTCTGCACCTTAATCACCTGCAGGAAGCTTATGCTCTTATTACAAATAAAAACACCAGCTCACAACCCCACATCAGTCCTGACTCCTGGACCAAAGCTATTTCAGAACATGACACAGACAGTCATTTAAGTTCTATTCATAATTTATTATTCTGCTTTGCCAGTAATCTCATTACACAACTTTCACACAATTGCATGAAACTTGACAAAAAAACCATTGCTTTATGTCACTTCCCAGATACTTTCCAGTATTTCCAGTCTTGAACAAGGCCTTGAAAAAAAAAGTGAAAACCTCATGGATCCTTTAAACAGTGCCAAACCAACAAAAAATATTTGGTAGCAGTTAACTGGTTCAATCTCAGAATGCCTTACTGAAAGGTTTCAAAATATCTTCAAGTTACAACGTAATATATGTTCTGGTAGTGGTACACTTGTTTCCAGAAGAAAAAACTAATCTATGATCAAAATCTTGCTTAAGAAATGGACTTTTCCCCTTCCCTTCCCCATCCTTTTTCCTCTCCTCTCCTCTCCTCTTGTTTACATTTGCTTGGCATATGAGAGACAACAGAAAACAATACTCTCCTCTAGAAGGCAGTAATGCTGTCACACTGCTTCCAAACAGCAAGCCAGACAGGAAGCAGAAATTGCATGCAGGGCAACTGAAACTTGCTCTCCCTTTGGGCAATCTGACCACCACCCAATGTCTGTCCACACATATCTATGTGCAAATACATGCATCTAATTTACTGTGTTAAAAGTATAACTGAAGAATATTGTACAATTTCCCACATTTTCTTAGAAAGTGTGAAAATTTTCCTGAAACTAGGTTTTACCTGAATGAAAAATGTTAATATTTGAGGAAGTTTTCATTTAGTGCTTCCTCACAAATTCCCCATTATCTGCAAAAGATGTCCAAATCCTACAAGGCTGGCTTCACAGCTTTTAAACATTAATGCCAAAGGCAGTTCATAAATCCATAATTGACAGCACTAGTCAGCTCCCTAACAGTGCTGGTGTCATAGAGATCTGTCCCAGTTTTGGAGTCTCCTTCAATGGAGTCATCAGTCCCTCCATAAGGACATGCAGCATCTTACCACAGACATAACTTAAAGACCATATTGGATACAACAAAAGGGAAATGGCCTTGTCTCCAGCCCTGTATTTTCCATCAGCTGGTGGTGTTACAGAAGATCATGCTCCAGTGAAGCACAGAGGCACTGACATACTTTATGAAGCCAGGCTTTGTTAATGCTCATGAAAATGAGATTCATCACCAATAACACCACTGGGTCATGATATGCAATCTGAAATGCAAATGTCATTCTGGACCGCAGTCAGACTAGGGGTGAAGTACTCAGAAATGAATGAAGGTGACTCAAATGTATCCATGCAGATAAAAAAAGCTCAAATGCCCTCCTATGTAACACTGACTTTCCTCATTTCCCAAGGAGAGGATTCTGCAGGAGCTGTCAGCACTCTGCACAATGAAGTCGTAAGTGATATTGCCTATGCTGCTGTCACACAGCATTGCCCATTAGATGCTGCCTTATGCAGGTATTTATGACCATGGCTCTCTAATTTACCAACTGATACTCTTCTGCTGCTTTTCAATGCATAAATCTCCTTTTCCTTGAGACTTGATGGTAACAATGGACCAAGATACACTGGAATATTCAGGATGATATCAAACATCACTTGCAAAATCTTTGGGTTTAGAACCCAAATTCATTGTTCTGGCATGCTCGATTCAAACACACCATGGAGACCAGCCCATTGTGAGTACATTAATTACTGCAGGCTGCACTAACTTTGCAATCTGTCCTCTTTCCTACCATGTAGCAGCCATGTAGAACACCCACCCTCAGCTCACACAGTCATAGCTACTGTCTCTTCCTAACATGTTAATAATACATTGCTCTCTTCATTTGGTGATTAAGGCTTAAAGTCAAAACCCAGGCACTTGATAGTTCTGCCAAATATGTGATAATTTTGTTTTAAAGGCTAAGAACACCCACAGTGAATTGACTAAATTTGCCAAAATTAATATTTTATTCTCACAATAGCCATATGCTATTAATTTCTACCTTAGCCTGAAAAGAGCCATTATAAATATAAAGATCTCAGTAAAAACATTTTCCAGCAAATTAAAACAATTTATTGCACCAATGGAGAAGGGCAGGACAGAACCTGTGAGGTCAAAGAAAGTCAGTAAGCTTGACTTTAAAGCATTCATCAGAAAAAAAAAAAAAAAATCAAAAGTATTCCAAGCCCAAAACAAGAGCTTCCAAGCACATCAGAAGGAATGTAGGTGAGTAAGTCCCTTGGATCAACTTGGTTACAAAGAAAACAATCCTACCATACAGAGCTAAAACAGATTGGTCAGCACTAGGATAGAGCACTGCACATGAGGGTCAAGTTTAAAACCTCTGTGTCAGGTTTTACTGTATTGACATAGAAAAGTAAATGCAAATATTGTCCAGACCCTTAAAGAGCAGGCAAATCTAAACAGTCTTCCTTCCTTCCTTCAGCAAATGTAAACATTTAAGGCAGAATCTGCTTCAGCTAATAGCCAGGAATCTTTCTTCCTAGGTTTTCCTTCCCTGCTCTCCACAGAAAATCCCAGAGATAGAGAGATAGAGTGCATGGGAGGTGGGAGGCAGAGTTATGGAAACAGAATAGGGAACAGGGGGTATGGAAAGAAGTTTATTCTCTACTGATAACCTAGCTCCAAAAATCCTTCCACGCAGTCACTTCTTGAGCTGAAGGGAAAAGACCTGTCTTCTCCCTGTCTGCATCCCTGCACCTCCCACACATCAGGAACGGAGAAGGACAGGAGGGTAGAAGCAAGAATTCCAGTGTTACGACTGCTAGACTCAGCAGTAAAACACTCATTAACTTCAGCAAGGCCAGGATTTTATGCCAGATTCACAAACAAGTCATTTATAGAACTCCAGAACAGGTCCCCAAACTATCTGTCAAGGAAAAACAAGAATCTGATGAGATATATTCCCCCAAGTCTGCTCTTTCTGTAAGAGGTTTTATTTTATTTGGCTCTAGCTGTAATGTATTGCTAAATGTCATTGTAAAACACAAAAAATATTCATTCATAAATATTCAGTAACATACTGAACTTGCAATGAACTACACTGGCTGCAGCAGCAAATTTAACTCACAACACACAGAATCCTAGAAGCCACACATCTAGGTCTAATTTATTTAGCTGCTGCTAAGAAAACAGCTGCACAAAATAAAGTGGATCCTTGCTTTTAGAACTGCACAGCACATTCTAGGACAACAGGCTGGTTGCCAAACTCCGAGGAAGGTATCCCACTAACCTTCAAGACCTGAAGCTGTTGCCATAAAAGTAGTGGCTCATTACAGATGTATCTCTCCAATAGATTCCCCCACTACCTTCACAGTCCCTCACTTTGCTTTCTCTCCCCATCATATATGAAAAAATCCAGGTTGTTTACAAGGCAGGTGATCTTGTAAAGGCAAACACACCCTTGGAATGATGTAGTAATCTTCATTTTGGGGGCAACTACAAATACATGGTTTATTATCTGTTTCAGTTCTTTGACTGTAAAGCCTAACGTGCAGGAATTAGTTTAACTGCTGTAGAAAAACAGCTTTTAGGTGTGAAACTTCAGCTGCCTAAGGACACAGAACTAAGGTCTGAAGGAGGAAGTGAATCACATCACATAAGACTGAAATGAAAAGTTTGTTACTCCGTGACTGACTTCTTTCTTAGGCATGGGTATCCTTCTAGCCCAAGACTATGGACTACCTGGGTGTTTGTAGGGAAGAGTGATGCACCATCTCAAAATGGGGAGATTCAGACCCCTAAAACAACATAAAATTAATGTTTCTATCATGTAAACCAAGGCCTGAATGACATGACCACCAAAAAAAACCCAAACAACAACAACAACAACAACAAAAAAAAAAAAAAAAAAAAGAAAGAAAGAAAAAAAACCCCCAAAAAACAACCAACCAAAACAACCCCAAACAACCCCCAAAGCTCTTCCCATTTATGTTCCAATCAGAAGAGAGCACTTCCAAGTACCATTCCTTTGAAGCCCCTGCTGGAAAACTGCCACTGGAAGCAATAGGGAAGTTGCTCACAGGAATACTAACATCTGTTCCAGTAACTGGAAAGTTTAGGTTTGTAGCCTATCAATTTGAGATAGATGCTCTGGTGGCTTCTAAAATAGTCATAACAAGGTTTCAGGGATTCCACTCTACCAGAAACTACTGAATAATGATGTTCTTATTTTGATACTCTTGAAAGTATTCAACTTTTTCCAGCTGACAATGAAAACTGAAGTTAGTGATAACAAAGATTCAGCACTAACAATAATCTATTAACCTATTGCAAAACAAAAGATCACTTTGCTTCTTAGTTGAGGAATTTTCAGCTCTGCATTTCTGTTGCACCAGTAATATTTTGGAAAGATGAGATTCACACCAGGTATAAATCAGTGCAACTCTAGCAAATTCCAGTGAAATTGCACCAAACTCCACATAGCATAAGCCATTCTGTGCAATTGCCAAAAAGGAGAGAATGGAATTCGACTACAGAATGGTTTGGCTCACATTGTCCTCATGGGGAAGAAAAAGCCCATACACACTCTTCTTCAAACCCAGGCCAAAAAGGCAGGAGAGAGAGAATGTTTAAAAGGCTGAGCCCAGTTTACTCAATAGTGACTATTAAGGAGTTTCTGAACTTGTGAAAAGGAAAGACATTTTATTTATAAATGTAAATGCTAGAAGTGGAAATATTTTTCTAGTACTAACAGAATCTACCTGAAGGTAAACATAAAGCACAGGAAAATAGCAGCAGCAGTCATGATAAAGTCCCTAAAGGAAGCAGGGAAGTGCTTCCTTTTCAGCACTTAACCATTAAAATGTGGAACACCTTTAGTAGCAATTTTTCCTAGAACAGTTTTTCAGCTATCTTACCCTATATCACACATAGCCAAATCCCAGCCCCTAGAGAGAGCACAGATGGCAAAGCTAAGGACTTAGGAAGAAAAAGGAGAATGGTAGAGGAAGAATTTTTTGAGTTATAGCCCAAATTTTACATAAAAGACTTTTAAATTCCTTACATGTCTGACTCAGAAGAATAGTAGGTTGCCTGTCTGCAATCATTTTATATACAGTACATTTATGTTCAAAGCTGGGTGAATAGAGACGAGAGTTGGATTTTTAGAAGATGAAAAAGAAAATTCTCCTTCGTACAGCCAGACTCTGCAGCTTGGGTGTAAGGCTGAGGTTGCTGGCAGGGGGGCAGAGGGAGGAAGTGTGCAACCACTACCAAGACAGAAAGAGCATTTGCTGTACGCAGCAGTGGCAGATAAGAAAGATGAAGTGACTTCTGCTTTTGCAAATACGCAACTTCAGTTTACTAAACGAATACCAAATCACAAAAATCTTTTTCCCAGTTTCATTTGACAGCACCTCTGCTTTTAAACAGACTGCTTTGGGGTGTGCTCTCTCCCAAAACCAGGCAGTGAGCATTAGCACAGAATGGACTCAGCCACAAAGACCACCTGAAGACGCCTGTCTTCAAAGATATGCTCAAAAAAACAGCCCAAATCTTCTGTTTAAAACGCCATATCTTTGTTCCTTCTCCAGGCTAGCAGTGCTGTAAGATAGCTGCCCTGCTGCAGAAGAGGAACACCTGGAAAGATATCTGCAGAGAGGAGAACCTGTCACTGAAGGCAAAGGAGCTGTCAGACCGCATTGGCTTCCACTCCACGCCGTGCAGAGCACTGCCAGGGTCAGCAGGCAGGGCTGCTCTGAACGCTGCAGGATCCTCACCAGCGACAGCTTAGCAGACTTACAGGAGCCCCTTTATCAAAGCAAGTGAAGGCAAGTACTCCTGCACACTGAAACTCGGTCTTCCTTCGCAGGCTTTGCTAACTGCAGGTAATTAATTTTATGTAGAGGCTACTTATTATTTTGCAAAATGTGTTGCCTTTCAGTTTAGTTGGCTAACTCCGACTTCAGGAGAAGAAATACTTCAATATTCTAAATACCTAATTTACTACTCCTTTACATAAACAATCCTGTTGACTGGCAATACGATCCATGGCTTTTACCTTTATGGTTAGACTTAACCTTAATTTCATCAACACAGGCAAAGTGTTCAAACAAATCATCAGGAATAAATATGCTGCAACATTTGAACCACTATGAAAATTCCCAACAGAAATTCCTACTTGCATCTTTCAGCCAGTTTCCAAATAATTATGCACCACTGCCTTTTGCCCTATAAGTACTTATCTTATTACATTAATGTCTTCTGTGAGGAACTCTGTCAAAATTTTTCTAAATGTCTAAATTGTATCATCCTGATCACTCACTGCTTCAGGGGCGTATCAAAGGCACTTCATTCAACTGGAAAACTCAGTTTTCCTCCAGACAAAATATGGTGGTCTGACTTGTTCAGTTAAGTCTGCTTAGGCATTAGAGAATATTATTCAGATTATTCCATCCAGACTCGGTATTGTAGTTAATTCATCATCTGATTGCAGGCATTTGGACTTACCAATAGAAACCCCAGTTAACTCAGTATGTCATCTGCAAGATACCCTTTCTAAAGAAAGAAGCAGCTGGAAGGCAATGCTTTAAAGGGGCTGTGGGCATAAAAATGCTTTTTCACTTAGTTGGCTCCATCTGCTTGACAAGTTATGAACAGATGCTCCATATCTTTCCAAATGTATTTTACCAGGGACCAGAAAAGTCAGTTTTTCAGCAGACAAAACATCAGCATCCAGAAGTGGAGAGCAGCCTCTTTCAGAATTGTTCCCCTTTGAACTGGAATAGTTTGTACAAAAACAGATGCAACATTCACAGACAGAAATATGGACCATTAAAAATAATTGAGGCTATTTTTCTTAAATCTGGAGAAGACTTAGATAGGAAAGGATATGGACATGAGAAAGAAACAGGAAAAATTAGAAAACACCCTTAGAAGAAAGAGGAACAAGGCACTTGCTGTTCAGTTGTGGAGCAAAATGGGGTGTGACGATAAGCTATCTTCTGATTGCTGGCCCAGCATTTGGGCCGGTTTGTCTTATTTTGGGTCTATGTGAAACAGTCCTTGTCAGCTCAACTACAAACAAAGACTGAGAGGAAAACAGAAACACACAATATGCTGAGTTGGAAGGGACCCATCAGGACTGAGTGCAATTCCTGGCCCTGCACAGGACACCCCAAGAGTCACACCATGTGCCTGAGAGCATTGTCTAAAGGGTTCCTGAGCTCTGTCAGGCTTGGTGCTCTGACCACTGCCTGGGGATCCTGTTCCAGTGCCCAACCACTCTCTGGGTGGAGAACCTTTTTCTAATATCCAACCCAAACCTCCCTGACACAGTTTCGGCCCATTCCCTCAGGTCCTGTCACTGTCACCACAGAGAGAGATCAGTGTCTGCTGCTCCTCTTCCCCTCACAAGGAAGTTGTAAATGCAGTGAGGTCTCCCCTCAGTCTCCTCTCCTCCAGGCTGAACAGCCCAAGTGCCCTCAGCTGCTCCTCATACGGCTTCCCCTCAAGATCCTTCACCATCTTTGTTGCCCTCCTTTGGATGCTCTCTAATAGTTTATATCTTTCTTATACTGTGGCACCCAAAGCTGCCCCCAGCACTGGAGGTGAGGCTGCCCCAGGTCAGAGCAGAGCAGGACAATCCCCTCCCTTGCCTGGCTGGCCATGCTGTGCCTGATGCCCCCCAGGACAGGGTTGGCCCTCCTGGCTGCCAGGGCACTGCTGACTCATGTTCAGCTTGCCTTTGACCAGGACTCCCAGGTCCCTTTCCATGGCTTTGCTTTCCAGTATCTCATTCCCCAGCCTGTCCATACATCCAGGGTTTTCCCATCCCAATGCAGCATCCAGCACTTTCCCTTGTTGAACTTCATACAGTTGCTGATTGCCCAGTTCTCTAATTTGCTGAGGTCTCTCTGCAGTGCCTCCCTGCCTTTGAGGAAGTCAACAGCTCCTCCCAGTTCCGTACCATCTGCAAACTTAGCATCCCTTCAAGTCCCCCACCAAAATCGTTTATGGAGATGTTGAGGATTACAGGGCCGAGGTTAGAGACCTTTGGGAACCCATTAGTGATAGCTGCCAGCCTGATGTCACCTCACTCACAGTAACCCTCTGAGCCCAACCCATGAGCCAATTGCTCACCCATCACATGATGTGTTTATTCATGCAGCTGAATGCTGGACATTTTGTCCAGAAGGATCCTGTGAAAGACAGGATCAAAAGCTTTCCTGAAATCCAAACAGCTTACATCAACTGGCTTCCCTTGATCAGCTGGGTGGGTTACCTTGTCATGAAAGGAAATCAGGTTTGACAAACTGGACTTTCCCCTCACGAAGCCATGCTGGCTATGACTAGTGATTGTATTGTCCTTCAGGTGTTTTTCAATACCTCCCAGAATAATCTTCTGCATAACATTATCAGGCACTGAAGTGAGACTGACAGGCCTGTAGTTTCCAGGGTTCCCCTTCTTGCCCTTCTTGAAAATAGGAACAATGTTTGCCAGTGAACTGGGACCTCTCCAGATTCCTAAGACCATTCAAAAATAATCAAGAGAGGTTTTGCAATGACATCAACCAGCTCTTTAAGTATTCTCAGATGAATCCCATCAGGCCCCATAGATTTATAGGGATCCAGCTGGAGCAGCAGATTCCTCACAATTTCAGGGTCAGCTGGGAGTTGAACATTCTCTAAGTCCTGGTACTCCAGCTCAGGGCTCTGGGACTCCCTCAGCCCATCACTGGTGTTGAAGATAGAGGCACAGAAAGCATTAAACATTTCTGCCTTGTCTATGTCCTTGGTTGTGAGGCAACCATCCCCATCCTGTAAGGGGCTGACGTAGTATCTGCACTGCCTTTTGCTTTTAAAGAATGATTATGTTCATTTAGTAATAAATAAATTTAATGTGCATGTCTCTGCCAGTACCTCTATCTTGCATGTCTCTTCTTAAAGCAGAAACAAATCCTCACCCAACAATGTCACAGTCAAGCAACTTCTTTTCCAAACTAAGTGCCCACTTATAGTAAAACCTTCCAGTTATCCAGCCATCTCCCTACCTGGAGGCTTACTATTTTCTCAAAAATCCTGTGATCTTTTATATGGATATGCACCTCAATTTTTTTTAACTTGTCTTCCTGTGGTCAAACTGCACCTGTGTTGCTCAGCCTTTTTGGTCAGGTTTGCTGTTTGATTCACTTTGGTCACAGAGGTAGGATAAGGTCCCACAGCTGGAACCAAGGCAAGTCAAGGATTTGCTCCAGGATGATCCCACACCCACAGGCAACTACTTCATATCTGCTCCACACATGAGGCACAGTGAACAAGGCTGGGAGGTCCCAGCTGGGCTTTCCCTGGAGTGGATGAGGAGAAAGCTTCCCATTGTAACAAGAGTAAGAGTATAATGATGGGATAACACAAAACAGTATGAAATGCCTCATTAGCTAGCAGGTTTTAACAGCTAAACTCTACATTCAAGATCCAGAAAACCATGGGTATTAAACAACAGCGGTGATTCTTTAGCATTATCATCTTCTAACAGTGAAAGAAAAAGTATGTTAAATCTATGGAGATTACACTTGGAGTCTCATCTGCAGCTCCTGCTATGGCAAATAAAGCCTGCATAGGTCCCATCAGAGACTATACAACACAGCTCAAGGTTAAGAAAGCAAAGGAACAGTGAAGATAAATTTTCTCTGGACCTCAAAAGGTTAGGAAAAGGGCCAAAAAATTGCCGAAGTCCAATTCAGCATTTTCTCTCATATTGGATGTTGCCTTTTCCAGCACTAATTCAGATCCCCCACAAATGCAACCCATACTCAGCAAAGCCCTTTTTAGAGAGGGCAGATTTATGAGATCAGCCTCTCAGGGTAGTCACAGTCCTGGCAGCAATAGGCAGAGATTACTGTAGTCCTGCTTAAGCCTGCAAAGGTGTTTTTTCACTATGCTGAGCAAGGCTTCAGTCCCAGCCTCATAACATAACTAGACAGGTATTATGAAGTGTCTGCATGCTCATTTCTCTGTCCCACCTCACAATACAATCTTCTCTTTGGTTACAGTGGGTTTTCAGGAGTATCTGCTCTCTGACAGGTTCTTCAGAATTTGATAGGAAAAAGGAGAGACTGAAGATGGTAGCAGAGAACATACAGTGATGTAAACTCCTAAACCCTCCCAATGAGCATATGACAAAATGTCCTACTGTTATAGTAAAGTAAGATTTCAAGGGACATACAGACAGGGTGAGACACAGTTGTCTTAACAGAGGGTAACCCTTCATGTCCAAATGAAATTTTCTTTAGTCACTTTTACTATGTTAATATCTTCTATTGCAAATTTCAGTTTGGAGCTTTTCCCAGTTCTGA
Source organism: Entomyzon cyanotis (assembly GCA_024500445.1). Lineage (NCBI taxonomy): Eukaryota > Metazoa > Chordata > Aves > Passeriformes > Meliphagidae > Entomyzon > Entomyzon cyanotis. The sequence continues at coordinate 11,854,079 of JAKEPQ010001015.1, forward strand.
GTATGAGCCACAAGCCAAATTATTCACATTTTCAGGCTGCTGCAGTAACTGGAGTCCTACAGAATATCAAACCCAGCAATTATTAATGATATCTGTTCCTCTAGCCTCACTGTCCAAACTCACAGCTAAGAAGATAGTCTCATCAATTCCTACTAGTGTTTGAAACTGAAAAAATCTTTTTTCAAAAACATAACTTTATCCCACTGTATTCTGAAAGCCAAAGCAAACACAAGAGCACAAACAAAAAACCATGTTAAAGCTATGACCAACAGAAACAGAATTTTGACCAGTGGTTTGAAACAACTTTCTGGGGTTGCTGCACATGTAGCCACAGCAAACACAATACTGGCTGAGGTTTCTAGTGGTCAAAAGAAAAACACAGCCAATGACAAGAGTTTTCACATGGGGGCTGGGCATGAAATTACTGGTGTTTGGTAGCAGCCACATGGTAATTTAGGTTGTTCAAAAAAGGCTCCCATTAAACTGAAATGACAGTCAAGCTGTAAGACCTGCACCTAATCTGTTACATATTTAAATTAATTTATTATAAAGCTCGTGAAACTTCAGAAATGCAGCATTTGTTCACCTTGTGCAACTGGTTGCTCTATACACAATCCTGATATACTGTGAGGTACATACAAAATCAAATTACAAACCAGAGTGTTGTGCCTTTTGCCTCCAGCAAGTCCAGCTGTAATGTACCATTGGTCTCATTCGGTCTGAGGAAAAAAAGACTAATTTTTTTTGTCAATACTCAGCAGTATGGAGCAGCACCAGAGGAACAATTTAATAACCCCTCTTCTAATCCCTAATTCAAAGAAGTCAGACAGATAACTATTTTGAACCTGCATTCACAGTCACCTGCTTCTCTGACTCCTCCCATACCTGCTCACTACTGCACACTTTGAAAAGGAAGGTAAGCATCCTTTCTGGAGAGGGAAAGCTCTTGTCTGCCCACCAAGTGTAATCCATATTTGAATAGCGACGCAAGGGACCAGTCAGTACACGAAAAAAAATTGGTATCATCTCTAGCTAAACCATCTTACTTAACTGGAAACTAAAAGACCTGCAGATAAGAAATCTGCAGATCTGCTATGAAGGTGCGAGTTGTGTTTTGACTGTAACTCAACTGTCAGTTAGAGACTATATCCTACATACCAAGGATTTCTGCATAAACTACAGAACCTGCACTCTGGGGGGTTTTGCAATATATACAGCTGTGAGAAGACCTCCCAGATTGGCTTGAAGAGCTTAGATTCTGAGATTCAAAATAATTTATGAAGACGAAATATAAATTGCATCTTTTAATAAGCCTTTAGAAAATACAGCGTAATCACTACGTGCAAGCTGGTTGGTGAGTGACCTCACTAAGCAATAGATAAACTTTAAGTTGATTTAATTCTGCAAGCACCACTTGCAATAGTTTTACACAAAAAGATTTAGAGCCTTGAAGGCATCATTAGAAAGGTTGTTCTGCGTTCAGGAAACACCAAGGGCTGCTGTGCCACAGAGGGAGCTCTGTGATTCCCATCTGACCACACAGCAGGTTCAGCAATTCACTGACCTCTCCGTGTAAAACAGGTGCCAAAGTTAATTCTATTGAAGTCAGTGCAGTGACAACAAACAGGCCCTAAAATTTCCAGTTAAAAACTGCTTTCATATGGTACAAGAGGTGTGGCTGTAAACATCACACAGCAGTCACTTACCACGGCACATTAAGCAGACTAGTGGTCTATTTCATAATATGCCCAGGCTGTTGCCAGTAAAAACTGCTTTTATAAAAAAGTGAGGTATCTTTGTTAGGAACAATGACAATATAACCTTACTGGAAGAGGACTAAATTCCATCTAACACTAGGCCCTTGGCAACGGATTTATATTAATTAGCATTCCTATTTCACGAGAAAAGAGGTAGGGGGAAGTTTTCCCTTTTCCATTAAATCAAAAATATGCAGAGAGAGACTAAATATCAAACATCTGGCACAGTGCAGGAAAAGAAATGCAAAGTGGCTGCACTAAAAATAAAGGACAACACAGGTGGTGTAAAAGACATTTCATGGAAAAGGGGCATTAGAAGCCTACATGAGTACTCTCTCAATCCCAGTTTTTGAGTTTCAGGGTGGGTGAAATTAGACAGGGTTTCACTGAAGGAGGCTTTAGGATATATATTACTTCATTGGCTCTGTTACAAAAAAATCCAATCATATTGTTAAACACAAATAATGTAAAACACAAATAATGCCCCGACTGGACTGATAATCCTGTTTTTACCGAAGACCAAACACTACAACAGTTATTCAATGAAATCATTGTGAGGCAGAAATACTTCACGGGATGCAGATTGTCTTCCCTGTGTCTATGGCAACATACACTCTAGGATAGTATTCACACGGTCTTTTTTAGACATCTAAATTTGGTTGTCTGTGTTAGGCACCTACTTTTTCTATGAGACTGGTATAGAGATACACAGCTCTTCTCTCAGTTGTTCTGCAAAGGCACCCTCTAACTTACTGGCTCCACGGAAAACCTTTTATCCCAGTTTAGTTCCTCAGTTCAACTCCTTAATGCAGAAAGTCTGAATGCCTCTCCTAGGTGAATACCTGCTTTCCCACCTCTAACAATGAAGCTGGTCTTCTTGAAGTCAGTGCAGTTTTTTAACAATTGTAGCTTGAGAAAATAATGCTCAGAATGACATTACCTTGCTGAACATACCTCATCCTTTAGTCCTAAAATTTTATTTGGCATCTTTCTCCTTGGCAACAAAGAGGAAATTCAAAGAGAAAATCAAGAGAAACTCAAGTAGAAACTCAAAGAGAGGCTCAGGCTGTAGATGGGGAACAAACCTGATAAAACCTCCTTCACCCTTCACATTTAACTTCCTTCATATTACCACTTCTTCAAGAGCCAAGAGATGCATTATTTGCCTAACATGAGTAAAAATGTTTTCCATTTGTTTTATTCAGAAGCTATCCCAACTGATGAAGCAGATACAGAAACCTACAGATAAGGCTCACATGAAAGGTCTTATCTTTTCTTTTAGTCAAGGTCCAAGTTCTTTTGATAGGATAATAGAATATTTTTTGGTTATCTCTACTTCAGCTCCATCAGCCCAAAGGATAAAGTATAAGCTCCATTCTTTCATTTGAGGCTAGCAATAAAAAAAGGTCATGCAGAATGAAGCTTGTACATTTTTTAAAAAATGCTCAATGCTTAGACAATCCTCTTCTGTTTTGCTCCACAAAGTTTAATGCCCGTTGTTAATCTACATATTCTTTTATCTGTGCTCATCCTCATGGTACCTGAACATTGCATTAAATCAGAGACATAAACAGTGCAGCTTCCTGTGGCATAGCTAACCCACACTTGAGTTAGTGGGGAAAGCCACTGAATTAAAATTACATTCTGCTAATGTCTATGAGCTATTTTTATCGGCTATGTTCATTACTTTACTGCCTGTATTACAGCAACCCCTAAGCAGACTTGCTTAATGTTGTAAAACCTCACACTGAATTTCAGCTTGAAGGTTCCACTTCACCTCAAGTTGAAATGAAGTTCTCATTTTCACACCAAAGTTTGCAGCAGTACAGTACAGACAGCCCACATCCCAGTCTGGGTATCTGCCAATCAGTGGGACTCCTACACCAAAGAAGGGCTAGCAGCATTGCACATGCTAGAGAGGCAATCTCTCACCTACTTCTCTAACTTTCAGCTTCCCAGGTTCCCTTCCTCTAATTTTTAGTGCAGTGCCAAGGCCTAGATATTACCAATGGAAAAGCAACCATTTTTCCACTTGCCAACACCAGTTTTTCTCAGAATAGCTGAAGACTCTCCACAGAAGGAAATCATCATGCAGAAAGCGAGCTTCCTCTGTAAGCCATCCAATCCAATCCAGTTTCACTGAGGCTGTTGATATTATAAATCTCGTAACAAATCATAACTACAATACAAATCCTCTTTGCTCTAGGGATGAGAGTTGCATAAACGGTATTACAGATGTCACACGAATTTGCAAATGTCCCTAGAGAAAAGTAAGACCCACTTTCCAGAATTTGTTGCAAAGAAAATTTTTCAGCCTGTACTGTTCAGAGCATCATCTAAATTTACCTTCCATAATGAAGACAGTCAAAACTAAATGTTTTCTCTGGTAGAAAAGCAAGAGCCCCAGCATATCCACTCTGAAATGGATCTGTCACTGTGGAACAGAATCCCTGTTTATGTAACAACCTAGGTTACTCAAGAGATTGGGGAATCTGGGAAAGGATGATGGTTACAAATACTGAAGAAAGTTCTGAAACAAGGATTATTATCAGTCTGAAATACAAAGACATAAATTAGTTAAAGCAGTCTGCCAACCATCTCTGAAGTTGACATTCTAGTAAACACAACAATGATGATTTTTTTCCATTCAACATATCTGTACTCCTGTATGTTTCCAAGCATTGTTTCATAATTAATCTAAATGTTAGAAGTTTTATTCAACTTTAAATAGTCAAGTTAGATTATGCTTTTCCTTATTTTACCACCAGTTTCTGTTTCTATACCCAATCCTTTAAAAAATCAGATTAACTGCTGAAAATGCATCCTTTTTGAAACATGTACTTCAATCTTTGTTTTATTTCTGTCAGTCCTACCCTACCTTCACTTTTTCATAATCCTTTGTAGTAAAATTATTATACACCTATCTACATCCTAATCTACAACTTCCCCAGTTCAAAGCAGGAGTTAAGACAGTGACAAAGCAATGGAAAAAGAACGTCAGTCTTAGGCAAACTCAGGGTAGAAAATTTACGTTAGGTTTTGTGCTTTTTGGTGTTTACATGATTCCATTAGCTCAGTTCGTTGGAGCACGGTGCTGATAATGCCAAGGTCACAGGTTTGATCCTGATATGGACCATTGCTTTAAGAGCTGGATTCAATCCTTCTGGATCCCTTTCAACTCAGACTGTTCAGTGATTCGTAAGCAAAACCTAAAAATACTAAGTCTCTATGAATGACCCATGAAGGCAACACAGTAAGAGGACAAATCACACTTGTTTAGACAAAGGCAAAAGGAAAAGAATGAACCATCTCTCACACAGAGATTTGGGTTTAAAGCATGTCCTTTCCAACCTGCCACTTCTTTTTTAACCAAGAAACTCAACTCCTTGTCTTTTGCATTCAGCATGCATACGTCCCAGAACACTTTGATAAATCAGAGAGATGTTGTGATCTGTTTATAATACCTGTTCTTGACAGGCACTGTCTCTTTGCAGAGAGGAGGGGATGGGAGAGACAAGGAAACCCTGATGCAAGTGGTTCTGTTCCTGCAATAGCAACCTTCATGGCATCCCCACTTCTCACTAAACCTATGGCTGATCTGTGATGAAAATGTGGGAGAGGACTTTCAGCAGGGAATAACTGCAGGTGGCTTACCCATGTAATTATTTTCAGGATGCTGCTGTGTACCAGCACAACTCAAAGTTACGCTGATTTCCTGCAAAGTTACACTTGCACCTACACTAGCTCCATGCTCAGGGTTAATGAATTTGTACATATTTTAATCAAAAGTTCTACCATGTGGATATTCTTAAAGTGTACTGCATTATCAAGTAAATGTATGATTGGTCTCTATTTTCTTCATAAAATTGGTTTGGTCTTTTTCAGCCTGCAAAAGTTATCAAGTGCTAAGATACCATGGTGATGGGAAAAACAAAAAGCACCAAAATGATTTTATTCTCTTTAACTGAAATGCAAATTCCTTGTTTCACACAGGAAATTTTAGTCAGAATGACTGCATAGATGCAAATCTTCACAAAGGTGAGTTTTGTGAATGAACAGTTAATGTAATGTAATGTAAAGTCAAGCTTTTTCCCCACATATGCAAAGACAACATAAAGAAAGGGGCAACAGAAAAATAGAAAAATAGAAAAATACTATGTAAAAGTAAAATACAAAGGGATCAGGTCATATTAATCTTTTCAAGCAATAATGAAACAGAAATAAAAAGTATTCATAAAATTACAGTGGCAGAACCTTTATGGATTATCCTCTGTGAATCATTTCTTTCTCCCAAACTGTTGGCAGTCAGTCCTACTGGTATTGCTCCTTTCATGAGCATTTTATAGGACCAGCAAAGCAAACAATATGTAATTCATCAAACATCTGCCTTTAAAGTGACACAGCTATAATGCAAGCACAAAAAGCACCATGCAGACAAATCAAGTGTAGTTACTCAAGAGAAAGTTCAAAGATCAATTCAACATTGCTTCATTTGTGGGATTTTTTTAAACACTTTGGTCCAGACAGCTGCATGGAAATTTCAGCTTTCAGCTGTATATTCTTTTTTTAAGTTGCTACCCTACAAGCTCCTGCCAGGAAGACCTAAGTTTGAAAATAAAAGAGACAGAAGTCTTAAAAACTAAAAGATAAAAACTCTCCTAATTATTTAAAGCTTACAATATTTAGTGTCATCACATGTTCTTTGCAGTCTTGACTTCAAATTTGAGAGCACAGACTAGAAGCAATACTAACATTAGTAATAATATTAGCAGGGATTAACACAATGCCAATCAGTACAAGCAAAACTGCCCTCCAGGGCACAACATTCATCCACCAGCCATACACATGGCCTTCAGTAGATACAAAAGCCAAGCCTCCTTCTTTACATTTCACCTGAGCAAACAGGCAGCTGGAATAAGCAAAATTAGAAAAACAGGCCACGAGGGAAAAGAATTGTCACTGCAAATTACTGAAAACTCAAGAGTTGAAGGAGCCTCTGGTGCCATCACCCTCCTTTATATGGAAAACTTTCTTTTTTCCAGTCATTCAAATCCAGTGTTAATGCCACACTCCAACACAAAGTCTCTCACATGATGTTTTGCATGCCAGCTCAGGATCTCTGTAAATAGCTCCATACACAAAATAGTTGAGCCATCTCATACCCTGTAGGTGGTAAATTATTAGGAACTTAAATATATTACAAGTCATGTCCAATATTGGTTTACTCCCAACTTAGCCACACAGCTGTCAGCAGACAAGCCACCAAGTTAGCACCTCTGTTGCTGCAATTTTAACTGTGTCAAGCAGCATCTGCTAACTAGTTGAATCCCCATAAGAAGGATTTATAATATTTTATCACATGAATTGAACATTAGATCATGTGGATTTCAGAGTAATACTCCTTTTGATTTGCACACAGCTTGAAAACATGTCAGATATTTCTTTCAAAATCTCTTGCCAACAAGTTATGAAAAATGGATTTTATTTCAGGCACCCTGCACTGTTACTGACAACAGAAAAGTGTTTCAGCCTGCTATAAGAGTTTCCAGGATCCCAGATTTATCTCTCAATGTCCACACTTCTTGTTCCCTAGCAGCTTGTGCAACTTAGCAGTGATACAGCATAGGCTGTCAGTTCTGTACCCATCTGCAGTGGTGTTTTTAAGTCACTAACAAGATGACCTAATCAACATCTGTTCTTGCTATGCCTGTGTCTTGCCATGATAATTATTCCTTATTACCACGAATTTTTTTTCACTTGCAAAATAATGATAAGAAGTCCTAATATAACAGGGGAAAATGTAATTATTTTCAGAAGTAATATCCTGAAATTGTCTCAGTGACTTCTAAATTACTGATATGCATTTGTCACTACAAACAACAGGGTCAATGCTTGTTTTACTTCTGATCCTTTATTTTTACCCTCCTTTTTCAGGAGAAGCTCTGCTGTATATATAGCATGCTACTACAATTGTTTTTCCCATCCTATTATGAGCAATTCTGGACATATTTGTATTTCTAGCTCATCTAAACACTGGGTCAAAATTATTAGCACATTACATGAAATCCATGGGACTTCTTTTTCTTTACATAAAGCCTAATAAATCTTTGATACAGATCTTAATTCCAGGACAAACTGTGCATGCTGAAGACAGAAAGCTAAAGACAGTGTTTCCAAGAAGTCATGAAGATGCTGACATGCAGGATGTAGGAGGAACAAACTCAGGAAAACACTGTGAAAGAGCACAGATGATGGTATGTCAACAGATGCAGGAAAGGCAAATCCTACATGGCATTTACAAGGCTCCAACACGCTATCACTGCAACCATACAGGAAAAGGCAGCAGAGCAGAGGCAGCTTCAAGGAAGGGGCAGGGAAAGGTACTGCACTGCACATCTCCACAGGCATGGCCAGCCTTCCAGAGTAAAGCATGATCTCCCCTGCACCACCCAGGCCCACTAGCTGGTACCAAAGAGGAGGAAGAGGAAGATAGCAACCCACCAACCACCTGTCCCCTCTGAAGCATCTTGTACCAATATTTTGAAAGAGAGCCTTAAATTCTAAATCCCCAAACACACAGGTAAAGCATCTCCTTACCCATCCTTTCAGAAATATGTCTGACTTTGGCTGGACCTTCAGGATCTAAGTCTGGTAGCAGGGACTCAGGTAAATCAGAAACACAGCCTATTTTTACTTTTTTTCACCTCAGAGGAGGTGTGTGCAATATTACATCATTAAATGTTCTCTTTTGGTTGGACCCTGCAAGCAAAACCCCCCTCAGCCGACTCAAACAATGGTTAGTGCATTGCCCAGTCACAAGACAAAGAAATTTTTTAAAGTTACAGTTGAGTATACAGAGCACCTCTGTCCCATTAAGCATTGAAGGCAAAAGAATACTCTGTAACCTCAACACTGCAACCATATATTCCTACAACCAGCAGAGCACAGCAATCAGCTCAAATCCTTGCAATGCAGTTGTATCATGATATATTTGCATTGAATGTCATGTTCCAAATTGGAACTGGCAAGCATCTTAGCTGCACACAACAATGCCATATGGAGTTACATCTGATACAGCTCGAGCAGAACTCCCTTCCTATCCAGAATACATCAAACAGTGCCACAGATAGGCTGTGGCATTTAAATAGTAATAGTGCGGATGTGAGGGCTAAATTAAAAATGTGTTGCATATTAGAAACAATTTGCGCACCAAGATAAAAAAAGGGATTCGCTGGCTTTTGGCAGCAGAACTTACAGATATGTAAAGAAAACCATTTTACTTAATTACCTATGTGTCAACTTTCTGAGTGGAACAATTTTAGCTGTACCAAAAGTATTAGGACAGATGAAAAAAGCCCAACAAGCAACGAAGATTTTGCTTCAAGTGCATAAAAGAGGAGCTGGAATTAGAAGTTGTGCATCACATCAGAAAAGGTGATGGGTTGGGCTGGCTGTTAGAAACAAAGCTCCACTTCAGACCCTACTTTAAAACTCTACAAATGTGAGTTTGGTACTTGTGCAAATCAGGTTCATGGCTCCTGTTTTCCACTTGCACAAAAAACAGCTGAGATGCGTGTGTTCCCACCAACCAACATCACTCAAGGGAAAAGAAAAGTAGTTCAGATCTCCAATTTTACTGCTTCTGCAGAACCCATAATTAATACACTGGCAGTGCACTGTCACCCTCAATGCATTTCAACCACTTGATGTCAAGAAAATGAAAATATTATCAGTTATAACCCACTGCAAGAACAAGACCAGTTGCCCAGTTGATGCCTAGACCAGACAGACATCAGGCAGAACAACCCACCGCTGTCTAAAAGAGTTTGAGAACTATACTGTCACTGGAGTCCTGTTAACAAGTGACCAAGCTGCCCACCATTTCTTGGGAAATTGTTATTCAGTGGAGGTGACCAGTGCTGCACAACAAAACCAGTCTCCCCTAATAATGATACCATTACTTTTATGAAGGATCAGATTATTCTAGAAAGCCAGACAAACCAGGTTTTGTCCCAGGATCATTTAAACAACTTTAGGGATTTCTTTAAATTAACATGTGGCATGATAAATACTTCAAAAACAATACAATGTCTAAGTATTTGATGGGTCAGCTCCTGGAGATCTCTCTTCAGCTCAGACAGACTCACTAATGACTCCACTGGGAAAGCAGGTTGAGTGAAAACAATGCGATTCCTTTAGAAGTTTTCATTTCCTGGAGCACATTGCTAAGTAGTATTTGCAACCTTTTTTCTCTGAAGGTCCTCAAAGGTCAGAGCACTTGCAAGGTGTCCTCTTCTACCAAGACAGAAATAGGTATTTCTCTGCCCTTAAACAAGGTGACCACCTGCCTCACCCTCTACCTGCTCTACAGTAACACTGGACTTTGAGCAGAGTAAAATTGATTCTGCTGCATGTTTTCAGAGATCCCCAGATTATGCAAGGTCAAGACAACTGTGCAAAGTTAAGCTTTTCAAAGCCACAAAGAAAAAGAAAATCCTTCAAGTTATTCCATAATTGATATTAATGCTATAGCTTCATGTACTCAAACCATTTGGAGCATTCAGAAAACACAAATATTACATTTTGCAAAGCACAGCATGTCCATGCCTGTCAAGCCCTGATTTCCCACAATGAAGCACAGAAACTGGCTGCTCTGCACTCCCAGGGCCCAACCAACCAAACTCATCAGAGCCAAAATGCCAAACTGCAACACCTTTTCAGTGACTTCATCCATGTCAAGGGCACTGAGTGCCTCGGTTGCCTCTGAGCAGCCGCCCAGGGGCAGCAGTCAGCCTTAGCTCAGATGCACTTTTTGCATGTAAGGATAGCTCGTTATGCATTATGGGTGAGTTCAAGATTTTAGAAGTTTTAGAGTCTAATTTGTATAAGAACTTTCAGCAATAAAGGATTTCAAGAGCTGGTAACTTCCCATGAAGAAAAATAGTGGAATAAAATAAACTCCCAATTTTCATGGGAATGTGAGCCAGGCTTTAAACCTAAAACGTGCCAAGTATAAGAAGATGCCAGCACATAAAGATTATCAGGTGATTATTTTCATACATTTAGGGACTAATTGCATCATAAAATATGCATTAAATATAACTTGTCTCTGCATGAAACCCTTTTGACATTCAAGTGGTTATCACTGAACCATACCTCCTTGTGCAAATTTTATCTTCGCTTGTATGTAATAATAGTTCTATGAAAGCAAATGCAATCTGTAAATCTCACTGAAGTTTTCCCTTAAAATACCAAGTCTTTGTTGCTGAATTGCTTTAGACTAGACCTGACACCTCCAATTTTGCTGACTGATGCAAAGACCAGACAGCTATGCTCAAAATCAACAATAACTTTTTAAAGTATGTTAGTGTATAGCTGCTGCTACATGAAAAGACAGTATTTGTGCTTCCTGGTTATACATAACCAGACATTTCCTAACCTCCAACTGGAGTTAGGTCAAAGTTGTGATGCTCTGGCACTGCCAGCAGTATATATACAAACTGAGGAAAACAGAACAACGGCCTAATGGTCAAATTCTAACTTGTAGTAGGGTATAAGGAGCAAGTAACAGCAAGTCAGAAACTTTATATGCAATTTAAAACCCTACTTTCCTCAGGCAAACAGGGAAAGCTTTTCAAAAGCAGCTAATGGTTTGGGATGGCTCACATATTGGCAACCTACAGGAAGAACTGAAATAGGCTTGATTTCCAGAAAATGAACATTTACAATGTCCTGAAAGATGTCCCAGTTTGCCAGTCAAGCTTTGGTCTACCAGCTACAAATTCCTGTAGCTCAGGAGCAGTGAAATAATCACTATCACTCTCAGCTTTGTAAAGCACATCTTAAATATACATACCCAGAAGAGTGTTCAATTCCAGACAAGAGATATTTCTTTTCCCCTTCTCTCTCACTGGTTTCAGAAGACTCAAATTCCCTAGCAAGATTCCTGTGTGAATTTTTAAAAGTAGATGAACTAACATTAGCTACATTGGGAATCATAGCCCAGAAACATCAACAACTAGTATTTTTCAGTGCAGCTCTCATTTATCTTTCAGATTAAATAATAAATTTTCCCAAATCTAAAATTTCAGTCACATAAACTCCAGAAACTATGTAAACTTTTCATCCATTGGTCATCTTCATCCTTCTTTCAATCAATAAATCATTGTTTAATTTTCTATATATCATTAGCACATGTAATAAACTTATCTTGAAATGTAATTTCACTTTTTCACATGTGAAATTTGATTTCACTTTCTTCTGTTGCCCTTCATAACTCCAGCTGCTATGCTGCAAGTATAAGGATCCATTTCTATAAACCAATTAAATTTTCAAGAACACTTAAGTGATTTAGATATCTAAGTCGTAATTGTAAAAGAAACAAATGAAGTGGATAGGACATATGTCAGTGTAAATGATGAACTGCTCTTGCAGATCTCACCCACAATTATCCTAAAAAGTTTTTGTTGTCTGCTCAGCCTTGCTGCAGTTTCCAAAAATGCTATGTAATACTCTTCCTCTGTTTCTTATCCTTTTATTAGGATGATATTTGTATTACTGCTTGCCCTAGAGGCTCAAACCAAGTTTGAGAACTTCATTAGACTGTGTATGTGTCTGTACAGAGTTTAGTAAAAGGCAAAGAAAACCATATCCTCTCTGTGTCACAGAAATCAGGCCCAAAGCCCTATAAAAACCCTATAGAAACAAACAGGAAAGGTGCCTTTGAGAAATTATAGAAGTTTTCTCTGGAAGTTGCAGAAATTAAACTCAAGTTGCTAGTTTCTCAATTTGTTGACATAAACATTTTTGATTAGCATTCTCGTGTACTATTTTCACTTAAACTTGCATAAATCTCTTTTGTCTTGGCAAAACCCCTCAGCATAACAATGACATGGTACGTGGAGTCTGAGCGGGGAGGTATGGGGGAAAAGGCAAACTGTGTCTTTCCCTACAACCTACTTGCCTAAAAGAGAGAAGACAATCTCACCCTCATTGAACACAACTGCCCAAGGAGAAACAGAATCAAAAATTTTAAAAACACAAACAGCATCTCACTTAATTTATTCCTCTCTTACTAAGCAACATCTGCTCGTCTTTGTTTTGAGTTTGCATAAACTAAAAGAGAAATCTGCATCTAACTACAACTGTTCTAGTATCAGCACACACATCCACAACACTTCCCTAAAGAAGATGGCCAAAGCTTGGGTCTCGCTCCCAAATCAAAAGTAAAACCATTTGAGTGAAAGATTCTCAACAAACAAAAGGTAGCTGCTAGTTGCTTATTAAGAAGATAATGGCTAACAAGCAGGTAGGATTAAGCTGTGCAGAATCTGTTGTTCTATTTTTAGAGTCTGCAGCCCCAGGCTGAATGCTGAGGTACCAGGAATTACGTGAATTATGCTAACATGCCCCACAGTTGCTTACTAGGCATGCTTCCTATTATCTAGACAGGATAAGAGTCTGAAAGAACATCTGTACAGACTGAATAAGAGCCAAGACCTCAGTGGATGATCCCGTTAACATTAACTTTTTGTTGAAATTATCTGGACTAGACATGCTGTAAGAAAACTAACAATTTAGAGGATGTTTCTTCCCAAAAGAAATTATTTTAAAAGATAGTTTAGAAATGCCAAATAAACAAACAAATTGCATTCTGTTCACTTTTGGCAGGATGTAAAAGATAAATAATCTGATCATGTGGAAAAGGAGCAGACTTCCAGTATATTTACATATTATAATCTCTTTGTGTTATAAAAGGAGAAAACAAATAGGTTTTAGGTCATATCCTCCACATTGTAGAGAGTGGTGAAGAGATAGGCCCTGCATCTGACTCCCAACCCAGCCTCCCTCCCCATGGAAATGGCCCACAGTCCCTTCACATCTCTGTGTTTTTCACCGGGTCACAGTGTAAGACTGGTGATGCCACCACTTCTCCCATGGATGCATCTGTGTTTCAGCATTCTGAGCAATGCTCATCACTGGGCACCTCAGGCTATGGCTTGTTACACCTCAAGTTAGGACACAGAGTGGAAAAAGCTCCTGAAAAAACTTTCAGAACACAGGGCTTATACACTCAGGGCTTATGCAAACTCTGGCAGGACAGATGAAATTCAGTTTGGTGGGAGCTGGAAGAAGCCTAGGAAGAATCAAGACATTGCCTGGACCCTGGCAAGTAAAACCACACCTGTTGTCAGCAAGGACTAGGAAATCACCTCTACCAGATATGCTTGTAAGAAAAAAACAGGACAAAAAGGGCAGAGAAAAGAATGAAAAGTTTTCACTCCAAATAACCATCAACCCATAAGGGAACAAACAAGTCTGGTGAGCTGAATTAAGTTCACTGGATTCCCAATGAATTGCCATCCCTACTTGCAGGCACAGAAAACTATAAAATAATTCTTTCTTCCACAGTGGCTTTGCAATACAATTTATTCATATAAAAATGGTAAACACCACAGATGCTTATTTTCATCTGTTACTTATGGGAACTCCTCCAAAAATACAAGTTCCTCTGAGCAACTTCACACCCTTTTCCAACGTTGCAAATGACACAGTTGATCCAAGATTTGAATTTCTAATACCGTAAAGCCAACTCCTCACTGAGCTGGATTTGCAACAAATCCTTTACATCCAGAGGTAGAATGACAACATTTTGCAACATTTGGAACTGGGAATCACGTCTGTATGATCTATATCCAATGCTTACATTAATACCCATCTGGTCAGATGGCCTGCTGCCTGCCCTGAAGTCTGCTGAACCTGGTCTGCAGGACACAGATGCCAAGAAGTTATCCATGATTTTCATGGCAACACTGTGGACACCATGCAATATTGCAGAAAGGCCCTTTCTCCTTCTCATTTACATGGAAGCCCTGTTGTGAAAGAAGTTCAACCACACTTCTTTAAAAGAAGACAGGAAAAAACCCACAAATAAGTGATAGGTGACATGAAGACTAACTTCATGGACTTCTGGCTGCCAATTAGACTGTGCTGCTGCAGCTATAATGAAAAGATAATACAATACAAAATACCAGTCACTGTTCTCCTCACTCTGCAAGTGGGCATAAGATGTAAAGGCAGAGATGAAAGGCTCACTAGCTATTACAGAAAAAGATAGCTGACAGAGCTCTGAATATACATCAAAGTACCAGCTCCAAGGAATTGGTATTCAAAAGAAATGCATTTCATAGGGCTTTTTATGTCTGGCACTGTTTCTTGCAATCTGTTAACAAACATGGTACATGGGAAAAACACACACTTATGAGGGAGTGCTTTTCAAGAAAAATTTTCAACTTATGAATATGGAAAATTCTTAGCATAGTGAAATAGAAACAAGACCATGGTCTCCACATTTTGTTAGCTGATACAAGCTAGAGTAGCAGCAATCCAAAATCCCAGACTTGAGGAATACTAAATGCAAATGCACATGGTGGTTCACAACACAGACTGGCTAAGGAAGCTAAGGGAAGCTCTGGTAAAAGCAAAGATCATGGCACAGCAATGTCTGAATTTTGAAGCACGTTGAAAAAAAAGTAGTAAAATCTGTTAAATATTAAGGACATGTTTCAAGTGGAATCTTAACAGTGAACAGAAGAAAAACATATCTCTGCATGAAATTCATTGGTCTTGTCAGATACACCAACAGCATCTGTGGCATCCTGTGAAATCACTCCTTTTAAATGGCATTTTGCAGATGAAACAATTTTTTGGCTCTGGTCTTATGTAGTTTTGAATTGAACTTCATATCCACTCATATCTCCACACACACAAAGGGCTGACTAAAGCATCAACTGAATTTCATGCAATATGGGTATAAAATTAAAAAGGAACAGTACAAAAAAACCACCTGTGACTAAATGCTCATAACAACACAATGACAATTTTCTTAACAAAAACAGAAGTCCTGTTGTAAGACCAATTATCTGTGCATCCATAATTCAAAATACCATCATCATCATCATCAACTATTACATCAATAAATTATTTTTGCATTGAACACTTGAATTACTATTACCACAAATGATACACCACATTTCCATCAGGTAGGATTATTTTTATGTGCCAAAGGGAAAGCCCTTGTCATCCACCACAACCAGGTCTGGCAGAATTACCCTTCTGCCCACCAATGCAAGTCTGATTCTCCCTCTCCAGAGTACATCATCTTTGGAATCTTGGCCTAGATACATCCTTGAAAGCACACAATTCTTTTTCCTTTTGCATATCCCCCTCCTTCTAGACCTGGCCGTACCTCACCATCACCTTTCCACTACCACAGCTCAGAGCTGTAACTCCATCTCAGTGCTGCTGACTCAAACCTCTCCTGGTGAGGAGCCTTCCAGCCCCTGGGACTGTCATGTCCCAGCACAGGTTGCTGTCTGGCTGGTGAATCTCACCTGGGAGAAGCTGTGGGTCCTTCTGCTAAAGGGCTACACCACAATGTGCATAACTTGACTAACACCCATCTGTGGGAGCTGCAGGTGTGGCGTGACTATGAAAACCGTGTCACAAGCCTCCAAAAATTAAATGAAAATGCAAAAGAAAGGACTTTGGGGTGCCTCTTAGTGAAGGGTATGATCACAGCAGTTCACTGTGCAGTCTAAATGAACTCAAGAACTGAGCAGAGAAGTACTCACACAACCTAGGTAGCAGCAGAGATGAGACAGTTCCTTTAAATTGGGATCACTCCGATCCTCTTCAGATAAAATGCATGGTAATCTTTTACCTACATGTCTGAACAACCACTCTTTCACTTAACAGAAATTTCTAGGATAAAGTATTTTCAGAAAGGTGATTAAAAAAAGAAAAAAAGAGATTGAAATTTTGTAAAACTACTACCTCTAAAGTACCAAAGACAGATTCCAGAGAGATGGAAAGAATCAGAGATAGCCTGAATATCTGTGACCAACTAGACAGGTTAAAAAAAAAAAAAAAACCAAAACCAACCCAAATCTCCCATCCTTGATGGTCATGGACTAGATCTTATCCCTACCATCACAAGCAGGGCTAAAAACACTCCCTAACCCCAGAAACATCAACCACCTTATCAGGTAGCATATCCATACAGTACCACTAAACAGTCTGAATTAAAGAGTCCAAATGACTTAAACAGTTTGGGTACATTGTGTTTATAATGGTGACATTTGTAAAATCTCAAGAGAGGCTAAAAACAAAACAAAAAAATCAGAAGCAAAAATACATTTCAAAGATAAAAAATATTTTTGTTCCGTCTTTCAGAGGTCACCAAAAACCAAACAACATGCAATTTATATAATTAGGCAAGGACGGAAATGAAAAACAGTACCCTCTTTCAATTACACAAGATACCAATACATCAAACTGCCAAAGATATCGTAAACTCAGTCTTCTATATCCTGGGATTTTCCTGTCTTGGTTGAACAAAATTATCACTTTCCATCCCCAAAACAACCTTTCCATCTTGGCACACCATCAGGTCAGGAACACAGTTCCTTAACTTCTTTCTTTTTGTGGCTGGAAGGTTCTTTCTGACGTTCAGTATTATTTCTACTTATGACTACTGTAAAACTACTATAAAACTCACTGGTGTTAACATTATAATCTTCCTTTGATAACCAAGGTGACCTTATGACTAACATTATTTGAGGCATGTTGAATGTGGCTATCCAAGAAAGTAGTGTGATTAACTCCAGGTCAGCATGTCTCACATATTGCACTGACCAGTGCCGAACTGGTTTGACTGGCAGTGAGCTTTGGTGCAGCTTGCTCAAAAGAGCTTGAACTCTACTCCAGATTTGATATACTTCTTGGGCCATAAAGATAGCCTAAAGTGCTTCTCTTTTTACAGTAGAAAACTTCCAACTTCAGTCAGGATTTTGCTTGCAATTTTGGCACTTAACCAAAGTCCCATATTTATTTGAGCTACATAGATTTGCCTCTCCTGTGAAACTTTTGAGATGACAGTGACAATTATCTAAAATTTGGAAACAATTCTATGTTTGTTCCAGCATGACTTGAGATGAAGTTCTGTTCAAGGCCCTTAATTTCTTCCAATGATATTTAATACTGTCTTATGTAATTAATTAAAAATAAATAGCTTCTTACTGTATTTTAATTCTTAAAGCCATTCAGCGAATTAACAAAGTACTCTATTAATCGAGACGTAAGGAAGAACTTTATTTTATAGATTCTTTTACAGAGAATCAAAAACTACAGGACTGTCTTACAGCTTTCTTCATTTGAAGAAATTTGATTAGCAAACATCTTAAAAAGTAGAAGCCAAAGGCAGCTCCTTCAGGATTGTCAATTTTTCAGTAGAAGAATCCTGTAAAAAGTTTCAAACAGGCAGCTTAATTGCCAAAGGCATAGATTCATCATGTCAGACACTCTTTATGAATATAGATCTTTTTTATATTGTTTTGGTTGAAGTTGTATTTTCCAAAATGTATAATACTTTATGAAATTTTCTATGTTAATTATTTAAATAACTAGTTTTAGAACAATGTTCTTATCTAAAAGAAAAATATGCTTCTTTTTTATTTCAATTTAAAAAAACTTTAAAAAAATTTTCATGGTTAAGGACATTAAATTATATAAACATGCAAAAAAGTTCTGATCTAGACAGAATAATTATTCTAGCTTGAAGTGTCTTTAATCTGTGTTCTCTTTAGGCACAAAGCACTTTTCCCGCTAAGACCAAGAGTCTCAATTAGTTTCCGTCCAGCTAGAAGACACAGTTTGGAGTTTCATGCACACAGATGTGTGTGAAACAGAAAATATCCAAAAACCAGCTCCTTGTCCAGATAACTTGCACCAAATGTGCCAAGAGGTTGAAAGCCCTTTCTATAATGTTAAGATACATTGTGCCCACCTCAAATTCTCCAAGACATGCAGAAACATCCCCTTAGAAGGAGGTGACCATAATCAATTTTAAGATGTACTGTTCAGCTTGGTTTCCTATACTGAAGATAGCTCAGAAATGTGTTCTATGAGTAGTAGTTATCTCTCATAATTGTCATGAAGAAAGATGGCATATATAGTAATCACTGAGCTGTTACTGAAAACATCACAAGCTTCAACAGCGACTCATTTTCTATGACAAAGAAGCATCCTACGTATTGTTGTATAACCATCCAAAAGACATGTTATTTTTAAATGTTCTATTAAAAACCTAAGCTTTTAGTGTAATAATTTCATAGTAGCAAAATTTGCCATGAGAGCTATTGCATTACCACTACTCAAATAATATTCCCTCTTCCTCCACTTCAGCCCATAGCAGCTTTTGCATTCTGCACCACTGCTCTAAATCTGCACCACTGAAGCCAATGAGAATATTGTTACAGGACTTACAAACATTTGATTGTGCACACAAATACACACAATGTTAATGACTGCATAACAAGGTACAAACATGACAGTGCAACACACCAGCAACTGTAATTTCTGCTCTAAGTACTTCTTCCCCATTGTGCTAATGTGCTGCTACAGTTAGAGAGCATTGCAGAGAGAGACTAATTGAATCCCACATATTTTCACAATATTACAAATATTATTCTCCTACCTTAATACAACAACTCATCAGAAGCCATGCAAATACAGATGAGTCCAAAAGAACTAGTATTATGATCTGTACTATCTTTCCTCAGAAAATGAAGATGTTAACCCATAATATTCTCTTATATTACATGCCAGTGGTAATAAAAATGTCTTTGACATACCATGCTGTATGTAAGTGCTGTGGATAGAAAAGCTTGGAAGCTTTCAAAGAAAATTAAGAATTTAATTAAGTTACCGATGGTATCATTACACTGAGATAAACCCAGAAAAATGCTTCCAGAATCTGTATCATGGGATAAATAGGTACCACACTAAATTTCTTTTTAGAGAGTGATTGTTCTGTAACTGTTACAATTTACCAAGCCAAATTATGTATCTGGACCCCGGAAGGATCCAACAATTCCATACAGGCATTTATTAACACTTTTGTTTATGCAAATAACTGTTACCGCATTGTTTTATTCAAATCAAATATTGTAAATATTAAACTGAGGGAATGCTAACACTCTGCATACTTCTATGAATCTATTTTCTTGTCTATTCAAAGTTTTCCAGAGTACACCAAAAGTATTCCTGAGTGCACCAGAAGTGTCCCAAAGTGCCAGGAAATAGATGTAAAAATTAGTGTGGTGAGATACCTCATTTACTACCTACCTACCCTGCACATTCAAATCAGAATTCCAAGCAGGCATTTTGTCTGCTTGTTAGTTTAGAGCAGTTCAAAAGCAGTTCAGCTGTTATTTGGGTAAGCATTATCTTGGACAAGAGACCTGCAATGCTCAAACTTGTAACAGTGAAGATGGAACAAATCACATGCCTTCAGCAACAGCCCTGCAGTTGCTACAGGATTACAAAGGAACACAATTTTTGTCTGCCCACAGGAAGCTGAAACACCTTCAGTCTCTGTGCTAACCACACCACAGCCTCTGCCTGGCTCTAACCTCCCGGGCAGCAAGCACAGGGCTCTATGGGCACAGAACACATCGGGGAAACAAAACCATTAAAACGTTCCGTTTAGAGGACTATTTTAGTGACATTACAGCTAGAACTGAATGTAATTTGCTGTGTTGGTATAAACCCAAGGTCTCCACTGCAAGCAAGTCTGTGTAAACACTCCACTCTTCTTTGGCATCGAGTTGTGGACTTCTACCCTGATTCCTCTCACTGCAGCCTTCTCTTAAGACAGGCAGCACAGCTATTTTTCAAGTAAGTGAAGAAAAACTTGTCATTAATTTAAATTGTCACAGTTAATTTCTTGAAGGGCAAATCCTGTATCTCCACTAAAGCCAGTAGGAATATCTCCACAGGTTCATTCAACTCAACACAATTCAACACGGAAAATATTAAATCAGTTTAATTTATTAATAAGGATTTATTTAAATAAATTATTGACATGGTCCTTCTGCTTTGAGGAGGACATCTGGGACAGAAACAACAAGCTACCTGCCAGCGCATCTAATTAATCAGCTCAGTGATGCTGAGTGCACAGTTCTCTCTACATTTCTGTAAATTAGACCACTTTCAGCTACAAGTGTGCAGGCAAACCCCACAGCTTCCTAACAGAAATATTAAGAACCAACTACATTTTAAACAAGAAAAACTGGTGTGTGAAAGGATGTGCTAAGCTACCCCAGCCACATCTGATCTTGGGCATAGAGTAGAAAAGGTCAACAGAACCATCCCTGAAAGAGCAGCAGCTTTCAGTTGCATTTGCTTCCCAAAGAACCATGAGTTCAGACTGATGAAGGGAATCCAGGGACACTTCAAAACCTCAATCCCCAAAACCTTTTTGCTTCTGCTATGCTTAGTTAAAGCACAAAGAGAGCAGAAGCAATTTGTAACGGAGAATTTCTGTTTCCAGCTTCAGGATCCATTATTTCATGTTTACACCTTTTGTACCTTCATCTATGAAATCCTGCAGTTCCTAAAAACTCAGTGGAAATTACACATCAAATTCATTGCCTACCATACTATGCAGATATTACCTTTCAGAAGACTAAGAAGTTTCATAATTAAAGTTCTCATTTGTTTGTGTTGGCAGGACTTGGATGCTGTTCTTTGATATAATGGAGAAATAGCTGCTTAAAGAATCTCACATAATTTTTAAGACAGGAAATAAGGAGTATTTTTTAAAGTATTCTATATATTTATGTGAGCTACTAGGTTATAACTTCTAGAACAAAAAAAAATGTATCTCACCAATATCTTAGCATACCTAGTAAAAAGAATCATTGTGGAATCCTTCCATATGAAAACTGGTAAAAATGAAGAGTGAAATTCTGGTTCCACTGAGGTTCAGGCAAAGCTGCCACTAATCAAAAGAACTCCATGAAACTTTGCTGCTCATTACATTGAAAACAGAATTTCACTCAACATTTTTCTTTTAAAAAAAAAGTTAAATTCAAATAAATGGCATGTCTGGAAAGCTGTATTTTTATAGGAAGTTTCTGCCAAAATAGTTGAGAATATAACAATAGTGTCTTTCAATTCCTACATCACCAGGAATTTGGAACCTTCATTTGCAGCTTTATGGTCCTAAAGGTTTACCACAATTTTATATGGATGCATCCCACGTAACATATTCTATGGATTATCTCCTGTAGTGTACACACTTCTGGAAGCTCTGCTCCTCATAAGCCAGCCTCACAAGAGAAGAAGAAAGAAAAGGTATTTTGGAATAGTTTTTGAATAAAGCAACAGAGTTTAGCTGGAACACAGTGAAACAGGGAAGAAGAGGTGAATACAAAAAAAAGAAACCGTTTACAAGCAATACACTTAGAGCAAGGATAGAAGGAAACAGTACAGGAGACAAACACGAGCACTGAACGAGGAGCACAGGAAGTAACACACGCTTTATGCAGTAAACGACTTCCCTTTGAAGAAATACTATGGTATCTGGTTGCTGTGTTCTTAGCAGTTGCCTTCCATGGACAATTATCATATGAGTCAATTGAACTCATAATCTCCTATACACGTGCAGTGAGGAACCTTAGGCATATTACTCATTATTATCAGTAAAATTCCAAATCAGTCTATTTTCTGAGAGTTACATGTGCTTGTTATTATCATTACACACAGCTGCTTAATAACAAAATCCATAGCATGTGTGGTCATCGGAGTTATCACCTAGAATTTTAAATGAAACCAGGAAAAAGTCAAAATCAGTGGCTGGACATCAAGCAATACAATTCAGATTCCCAAGGTGAACAGATGGTGTTATCCTTTCACATGCCAGCAAGAGTGCTGGAGATTCCCTTCATTGTTAAAAGATGCAAATTGAAGAAGAAATTAACCCAAGCTCTAGTGTGAACAACACTATCTTAAAAGATGGTAATTGGCTTCCAAAAAGGGGAAAAAAATTGTATCAAGGAGTTGAGTCATAATTGTAAAAGGTACCAGACTGGCAGCATCAGAATTATTCAGAATTTGAAATTATTTAAGGATGCAGCCAACTTCTAGAGGTCACTGTTTTCTAAAAGTATCTACTTTTAGCACACGATTATGGGATTCCAGCAAAATTAAAAGACTCTTTAATGTAAAAAATAATTACTTCTATGTAAAATTCAAAATTAGGTAGAGTTACATATAGAATCTTTAATCAGAGGACAAATAGCTTTTTCTTGCCATTTCATTATAGGGACTCATCTCTGCTCTCTGCACTATTTAAAAAGAAGATTTGATTAGCTTAATGAGAACATAAACACAAAGGATTATTTATAGGACATCCCTTTTCTGCAGGCACTATGCCTATGACCACTGACTACTATTTTTCTGTAGAAACATCTCTTAGTTAGAATATCCAGAACCCAAAGCCTCAGCTAGGACTTCTTAATAAACAGCCCTGATTAGGTTAAAAATGTGTATGTTATGATCTTCATAAGAAAAAGAAAATTTCAGATATCTGACTGTGCTGCTGGAAATTTTTAATGACTTTTCCCACTTTGGTTTTAGCCTATCTACCCAAGGAGGCATTGAACTGCTGCACAAGTAACCCAGCTTTATCAAAGAAACTAATCCTTTTCCCTCTTTCATGCAAGTTTTACAGCCAACAACTAAAAGCTATGCAGGGTTGGAAATGGACCCTTCCAAGAGCACACCTAGAGTTTCAAGTGCCCCAAAGCAAAGACTACACACATTACAGTGTGTTGTAAGGTTGTGCTCAGTCATCATGGCCACACACTTGCAATGACTAAATTCAAACAGACTAAATTAAAGGAGATGTGTAACCATTAATTGTATCAACATGTAATCCAGGAGAACACAGGTTTGCCTCCAGCACCCAATGATAAACTTGCCAGTGACAGTATTATTTGACTGTCTGATGTAAGGCTCTGACCTCTATCTCTCATGTAGACATCTGACTTCTGTGCACAAAGCTAAATTCACCTCAAAACCCATCTGAGCCTGCTGTCCTAGACATCTGTTGTGTCCACCACCGACAGCAGAATCATTTAAACAAGAATTCTAACTTGTTACTCTTTGTATAACACTAAGATAATGGATTTTTATCCCTAGGCAGTAACATCACACGTACAAATAACAGCAAAAATTAAGGTGCAATATTCAGCACCTTAGAATTCAACAGTGCCTCCCTTCCTTAAATTACTAGGGATGAACAAACCTTACATAGGCACCAGCTAGACATTCCAGTTCATAAGACTAAATCAGTGACTTCCACAACTTGAAGAGAATTTTAGATACTTTGATGAGACTTTGTTCTGAAGGGAAACAACCCATCTTCCTTCTTCGTTGTAGTTACTTCACCCACCTTGATGGTTTTGTTTTCCACCTCTTGTCCTCTGCATATCCCAGTGTGAGAGAACCCCATCTATTTCACGTCATAGAGAAAGCCGAGAATGTATTAACATCATCTGATGTGATGAAATAGACCAGATCTTTTTCTTTGCTAATATGTGCTTGGAACAGATAAGAGTGATTAAGGATATGTGAAACCTGAGTACTGCTCAACTTTTGTAAATTGTTTCTTCTCTTTCCACTCTCTTTCAAGTAAAATCATTGACAAAAAAAACCCCAAAGCCAGGCTAATGTCATTCACTTTTTTTTGTGAAATGCCTATTATAACAATTCCTTTTTTTTTACCGTGCATTAAAATGAAACCAGTTTTCTTGGGGAGGAGGAGAAGAGTTTTTCCCCCAAACAGCAACATGGTCAAGCTACTCAGATATGACACAGAACCCCACAGTCAGCAAAGAAACATGGCCTTGAAAGTGCTCTCCTGCATGCCATTGAACCACTCCCACCACGAGCTCCTGGCTGGGAATGGTAATTCCACCCAGGACCTCAAATATTTCTCCTGTGTAAATTACGTGAAAACAGCTACACTCTACTGAAAAAACTGCAACAGATCAGTATTTCCAAAATAAGAATTGGATTAGGAAAAAAGTCCTGACCAGATGGAATACATAGGATAGACTAGAGGTCTCCAGTTTGCTGATCTGGCTTTCTCCTGAACTTAGGAATGCAAACCATTAGCCCTGCTTTTTGGCACACTCACAGATGTGAAGTAACAAAGCAAGCTACCTTCATACTAGCAACCTTTATATTAGTCTCCAGGTAACCCTGGCTGCCAAGGAATTTATAGCTTCGTTCCACGGACAGTGGAAACTACACTAATGATTTATCAAGCTATCTTCAAGGTTAAATTCATCTTTCTAACACACACCAGCACCCACAAGCGTTTGACCAGCTATACACCATGGTATTTTATACATGAAGCAAAGTGTGTCAGGAAAAACTGACAAGGATTCCTGCAACTTTCTGGGCTATTGACAACAGAGGTGCTCTACATGCTGGTATCTAACCACAGCTGCTGAACCACCTAACCCAAAAAACTTTTGTGTCTCTCTACTCTCCAGCTAGAGAAAAAAAATTTAAGAAAAATATAATCCCATGCATGGAAATTCTCAATCTGGTTAGATGCTGCCTGTATATTTTAATTAAAATAACACACACTGTACATAATGTCATAGTTTAAAGACAGCTGGACCCACATAGCATACACATTCATCATCCACCTGGGTCACATTGGTTGAGTTTACTAAACAGTGCTTACATTGATAATATTATGCTGCAGGGTGGTATAAGGTTTTCTTGGTCCACTTTTAGGATGGCTACATTAAAAGGAACAAAGACAGGAGTCAGCTAAAATTGTTACCCTTCCAAAACAGTAGCAATGCTATAGTACCAACATTTCTCAACCCAAGCAAACATGAATTAATAATACATAGATACGTGTATTCAGAAAAGCATAAAATACACCAATATTTTGCTATTTAGGCCTTGCAAATCTAAGAATCTCCTCCTACCAGTTTTATATTGCTGGAAGGCTTAAAAAGCTAAAACAGTTCTTGGCAGAAATGAAGCAGTGGAAAGAAGCAGAGCATTAGCATTCACGTGAATCAGTCAAAGCCCCACAATCCATAAAATTCTATAGTGTGTGCAATTTGGCTTTGAAATTTGGTATACATTGAAAATACATGCTTTTGCTCATCTAGAGATTAAATGTCTTCATTTTTAAAAGGTGTACTGGTCAGTACCCTTATCCTGGTTCCTAAGACTTTTTGAAAATATAAAATTAATAGTGATGCAGTAGTCTTTATGATGAAAAATGTAAATAAACATGTTTGCTAATATCTTGCTCAAATTCTATCTGTAGTTTTTTTACAAAAATCGGTCTTGCTTGCCAAAGAACATATGAGTACAACTTTATAAGGCTTGTTTTTCAATTGTCTTCACTTTTTGAAAAAGAAAGGTTTAAATTAGTCCTGTTCCAGGAATGCTTTGAACAAAAGTGCAAATGATACTTAAAACTCACACATCTCCATCAAAAGCAAATTTGGAAAGCTAAGTGGAAAAAGGTTAATCTTCAAGAAGTCACACATCCCCACAAATAGGTGCCCTCACAAGGACAATTGGTCAGGAAGGAGGGAGGACAGGCTGTATAGTTCCTCAACAACTAGCATGAAGTTGGAGCCTAACAGTAAAATGTTAATTACCATAACAGGTTCCAGACAGCTCTGCAGGCTCTATGTCCTGACATGGCCTCTCCCTTTCCTATCTTCCCCCATCACTCTGCTCCCCACAGCCACAAAGGGACCAAGGGACAGGTTCACGATCACTCCCCACTGCCAGGCAATTGCATTGTCTTCCCAGTGACCATGAGAGATGCCAGCTGTGCTTCCTCACTGCCTGAGTTCCCACTTGTGATTTGCAGCACGAGTATTCCTGACTGCAGCCACCCCTGTGTTTCCTCTCCCTGGTTTCCTATGGGACAGATTCAGCAGCCCCTATCACGGCACGACTTCCTCCCAGAGTTCCTCTAAGCCCTTATAAAGGCAGAGATCCTGGTGAAGTCAGAGGAAGAGTCTGTTTGGCAGCACTCTGGTTGCACCTTCAAAGCCCAAACTAGCCTTGTTTTGAGTCACTGTAACTATTAACCCCATTTTCATATGGGGTAAAAATGATTCCTTGTTTTCCACCAACTGGCAACTAACTCCCAAGTAAAGATACTAAACAAAATATAAGGTAAATGTCTGCCTGTCTCTCAGTAAAAGACCATGTCGCAGAATAGCTCAATGTTCAGTAAGAAATTTACTCTTTTTTTGTGCCATGATAGGATATCAAGTGGTGAATTCACCATGACACAAAAATAATGCAAGCAGTGCTCATTTTATTTTTCTTCTATCTGTATTCAGCCTTTCCATGCTAAAAATTATAAAGCAAGATGAAAGGGCTTGTCTAACTCCAATGCAGATATGCTTTATTCCTCCTAAACCTCTGGCTATGGATGAATAGCACTGAGAGGCATTTTAGATTTCTTGCTACCTCTGCACACCTGATTTGCTAACCCTAAGGCATGAAGTTGGCATAACATTTAGAGGATTTTTTATTACTGTTATCCCACAATGAAATTATTTAAATCAGAGGAAAAATGGAGGTAGGATAGGAAAGATATATGTAAATAAATGTCACTGCACTAACGAATAAAATATTATTTGACAGACCATATGGCTGGCACAGTGTTCTTGGAAGAAAATCCTCAACATACCTCAGAAGCCTTAGACAGGTTGAAAGCCCACCAGCCATCCCCATGCCTCCTTCGCTTTCTTCTCACACAAGAAAAAAAGAGTCATAGGAAAAAATATAATCCTCAGCTAGGCATAAAACCAAGCATTCAATTGCACATCAAAATAAAGCAAA
This sequence comes from Entomyzon cyanotis, assembly GCA_024500445.1. NCBI lineage: Eukaryota > Metazoa > Chordata > Aves > Passeriformes > Meliphagidae > Entomyzon > Entomyzon cyanotis. Next base: position 11,881,588 of record JAKEPQ010001015.1, read on the forward strand.
CAAAACACAGAGAAAGTGCACTATTTGTAACTTGGGTGCCTATTACCCAGCACAGCTATCCTACAGGCAGGAACCTGGCGGATCACACACTCCTGCTGTGAGTAAATCTCTGGGTGCCTGGCAGTGCCACTTCCTCCAGCCTGCCAGGCAACTCCCCCAAGCCCTGGGCATGGTCAGAAGGTAGTCTCCTTTCTGAGAAATAGAAAACACAAATTTTTTTAAAAGCTTCAGCATCCCTCCAGTAGCTCCACTAGCTCTGGTGATCAAGTGGCAGCTACTCTTCCCAGCCACCAGGCCAACATCTCTGTCCATATCTACCCACAACAGCAGCACCTCAACTGCAAGGGAACCTAAACCAAGTTTGGTCTCTGTCTGCCTTGCACTGCCAAGCCAGATGGAGATCCTGCTTTCAAAGCTGTAGCTTCAGAGTAGTTCCACCAGGTTTTTGGACACATGTAAGTGCAATTGCTGAGCTAGGGGGAATTGAACAGTCAGCATCTTCCAGAGCCAGGCCCGTATATGGATGTTCTTAATATGGTACTTCGTACTTTGCTACTAGAGACACATAAATATTTTATTTTTGGATTACAAGGGTTGCAAACAAGGTATGCCAACTAATGTCAAACAGAATAGCTTTACAAATTCCAGGAAAGTTACGCGCAACGTTTAGACAACACATACCCAACAACAGGCTTATTCGTAGTTACAGTAATAGGAGACGAGACATATACTCAAAATAAATGACCCCATTGGAAAATTCGAGGCACATTACTATAATTAAGCTAGAACATTTTCTGCAAAGTCATATTATGTAGACTTTTTAAAGCAAGGTTTATATCTGTCCATAAATTTTGGTATTGAGACATCATAAACTTTATTTTTCCAGCATTTAAAAATACTACCTAGCTCTGTTCCTCAACTGATTAATTTTTAATTTCTTTAGAAACAATTTGGGTAAAACTAGCTGTCAGAAGTTTATTAACTACAATGACATAATATTGAACTCAAATATGAGTAACTCTCTTTAGCAACTAAAAATAAGTACTGTCTGGCACTATGCTTATACATATCCCTCACACAAGGCATAGTACTGTCTCTCCAGATATATGATTGTTCCAGCCCTTTGATTTCTCCTACATCTCCAGTCTATGAATGAAGGTAAAAACTGGTCTATGATCAAGTATCTCTATTGATGGATCAACACTGTTACAGCATCTACTTTGGCACCTATCCCATAGTCCCCTTCTCCTAGGGCACCTGAAAACCGCACAGGATTTTTAGTTCATTAGGGCTTATCAGTTACATTTATTTGAATCCACCACATTCACTTGGTTTTGGGAAATCATTTTCCTTAGAGGAAAAAAATGTCTTACATATCTACCACATCCTATAGTTATAAATAATACATGTTTTACATAATTAGCAGCTGTAATACTTTTATAGGGAATTTGAGTTACAAAACTGTTATTTATTCATTTTCTTGCTCAAACAATGGAATGCTGCTCAGTGATCTCTCTGTCACTGGCAAGCTTTTAAAATTAAACACTAGAAATAAATTGCCTCAGGTTAAATAAAATAATCCAGCAAACAAAACAAAAGCAAAAGCAAAAACAGAGCAATCTCAGCAACATATCCCATCTTCATCCTTATCTAGCTCTAACCAACACCCACTTCCACAAAGAGCTAGAAGAAAAAAGTAGGCCTTGCCGTATGTCCCGGAGGTTAGCAAATCTGGGCTGTTAAACAGCAGGAACTGGCAAAGTCTCCAAGTGCAGAGTCCTAAAAAAGGCGCCTGCCAGATACTTCCCTCTCCTGCTCCAAAGAGGCTTCAATTGAATGCCTTCCACAGTCTGCATCTCTGGCAAAAAGGCTGTATTTTTGCATGCATTTAACTGCAGCAGTGCTCAGTATCTGCACAGAATTGTTACTGCTCATTCACTGCACCATGGCTGAGCACAGCATCATACCTGCTGTGCTCACAAACCACCTCTGCCTAGTTCCCAAACCAGCCAGTTCCCAGGTGCTCTTTCACTGCCTTTAAACTGAAGGCAGAGAGACTGAGAGAGAGAGAGAGCACACAAAAGAAAACGGAAAAAAAGAGTGAAAGCAAACATATACAAAAAGTGCATGCAGAGCCAGATTTTTTTCACTGTGGAGTTTCAAATATTCACCACTCAAAATTCAAACCAGATTTTCAAAAACCTAGGCCCCAGTCATTTCTATTGTGATACTTATGGCTTGACAGTTAAACAGATTTTAACAATCTGATCAGTTATTTAGTTAACAGCTAATGAACTCTACTAAAAAAATATCTCTTGCAACTTAAAATCACATTTATCTGCACACTTCAACAAAAAGTCACGCTCTCTATTTTGCCAGCCCTTCCTATTTATTTTCGAAAATATGAAATAATCTCTCATAGTTGGGGCTTTTTTTTCCACAATATGTCACTTTCCACACAGCTGTGAGAGGATGAATTGTGGCAGTGAAGTTCATGGTAAGGATGAGATTTTGAGTAGAGGAATTCCTGTTCCCTGAAGGTCATGCGTCAGAAATACCCTTTTCAGTATATCAGGCTTTAAAAGGACAACACCTCACTTCCTGGTCTGAGCTGAATCTGCTCTGAATTTTCAAAATAACACCGATGTGTTTTCAGTGGTTCAATTTGTAATGGCTAAATCTGCAGTTAAAAACCCCCAAAGCCCAACAACAACAAAAACAAGGCTATCATCCTGTAGCTGGCTGCACTTAGTATGTCTGCTTGTGGTTTACTGGCAGAAAACTTCAATAATGGAGGAATTGCTTTATTTTAAGGAGTGGGGGGGAAAGTAATATTTTCCCAATATGATCTGCTCCTATTTATCTTCACACACACACTGTGAGGAGGGAATATAAAGTACTTTTTAGTTTTAATATTTAGTTTATTTGAAAACCATTTTATTTTGTGCTTGAGCACAAAGAGCAGAAAACAAAACAAACTCAGAGAGAAAAGAGAGCTATGACTATATTTTCTCCACCCCTTGCCAAAAACAGTACAAAGAATGGAAAAAACAATGTCTCACTTTAAGCCCCAGAACTGGTTAATCAAAGCAGTCGATGATCACACACACCATCTGGGAAAAAAATAGTTTTCTATGCATACTGTACTCATAACTGCCACCTCTGGCAGCCCCAGATGGAAAACAGGAACCACCATCAGAGGTCTGCAGAGTGAGGAAATCTTCCAGCAACCCCCACAAAACACACTGAGCCAAGGTGCAAGAAACCTCCTAGTGGGCAGCTACTGAATGACCAGAGCAGCAAGGACACAGCAGTGGCCTAATCCCACTCAGCATCTGTTTGGCCCATATTTGGATGTGTCGTCACCTGGGGATGAGGCACCAGTTGGGACTGGAGGTATCAGAAGAGCCTACACAATTTTGTAATTAACATAATAAGGCCTTGGTGTCGATGTTCTCTATATAAGCAAATGTTATAAACCATCCAGTGTGGAGTAAATTTGGTATAACCTAATAACTTTTCAGTGTATCTTGTAAGCATGCTCTTGTAGCCAGGTTATGGGATCACACCACACACAGATTGGATCATAAGATCCCCATGGATTGCATATGGCCTGTGATGATAAGCTTCTCATGAACCTTTTGACAAAAATATCAAGGCTCATTTATTGGCAACACACATTTTTCTGGGGTAATACTGAGGTATTTCAGGCATTATGTGGGGTTTTTTGCAGTCAGGATCCCTGTTTTCCTCCTCCTCTCCCTGCTCAGGCAGTACTACCTAGCAGGACTGGCAGCCTGGACAGCTTTGATTCACACTCCCCAGCAGAGAGGAGGGGAGGGACTGAGCTTTACCATCTTCATTTAGGAGAATAAGCACTGAGTTTCCAGTCAGACCTCCAGATCAGCACACGGCTTTCAAAAACTCTCCAAACAATAGTCCATTCTTGTGATTCATATTACCTTGTGCTCCATATTACTTTGCAGGAGATTTTCTCCCATGTAAGACCTTCCCACCAGGCCTTCAGCTGACCTGTCTCACAGAGAGACTTCCAGCCAACGGAGGGACGCAACCCAAACTAACCAAGTTACCACTATTTGGTAATCCTCTTCATGAGCTACAAGAGGAGTAAGAGTCACAGAGAGTGCATGTACCTCTTCACACATCTTTTACTCCACAGATGCTATGGAAAAGGAGGATATTTACCTGTCTCTCTTTGTTCTTTAAAACATGGTGGGGGGAAGGGGAGGAAGCAGGGGGAGGAGGAGGGAGAGGGACGATAGGAACATTTAGCCCTAATATTGAAAACCAGAGCAAGGTGCTTTTAGAGCTCTATAGGCATCTGGATGGCCCTTTTGAAGCTGAGTCTGCAAGTCAAAAATACCACACAGTTACTCAAACAGAACATATCTTTCCCATCTTTTGATCCATACAGCCCTGGCTGCAGGAAAGATAGTCATATATTCTGTTTCAAAATTAGTTACTAATATTTAACTAATATTGACATGAGCTGTACGTTGAAGGGGAAGATTTTGTCCGGTCTTTTCTCAGAGTAGGCAGACTGATGCACATTTATTTTTACTCTGATAACCAAGAGATTCAAAGGACAGTCTGCAAATGTTTCTGAGGAAGTCACCCTTATCAGTACTCTTTAGGGAAGTCCTGTACACCACATACTTGGGATCAAGAAGATGTAACAGGAAGTCTATAACCTAAAAGAGGTTAGAAATGCAACTACCAGCATAGCTCCCCTTTCAGCATTGCTTTTCAGTATTAAGATCATCCCTTAGGTAAGGGGAAAACACTGGCTACAAAATACTGTCTTATCCCAGATGGTGATGTCATGATTATGTAATATTATCCTCCAAAGATTACTGTATATTAAAGAATATGCTGTATTTCCCAGGCTTTCCCCTTGCATAATTTCCCAGGTGATTTGCATCATTGCACAACGGGAAACAAGGCTCCCCAGGCTTGACAGGAGACTGCCTCCCCTACACAGGAGTGACTTCTTTTCTTGCTCACTAAATTTACTTTAGTCTCCCTGTGGACTCCCAGAAGGTGTTACCATGCTCCAAGTGAAAAAAATTTGCCCTAGCAAGCAATCCCCCACCCCAAAGGATCATAGCTCAGGATCTGTGCTCTAGCTGTTTCCTGGACACTGCTGGTCCAGGGGCAAGGAGGCACTGTTTCTCTGGAGCACAAGGAAGGCTCTGAAGCCTCGTGATTAATTAAGCGTGGTCAGCCTGACTCTCCTCAGGAGGAATGAGGAAACAGAGGTAGAAGAACCTGTTTGATGAAACTTTGAGCACTGAAGCCTGAGGCAGGCGCTTTGCTAGAATTAAACACTGTTTCTTTTTCCTCCCCTTTGCCTCCAATTTGTTTATAACCCATATACTGGCAGGGTCAATGAACACACCAGGTCTACTCAAGACACAGAAAACAGAGTAACGAACAAACCCTGGGAAAGATATTATATAATCAAAATCACTTTGAATCAAGGTGGTCCAAGCCTTCTATACAAACACAGATTTAGAATTTCAGAAAAAAAAAAAACCCACAACAAACCATCCCTCATATCTCTCATGCCATTAAAAACTTCAGTGTTCAGATAAGATTTGTATTTCTACACGCTGCAATAACCAGATGCAAACAATTAAGCCACTTTCTAATCATAACAGCAACAAATTATGAGAAGACTGAATCAGTCTGACTATTGTATGGATATTTCACAGTTCATGCCTAGAGCATATAGATTTTCTTGTATAACTTCTAGAAACTCCTGTGAAGAAACAGTTTCCCCCTTAATCATGACTAGCAGTGAAGTCTCATTATACCCACCCTTAGTTCAAATAATGCCAACAATGACTGCAGTCATTGGTAGCAAATTAACCTCATAGGGACAGTAAAGTATGTACTAGTGGGAGAGAAGGAATCTAATCCAAACATCATTTACAACCTCTCAATCTCCAGGCAAACCATGGTGTATTGAGATGCCCATACAACATGAATGGCTCCAATGAAAGTCCAGAAAGCTAAATGTGAAGGGCTTTGCAATTCATTTGAAAGTGAAAAACTACACCAGTACGTGCTTCTTTACCCAAAGGTCTTGATTGCATATTCAATACATTCATCAAATTGATACCCACTTAGGAATCTACTGATAAAAAGTGCTACACAAATTTGGCATTATTTTACTCTACATAAGGGGAAAAACATGTAAAAATGCTCCTAAGCATGACAGCAAAATTGAAGAAGGATCTTCCTTTTGCCAGTAGGCATCTGGTATTTTGCTTCACTCTCTTGATGTCTCATTTTCATATCAGAGTTCTAATTAGTAGAGCAGACAAACAATGAAAATGTGGAAGTGATACAGTCCCTGTAGATGAGCTTCTATCTTTACTCAAGTGCTGTACATGTCTGTGTACATACAGAGCACTGATGATATGCACTGCAAGCAATATTGGCAGTCAAAAAAAGCTGACAACAGTAACCTCATTTTACCTCAGAGGTTAGATCTAATCTTAGGACCTGATCCTGTCAGGAACCAAGAGCCATAAACTTACTGGAAATCCAGCAAGCTCAGCATTTCACTGAAGACACTCAGCACCTCACAGGTTCAAATCCATACTTTTTAAAAGTCATTTCCTATTTCTCCTTTGTTTACCCTGGCTTATCCTGAAAAGTGAGGTTTTCCGACATGGAGATAACTTTGGAAATGATTACTCTCATATTCTTTGATGATTTCAAAAGGCAGGAAAGAATCTCTCCCCTTACTGAGGGCCACCCAGCTGAAGCGAAGAACATTATTTTTTTCAGGCATGTTAATAGGAGCCAGTAATAACTCAACTGAGTTGCCTTGGCCTTGAAATACCTGACCGAATTTGCTTTTGTTCTCTCTCAGTAACATATTTTGTTCCTGTATCTGCTGTCACACAAGTATGCTTCAAACAACCCTAAAAGGGAGGCTGCCCAACATCTTCCAACCAACTTAACCTCTTCCTATGACACATATTCACTGCCTTAATGCGTTTTATCCATTATACCTGTCTCACAAGTTAATGGAGTCACTGGGAAACACAGGGTAACAAAGTAGGTCTTCAAATTAAGCTTTCCAATGATTAAATATGTTAACTGTAACTAAAGCTGCTACTAGTCTCACTTTCTCCGGGGTGAAAAAGAGAACAAGAGAATACGTAAGTTTTGGAGGATGGCATCTTCTTTCCTAGATTCCTAACAGGAAAAAAATACCAAATGAGTTAGACATACATACCCAAATAAAGGAAGATAAATTATTTCACCCCTTTATTCCAGTAAATCCAGAATATAGTGTAAAAGACGTTTGGTTTGGTTTTGTTTTTTTTTTTTTTAAATCAAGCTAGGAGATTTGGTGAATGCAGCCTGTCATCATAATGTTTTAATTCTACGAAGAGCAGAAGTGAGGTACTTCTCAACTGAGGAGCTGCTAACAGCAACCAATTAAACAGGGACTACAAGTACCACTGGGAGAGTAAGGTACAAGAGGGAAGTGGAACTGGAAAAGTAGCATCCCTTAGAATAACAGCATTAAAAGAAAAGAAGACTGAGCCTGTGGGTTTGAAAATGCAAGCCCTGGGACATGAGATCTGAGCTTCAGGGCAGATGCATTTTGAGACACAAAGGAGTTACCTAGCTGGGTTCTTTGATTACAGATCTTGCCAAGAATCTGGTTTGTAAGCAGGGATACTTACAGGATAGATGGGTACCACTCCCATATGCTGCCTTTTCTGCTGTTCTGCAGCCTTGAGATGAACATCTCACATACCACATATTTTAAGAAATGAGGACACAAATGTTAATTTCATACTGAAGTGATGATGACTAATAGGGTCTTACATTGTACAGTGGACCTGCCAACCATATTAATAAACAAATGTGTATTCATCTATTATTCATTCAATTCCAAGATATATTCAAAACATTCTGTCTTAACAAAATTTATCCTTAATCAATGTTACTTATCCAGGAAGGTAAAGCTATGACACCAGGAGAACTTGAAGAGAATTTGTTTTATCTGGGCACCAAGTCTTTTCATATTTGCCTAAAGCAAGAAAATTGTAGCTTCTCTGAGGTCAAAGGTGTCACAGTATTATAACCCTCCAGTATGAAATGAAGCTATTAACATACTCCCTTAAGCTGCTATTCTAATTGAGGTTCATGAACCACATATATTTGAAAAATGAAGCAAATCCATAAGAATATTTTAAGGGCACTGGTTTCTTCCTGTAGATCACTGAGCAGCGTACAGCAAAGTCAATACTAAATTTTGGATAGCCATGTAGAAATGTTTAAGTTGCAAGTAAAAGTACATTCTCCTAAACAGATGGAAAATAAGTAACTGAAGCCTTAAGTTCACCACCTCTGCACTCCAATGCCTTCAGCTTCATGCAATACGAGATAATTGATATTCCCATCACTGACTACTTTCAGTATGATGGACCTTAGCAATCCATGTTTCACACATTTTCTGTAGCATCTGCACAATACCTTTTGGATGAAAGAAACCTAGGTAAAAAGCTTTACTACACTTACAAGTCTAGATGTTAAATTTATTCTGATCAGGCAGCTCAATACTACATACAATACCAGAAAACCAAAGAGAATGTCACTTCTTCACTGTGAAGGGATGGTAATGGGTATGTTGTGTCCTTCTCCCACTTCATCTGAGCTCCAAACACAATAAATAATTAATAATTTTGCAAAGCAACAATGAATAGCTAAACAAACACCTCCTTCTAATTTACCCCAAATCTCTCTCTCTCAAATTCATTAAGTCCCAGTTGCTATAATCTGCACTAAATTTGTCCCAACTGGGGTCAGTCCTGAAGTGCAACATGTTAACCCCAAGCCATGCCAGCACATCCGGTGTAGTGAATCTGTGGCTTTGTCAAAACCAGGGACAGCCTTGTGTAAACCACAGGCTAGCAGTCTGCCAGGCAGGCAACACCACTATAATCTCAGTGCATCTGTTTTATAAACACACTCAGGTGCTGGGCTATCGGGCCTTGCTGCACTGCACAGCTGCTCCACAGCACACACCAGCTGTACTTACTCCTTCTTCACACCACTCCAGCTGGAGGATCCTAAGCCTTTCCACTCCTAGTAACAGAGACAAGACCCGAAAAATGTAAAATTAAATGTTTTGTTTCCTTCAAATGATTGACTCAAATGGAAGTCCCCTTTCCTCTGAATTTAGTGCATGAACAATCCAACAACAAACATTTTGACTTCACATTTTGTCTGCTGTTCCCTTCTACCATATTAACTGCAGTTATGGGGCTATAAATGATATACAAAATTTTAAGTTAGGATGGCAAGTTTCAAGGGTGCTCAAAACAATGTGTTCTACCTTTTAGAGGGATTTGCACATCCAACTCTTCCAGCCCTTTGACAGTTTATATATATATATATATATTCATACACAGGTAGGCTCAGTACAGGACATGTTCCAAGTACATGCACACAGGATGCTCCTCAGTGGTAATTTTTTCACTGAAACAGTAAAGTTGGTGCTGCCCCCAACAAGCCATCCACAGGAGCAGCTCAGCTTCCAACTATTGACTCTGCTTTGACAGTCTGGAAGCCTGGTTTTATAGATCCAGTGTCAAGAAGGAAAACAGCAAAACAGGCCCTGCATTTCTGTTTGTTTACTACAACTGAAGGAAAGCATCCCCAAAATAAAGTGGTTGTAGAATTGAAACAAAAAAAAAAAAAAAACCCAAAAAAAACCCCTTCCAACCAAAGCATAAACCCACTAGTCTACAAAAGCTAAGCTACAAGAAGGAAACAGAAATGTGATGGCAAGAATCGTTCTTTTTCAAAAGTATTGTAAGAGTGATTTACAGATGAGGAAGAAGCTGCAGGACAGAAAGGGTACCAGGCAGAAACCTTATTTCACTAGTCTAGATCTCAGCCCCTGTCTCTCCACTGCAAAAATGAAACTGATGCTTCCACTGCAAAACTGTGAGATTAAAACCATAATGCTTATGCCTTACTTCTGGGAAACATGGAGGAATCTCCATCCATTACACTTCCTCTTAGGAATGCTGTGAGGATGACTATACTCAAGATTCTCCAGACTCAGATTATTTTGCTAATGAGTTTCATTACTACTTGAGACAGATAAGAGCCACATATCACTATACGTAAATCTAAAGCAAAGGCTTCTTCTGGAACCACTGATACAAAAGGCTGGATTATTCATTTTATAAGATTATTTTATACCTGAATTATGAGTGAACACTCATCCCAGCATTTCCATTACTGACATGCTCATTTGTTTGAAAGAATTATGTGACTGGAAATAAAGGCAATAATTACAGAAGAAAGAGAAGATAACATGCTATATCACAAGTAGATGCAGGACAACTAAGTATGTAAAAACTTGCATGACCAGTTCACAGCATGCAAGATTATAATGAAGTTATCACACATTCTCTCACAGCTCACTAAAATTTCAGACAATAATGTAATCAGGATCAGGAATACCTTGTGTACTGTGAAAATTAATTCACCAACATCACCTGTTCCCAGAAACGAAGGAAAAACAAGTGATACTGATGATAGCGATTTTTTGTTGATCTATTTTGGCATTTTGAAACTTTTATTTAAATAAAGCCTGCTGCAAAAAAAGATCTTCCTTATTTGTACGAACTGCTCTATTACAAAGTGGCTTCGCTTTGTTGACCATCTGTCATATTTACATGCTCCTTGGTCTGGCACACAAGCTTCAGCCTCTTTCTCTGCTGACTCATGTGAATAAAAACACTCTCCCTTAACTCCTCAGTTAGACAACTATTGCTTCCCCAAGGGCCATCAAATACATTTCTTAAAAGTTACAATAACACATAATTTGTTTCTTTTGCATACTTCCGCCCTGAAAAGTACAGGTTTTTATTTTGTTACACATTTTCCATGGCTTTTGCAGGCCACTTCTAGCATGATACACAGGTTATTGCACTCCAAAAGTGAGCTAATTTTTCTTATTTTACATCATAAACTCCTGCAGGAAGAAACTCTGAACTTGCTGTTTCTGCACAAACTCATGTTATCAAAGAGAAACTAATAACTCCTACATTCAAAACTGTCACGCTGCCAGCATGAAGGCATCCATGCTCTGACAAGGTCTCAGCACTCTACTCCTGTCTTACTGGGATATCACTAGCATCAAGTACATTTTCATAGCTGCATAAAATGTCTCCGAGGCTTCACATTTTTTGCATCGCAAAGTTCATTAACCGTGCATAAATGTTACAATAGAGGGGTTCTGCAGACCAGCACGCTGCTGCTGGGAAGCAGATTTTGCTTGCGACTCTACAAATAGGGTGCAGGGCTGATTCACAGTTGCTGGAAGACTGCTGCAAACTTTTTGGCAGTTCTACAAAACATTTGGCCTGTAATTTGTCTTACTGATCACTGCCACAATTATGTCCAGGTCCCAAAGAGAAGAAGCCCATACAGTCCAGCAAGGAGAATGCTGTAGGAAGAAAAGGCTTCACCAGAAGTGTCCCCACTTGTCACTCTGCTTGCCTTCCATTTCACTCAGATGCTTTTTTTTTTAACCTCAGTCTTCCAGGAACTGCATAAAAGACAAAACGGCATTCCCACACTTCACATTGGATTTTAAACTTGATTTTTAAAAAGGCTAAACTTTAGAATACACTAAGGGTTTTGAAAGCTTTATGGTATTAACAACACCGTTACAGCAAAACAGTGCTTGGCTGGAGAGCACACACATTTGAAACCAAATATAACAGTTTGGTATATATAACCAAATATAACAAATATATGTCAGAGACTGTCAGCTTGATGTCCAGAGTACACTCAAATAAGCCTAGAGATCAGTTTCATTTAATTTGTTCAAATATGCAGTGATTTACCATAGTTTTATTAATGAAGTATCAGTCAAAACAAAAACATTAAAGTTTTGGGTTGGTTTTTTTGTTGTTTTTGTTTTTTTTTGTTTTAAAATACTCTGCACAATACCACTTCCAAAACAACAAGTACTACCAAAGTGAAGAGAAGGCTTGATGGCCAGAACTGACACTTCTGACCAAACATATTCAAGCAGCTCACAATGTACTCACAGACTCATTTGTACACAGTTTAGAAGCTGGGTTGACTGCGTTTTTCACCCAGAGGATGGTTGGGCTCTGGAACAGGCTCCCCAGGCAGTAGTCACAGCACCAGCCTGACAGAGTTCAGGAAGTGTTTGGACAATGCTCTTGGGCACATGGTGTGACTCTTGGGGTGTGTTGTGCAGCACCAGGAGTTGGACTAGGTTATCCTGATGGGTCCTTCCAGCTAAGCTTACTCTATGATTCCAGAACAACAGATGCAACCATCCATGAAAAGACAGCTGGATAATACTTTCAAAAGGCTGCTGAACCAGGAGTCTAAATCCTTCATGTAAGTTCCACATATCTAAAAAATTTACAGTATGTCTCAATTCCGAAAAATACATAAAGTTCAATATCAAACAGAGAAGGAATTCAATTGACAGGGATGTAACTAGCTAGGAGCACAAATGAATCACTCTGTATGCAACTGAACGATACACATACTCTCAATAGTTTCAGCACTCAAAGAACTTCCCATTAAAATCAATGTAGGAACACTGACTTTGAATCTGTGAGCAAGACAACTTATCTCTGTATGCTCTCCAGTCATTAATGGACAGCACTTGCTACAAACTTGCAATTTTTGTTTGTTTGTTTAAGGTCTATTGATTTTGCCTACTCACACATCTACTTACCAACAATACCAACACAGAAAAGTTTCCAAGTTTTTCTGAGTTGCACTGTCTGGGCTATGATGAACAGAGGTCAACAGCTCCTCATCTGTTTTTGTTACCATACTACTGCAGTAAAGTGAACACCCTTCAAAAAAGAATCATGACCCCACATTTCTGCTAAATGATATATCCTACAAGGTAACGTTATACCCTACCCAAGGCATGTTGCAACTAATGGGCAAAGCAGACATAAGAATGAGCATGGACTGGCAAGAAAAAGAGATAACACCTCTCTCTGGCACCTAAAGAGATAACAGGAACTTGTCTAGGTCATCGTGCCTGGGCTGCTACTGCACCACAGAATTGTTAAAAATAAGTATAGCTGAACCTGTATTTTAAAACCTTTCACCTGGCCTTATAAAAATGCATATGCAAAGTTACCTCCCAAATATTATTTCTAAAGTTATATATATGAAGTATTGCCTAAGGGTCATCAGAAAGAACCACAAGGTTATGCTTTTTACGTGAAAAGCACTGTCACTTACTTTTGATTCAATGGATAACACTTCTAAAAAATAGATATGAGGTGTTAATAAAATTCTTCTTTCCTTTTTCTTCCTTTCAGAGGCTTGGCATGGCTCTGAGAACTTGTGAGCACAAAGAGTAAAGGAGTGTGATAAAACTTAACAAAGCTTATCTCAGCCCAGTGTCACTAGTACGTACTATTATCCCTATATATCGTGTCCAAATTTAATTATTGTAGTAGTCTAACCCACTTATCACTAAGGAAAAAAGCTCTAATGTAATAATACAATTAATACAGCTTTCATTGAATTATACAGAAAAATCCTGTAGTTCCCTCAATGTGGGCGATACCCAACATTCTTAAAGCAATATGGGATACTCAGAAACAACTAGAAGTTTGGGAACCATGCTCCAGATCATAAGAGCTGTCCCTCTAAACCCATCAATTCCTTGAAGAGAAACACATTACGTAAAACATCAGGAACGCCGAATATCTGTAGCAAAATTTCCACTACTACCTCTCCTCTTGAGATTTTGAGTTAAGGACACCAAGTAAAGCTGACCTGATAGGCTGCAGCTCAACTATTACTGCAGCCTTTCACACTGTTAAGCATTTTCCTAATATTTCTTTTGGCTTCCCCAACCTGCCTTTTTGAACTTGTGCTTGGACTAGAATTTCTTGAATACAGAAACCACCATTTCACGTTATATTAAAAAAACAACCAAACACTGGTAGATATTTTCCGTGATTAGAAGTCCCTGAAAATCCCAACAGACAGTACCAACTAGAAATTTTAATAGTGTTTCCATTGCTTGGGAGAGTCCAGTTTTCAGGAATAGATCATATTCCTACAACACCCCACCGAGTCTGCTAAAACCAGAGCATTCTGCCTGAAGTTCAAAGCTACCATATTACATTTATTCCTTCAAACACTCCTGTAGTATAACTAACTGGAAACTCAGTGCATCACTCCTTTCTGACTGAAAATAGCCACTCCAACAGCCACGAATATAATCAGTTCCCTGCTGCTCGCTGAGAAGCACAGCACGGACATGCTCTGGATGACAGTGGCTGGGCAAATGCCATGGAGCTTCACACACTCGGGATGCTTCTGAGTGCCACTGACACGAGGATCTTACTGGTCCACCAGAGTGACAAAAAGGGGGAAGGAGTTGGACTGCTGGGAATAATAGCAATATGGATATAAGGGAAGTAATCACAAGAAAAATGAAGGAGAAGTTACAACGGACAGCTGGGACAAAAGGACAAGGGGATAGTGGTGGATTAAGGAGAAAAGCGGGCCATGAGGCCAAATGTTCGAGAGGTACCAAGGCACTACGGGGTCACAAGGAAGGAAAAGTTAATGAAACTCAGAGGAAATAAAAACAAAAAAAAAGATTCCTCAATAACTCTAAATAGAACCATGTAAGGAGAGAAAACATGGTGGACACAGCATGAATGACTTTTAGCCTTTCCTTTTTCAATACATTCTCAGACATCATTTTCAAAGCCATGGATCAATCTCACCTTGAAATAAAGGGAAGTTGACAGATGCCAGAAAGACTTATGCATTGAGTAAATACGGTCCCAGCACGAAAGCTGCACTTGCAATAGATCTCTGTAGAGATCTATAGCAGGACATTTCATTCACAAAGCCTGCTAGCATTACCAACATCAAAACCTTATGCAATATTTAAAGGTTGCTCTATAATTTCTTGACCATCTTAAAGCCAGAACAAATAAAGAAAGATGAAGAATTGGCAGCATAAAGACAGAACAGATGATAAAGAGGAAACTGAAGGAAAACATGGAAGGACACTACTGTCTTGCTGGCTTTTAATCAGTGAAACAAAACAAAGCAATTCTAGCCACTTCCTCATCATCTATGCAGAGTATTCATCAGTCTTCCCTTCATGTTTCCACCACTACTACATCTGCTGCAGTGCTATCACATCACTCTCTAAATATGCTTATAAATATTAACATTGTCAAGGCCATGTATCTTTTAATGACATTAAAAAGACCAATGAACTGAAGAGTGAAGAGTTCTAAATACATAAGAAATTGTGGTCCCCCATAAGAGGCTTGTAAATTACTTATACTCTCAAGCACTGAAAGATCCTAAGCTGGAAACGCTAAGTATTAGGTTACCCTACTCTTCATTCAAGATACAGAGATAAAAAGGGGGCTTGCAGTTCAAACAATGCAGACATGAAATTTATTTGGTAACATCTAGCCATTATTCATGCTTTTTTTGTTCCTGCCTGTGATGAAATTGCCCAGCAGGACACCAGAAACAAGCAAAATGATTCTATTGTCTGTAACAATCAAATCAGCTCAAGTTAGCTGATATAAGGCAGAAATGGCTGCCTGCAAGCGTCCGATGGAATCAAACTCTGCTTTTTTTAATTTTAAAAGCTATGGTCTGACTTTACTTCTGTTCCTCAACAATTCAAGCCCTACAGAGTTCAGTGAGGAAAAAACTCTTAGAACTGTGTAGCATTTCTCTAACACTGCTTCCAATAAAATAAACATTAAAACTGCTGTTATATTTAATGGAAACGTGCCAATATCTCTAGGTTTTTTAGCTGCGCTATTCAGAAATATGTGAAATCTTGGCTTCTGTAACTTCTGTTAAATCACAGCAATGATAATTTAAGATTTTTTTAACTCTTGGAGGAATGCAAGTGAGAGGACACTCAGAAATCAACTTTACTAGCAATTCATGCTACTGACTGTGAATAATGATCAGAGTAGATAAGAATTCTGCAGCTATTCTTACATCATACTCATTTGCATTTTCTTTACTAAAATGTAGCGCAAAATACATAACTGCTGTGAAAGTTACCCATTCTCTAGAATGGCTTGTTAGCTTTACAGTTGCAGTTTCATATTAATATTACTGAATGTACTTTTAAAATTCTCTAGTGACTGCCTGCCAAACAGGAAAGTACTCACAAGCACAAGGCTAAAATTTTTGCTGGCCTTCTGTAGTGAGCACTTTCCCCCCAGATGGTTGAAACCCCTATAACTTCTACAGTTTGCATGAGTCAGAAGGGCACACAAAATATCCCCATTCTTTAGGCCTTGCTCTGGCCAGCTTGGCAAAAAGGCTTGTTTGATCTCCTACATCCCAAACTGGCAGTTTTCCAAGCTGTATTTGGATCTCTGATCTTTTTCCGTACCCAGATAGTTCCAGCCCTACCTTTCCATGTGGACGGAGGGAAAGTCTCTTCTCAGTCCTCTCTGACCACAAATATCCCGTTATTTGCATAGTCTGTTGTTTCCAAACCCTCTCTTACCATGAAGTGTAGATGTCTTTCTCTTACAGTCTAATAGTTGGGGTGGGGGAAAGGAGATTAAGATAGCATTGGGTAAAGCAGAACTGAATTCAACCAGCCAATTCCAAGCCAAAAAGTTCCTGCTTCTAATGGTTTACAAATTGTATTCACAGTCTCCCTTCAAAACCTGAAAAACCCCAAAAAGTTCATTTAAATAAAAGTTATTTAGGGAGTGGAAACAAATCACATTTAGTTGCCAAGTTCTACAATTCCAACTTAAATCAAATCCTCATTTTGGCAATATTTAAAGAATTCTGGACATGGAGGACAGAAGTTTTAGTTTGATGCTAGAGAGCAGAAACCACACTTACATATGCAAGATTTGCAGAAGAATAGCAAGCCAGTAAGAGCAAAATACAAGTAAAGGATGTTGTTAAATGTTATTGATTCTTAGTTTTTCTTTGGAGCACAGGCCCCTATTGAGGAAAGAATTTAAACTGGCTGGTAGGAAATCCAGTGAACCCAGTGAGATCAGTGGTTTACTCAGGACCATGAAGTTCTCCATAGTGTCTATGGAACCACCTGACCTGGAACAATGCCATGCATGGTCTTAAAACTGATACAAGAAGGACATGCAGCAATTGCTTTCACTCCACTTGGACATTTCTTAAAAGTCTAGATTTGAATTAGTACCTAGGAACTGGATTCTGTTACTGGTAACTTTTTTCTAATACTTTCTACAGAGTTCAGTAGAATTATTTTCATTGTGTGGAACTTCGTGTCCGTATTTGCTATTAGCAACAATAGGATGAGATTCTGATCAGTGGTGGGATCAGCTCCTGACCTACAGCTATGATAATTCAATGTTAAGTGAAATGCATGCTTCACTACACACTTTTCATGCTCTGAGCAATTTTTTTTCACATCTGAAGTGAGACTCCAAAAGCTATACACTCAGCAAAGCAGACAAAAAAAGGAATCCAAAAGCGGGTCAGTGATCACCATACGGCCTTCAACGAGTCAATTTGCCTATGCCAGCTCATCCCTGTCTCCTACACGTGTAGCTTTCTGCTGTTGCCAAAAGGGCAGCTGGAGTATGCCGTGCAGCAGCAACTATTCATTACCCTCCTCCAGGTTTCTCCCCATGCCTCATCTCTTCCTTTCCCCACTCTGCCCTTTCTCTCTCCCCACAGTAGCAACGGCAGAGGCAGCATTTTCCCCCTCTATTGCTTCTCAGCAGGCTGGGAAGCACTGCAGGTAAGCAGGAGCTGTTGGGAGAGAACATTTCTAGCAGGGAGTAGGAGTAGATTTATGCAGCTGTAGAAAGGGATTGATACAAGACAGTGGGTGAGCCGTGTGTGACTGTACCACATCCCCAGCAGAGAGGGAAAAGAGGAGGAATAGGAGTGAGACAGACTGTGGGAGAAGGCAAGGAAGACCCCTATCCCTACAAAGTTCTCTCCAAAATCTCCCAGCTCCTCTTGCCATTCACTCACCTTCAGAATGAGAGTCCCTGTGAAACCTTTCTGAGCCCACGTAGCTCTCTCAGCCTTGCCCCACAAACCTGGCAGACCTTGCTTCATGACCAACTTGTCATGCAGAAACCTCTCAAACAGGACCCCAGCAATTTCCCTCATTTCAACAAATACACTTCTGATAACACAGCTTTTCAGCAGCCCGTGAACCACAGTTTAGATGAGATGTAAAGTTTTTGTGAGCAAAATCCTAGGCCTTTCAACACCACCAGTACAGATAAATTGAGTCAGTAGATGAAAATAAAAATGAAAATATGCTACAGTCACTTTCTGCCAGCCCAATGCCAGCCCTCAGCAGTGCACGGCACAAGCAGAGGTTAACGCACAGGGCGACCTGCACTACAACGATGACATTTCCATTCTCTGTCTGCCAGCTACAACAGATCACCTGCTGACTGAAAGGAGTTCCCATTCCAACAACAGAAATGGCATTAAAAGAAGGAAAAAAAACCCCACCAAAGCAGTCTTTCCATTTCATTCAGCTTAGAGGCACTGGAAGGAGACAGTTCTACTCCTCACATCCATGGACAGCTCACAGAACCAAGGACTCTAAAGAGCTTTAATTCCTCCCCTGCTACTGCCTTTTGAGTGACATTCAGAGCTCAGATAACCCAGGTTTTTAACTACATAGACTGCAACTTAAGGACCTAGCCTTTCCAATATGAAAATTAATTCAACAGTATGTTATAAACATGACATTAAAACACCTAATTGAACAGCTCAACAAGTATGTAAAAGAGTGTACTTCTTCCCCATGCCATTTCCTCTAACTCATCACCAACCTGCTACTGAGATATTATATGAATTCATAATAAACCTGCAATGGTGGCACAGTTGCACAATTTACTTCACATTGGCAAAATGGAAATAGGAAAGGATGCTTTCAAAAAAGTATAATGTTTTAAATTTAGATCTGAAGAAGCAGCACTGAAAGAAGAAAAGCAGTATGGAAGATATTTTAGCAAAGAAAAGCTCACTGAAATCTATGTTTTATTTTTTGCCAGACAGCATTACGGATTTTTTAAGACAGCAGAAAATTAAATTTGTTTCATTAACCTAAATATAGCTGTACAATATTTTCAGTAGAAATAGAGGCTTTTCTTGTTAAATGTTGTGATGTCCTCACTGATTTAGTGAGTTCTGCTACTCAGCCAGCAAAAGGATTTCTTAGGACGACTCCATAGGTTTTCTCATGTACAGCCAGGCTAATGGCTAAGACCCTTAGATGGAGTCTTTGGCTTAGGTCCAATCAATGCTGATTTCATCTGTCGTCAACTCTGGAAAGTGGACTTGAACTCAGAACCCATACTACCAATCATCCACACACATAAACATTGATCATGATAATTCGCAGGAGTGGAACCGCACGGCTAAATATCAATGGAATTTTCCTTCCTGATCTCAATTCCACTGATTAAAATGTAGCTGCATTGCCAACTGAAGTGAATCATTTACATATGCCACAAGTTAGAAAGCTAGATAAAGACATACTTTATGATTACCTGAATTACCTAACTCAAAAAAATATAGCCAGAGCTGTCAAGTTGTTAGTTTGTTTTTCAATCAGATCTTGCAAGTTGTTTATTATTCTGTATTTTCTGTTTTTGAAAGCATAAGTTCACCAGAAACCTCTTGAATACTCTTGAATACAAAATTCTGTATGACATTTTCTGCGCTTACAGAAAAGCCTGTAATGTCATAAATCCAAAGCTCTCTTTAAAACTGCAGTGTAGCCACGACTAAAAAAATCTGCACAAGTGACACTTTTACTGTGCTGTCTGCATTGATGCACCACTGGAAAAGCAGCCATCTTTTTAAGTGTCACTAGACCTGTTTCAGAAATCCAAACAGGTATTTTCCATTGATTTTACCAAAACCCCAAAAGCTTTTTTTTTTTTTGTTTAAAAGCTTCCATCCAGTAAACTCTGAATCACTGGTTCACGCCACAACTTTGAAGTATTTTTTTAAAATATATATACATTGAGAGTTTATACATATCAGAAGGTGAAATGCAACTGTTGAACACTTCTTAGATAAAAGGAACCAGGATTTTGCATATCTGTGTGACTTGAGTTAATACAATAGACGTTATCATGATTTCAAGCTTTGTACTTGTTTATCATTAGTGTTTCCACTGTAACCATGGCATCAGTGTATAGCACAGGCCTAAGAGCAGGAAAAATATCCAGTATTTTCCTAAAAAATTCATCCGAGAAAAAAATATAGGGATTTGCACAATGGCAAAAGTCAATCAAATTAGGTGAGTTGTCTGAAGAGAGAAACAGTTTCTTTCTAGGGAAAAAAAACCCCAAACTTTTTTTTTTTTGTGAATCTTTTTTGCATTTTGGACTTCTGACAAGAACCTAGAAACCTAGAAACATAACCTTGACCCTAGCACAGATATTATAGAAATTCTGGAATTTCCTTAAAAAAATACATGCACTATTACATGAGATCAAAAGCATTAAAGCTATTAATACGCTGATAAGACCTGTTCTCAGCACATGAGCTTTTTCTCAACCCTGTTTTAATCATGACAGTCCAGTCCTGCAATAACTGTTGCATCATTCTGAAGGTAAGGAGGGGCAGCAGAGCAATTACAACAAACACACTCAGCAAGTATGTGCTACCCAGTTCCAACTTTCAGGACAGCTTAAAGGGAAATCCTCAGAATGGCATAAAAAGACCTGATGGTCTTCAAGTGTGTTTCAAGTATGTAGGTTGCTTTTATTTGATATTTCAGGCAGTAAGGAAGAATGGGTTACCGTGATTGCTGCTTTTAATTTGCTTGTTACAGAGTTCAGAAAGAGTACTACAAAAATATCTACCTTAAATGCCAAGAGTGAAATGAAAGAAATAGTCCTCTTATTAAACAGAAAAAACTGACTGTATCATACCAGCAGATCTTAGTCTAATGTTGGTTTAGGCCATGTGCATTTTCCTTGTACTGTGAAACTCATTCACTTTGCAGACGATTCCTTTTTCAGGTTTTAAGATAGACTCCAGACACTGATGACAATCCCAATAAATCTGTTTACTTCAGTATGGACCCTATAGAGATGTCATGGCCACAGGTCTTCATTTAACTCAATGAAAGACGACCAAAAACCAGTGTGATTTTGTAAGAGTCAGTTCTCTGAAGGTCCCTATCTATTAATCCAAAAAACACACTCGGTATTACAATTATGGTTACACATTCAGTAAATAGGAAGATTTTGGAAAGGATAAAGCACAATCCTATAAATACTTAGCACCCCCCTATTGTAACTGGGATCCAGGGAGGGAGGTGTATGCTGTTTGTTAGATGCACCACATGAGCACAATCCTAACTATGAGGATGTACAGTGCAAAACAAGGTAAGTGATGCTTCAGAAGCTGCATTACACTGAGCTGACCAGTTATGATCCACTGCCATGTCCTCGGTTCTGTCACATCAACACACAACAACAGTAGTCACTCCCTTGTCTCCTCCCACCCAGTGAATGCTGGACAGCAATGAATCCTGATGCAATAAAAGACAGCATTTATCTGATTCAGCTATCAGTTCCTCACAGATCCTGTTTACAATGGGCCTCAACCTGTTAAATCCCACTATTTATCAGGGGAACGTGTTCAGACATTCGAGTTCACCGCAAATATCAGAGCCAGGATGCACCCCAGTCCCACCAAAATTCAAACTTGGCATCTGGAATTTGCAAGGTCCTTCCAGATTTGGCAACAAACTCATAACATGTACCATGCACAAAAAGAACACACAAAATTATTACTCTTTCACTAAAAATCTGTGCAGATTTCCTCATCCCACTGATCTCAAAGACGAAACTTCACTTGATTTCAGGAGAGTCCCAACATGATTGTCATTCAGTCCAGGTAAAAGACATCTGCAATACTGCTGCATATGTCTTTTCCCGATATGGCTATTTTTCCTCTGTCTATCACTGACTTTTACCATTTGAGCTTACTAATATGTAGCTTTTATAGAGCATCAGAATAATCTAGACCCTAACTATCACAGTGCAACACTTAGCAAAATCAAAAAATATTTTGAAGTGGTAAACATAAAAGTTTTAACAGCAAAGTTGACCAGCTCCTAATAAGCATAAAGAGAGTCTAATTCTTTCATGCCCTTTCATCATTCTGCCATCTCTTTACATCACTGCATTAAGTAACGAAGCCCCAAAGAATACATAAAACTCAGACCTATTAACCCTAGCTATTTTTTCTTTGGTCCTGGGTTCTTTGTGTGTTTGCCAAAAAAATACTGGCTAGTATCCTTGACCATGAAAAATAAACACATAAAAAGATGAGCATATATATTTTCAGATGGCTGGTTGAGCACAGCACACTGAAAATGAGATGATGGCTACTATTGTTTTATTATACATCTCATTTAAAGGATATCCACCATTTAACTGTTTAACTGCAGAAATGTGAAATGTGCATATTCACGTTTCCTGTTTCTTCATTGCTTGATTGGTTTCTCCCTGTTAAATCCCACTACCTGAGGATGTCAGAGCAAGGATTTTCCAGCTTTTTTGTACTCCCACTGAGGCACATTAGCCTCTGGGTCTTAAAGATGCTATAAAAGCTGTTAAGACACATTGTGTATACAGAAAACAGAATTTCTCTAGTTGGGCCCAAATTCCACTAGGACCCTTTCATCAGTCTTGAGCATTTGAAGAAGCATTGCGTTAGAACTACGCATAGAGGTGTCGATCATCTGGAGGAAGGAAGGAGGAGCATCAGTGCTGATGCAGTGAGCTCTCAAGTGACACGAAGACCCTGAAGTGTCTCGTATCAGAGGTCAGGTCTGGATTTTTAAGGCTCATCATTGACAGGCTAACCAAGAGCATTCGCCCCAAAACGATGAAACTCATCTAAGCGCTGGATCTGGGTTTTGCGGTAATGTTCTGTACAGATGCATTTGGTTCGCATTTTTCAGACTCAGTAAGACAACTACATTTGTATTTATGTCACATAATTTCAGAAACCTAAGTGGTAACTACACACCTCTTACTTATATTCAGCATATTTTTCTTTCCTGCCTCGCCTGTAGACCACATGCATTAGTTATATAGTAACCATGACTATCTCAGTGTAACAAAGTGTGGAAATAATGAAAAGCCTTCGGAGGCATTACATGCCCTTGGCAACCCAGCTCTGCAAGACAGATGTTGCATCCAGAGCCATGCCACTGAAAATCACATGTACATGTATGTATCCAAAGCGTGCACACTTACCCAGTCCTCGAAGTGACGGCTCCCGTTCTGCAGCAAGTCCTCAAACTGTATAGTGCAGTTAGCTACAAAATCGTCGTACCCGATGGGGGCATCGTGGAAAACAGCCATCTCTATCTTCCTGCCATTACAAACGTCAGTGACAAATTCATCGTTCCAAGCAGGACTGTTGGTCTTTTGCTTCGTCGAGGTCTGCCCGATCCTGGAGTCGTCCACATTGAGGGCGATGTAAGGGTCCAGCAAAAAGGTCTGTGGCCTGGGACCCACCGCATGCCTCAGAGACCACGCCGTGGGTTTCAGATTCACCGCCTCGCAGATCTTGATTTTCAGCAAGCCATTGAAAACCACCATGGCTGGACAGCTGCACTTTTCCTGGGATCAAACACTCGCTCAACGCACTCGCACCAAGAGGGAGGGAGGGAGGTCTCGCCAATAAATAGGAGGGCAGGTCTGGGAGTGGGGGAGCAGGGTACGGTGCGGGTCTCTTCGCCCGGCTGCTGCTGTTACCTTTGATTATTTAGCCTTTGCTCTTGCGACACCCAGTGAATACATTTATTTTCTTGCCCGTGTTTCTAACGGAAAACAAGGGAGGGGGGCCGCCGGCGAGGGGGGAGGCGGCCGCGGCTGCGGGAACCCCCGAACGCGATCAAAACCCGAGCATAATCAACCCGGGGGGTAAGCAAGAGCCTTCTCCCTTCACCCTGACCATAATCCTGGATCAGTCCTCGCAGAGGAAGCAGAGCCGCGATCCCGGGCTCCCGCACACGCCAGTCCTGCCCGTGCGCCGCACAACAATACACACTCACGCATACACACACACGCACACGCACACACACGGATCAGAAACGCCGGCGGACCCACCAGCCCTGCCTACTGCACAGCCTCGGCTCAGCAAACATCCACCCGGGGACCTTCCATCCGCGCCGCCGCCCGCAGCCGCCCGTCCTGCGCCGCCGCCTCCTGCTCCGCCGCCGCCAAGGCCGAGCACCCAGCGGAGCGACCCCCGCGCATGGGGGACGCCTGCAGCGGAGCGGCCCGCGCGGCTCTCGGCGGGCTCCGGCTGGGCGGCCGCCGCCCTGGCGATGGGCAGAGCCGCCGCCGCCGCCTCCCTCCCGCCTCCCGCCCGCCGCCTCCCCTCGGCCGCCGCCGGCCGCCTCCCTCCGCGCAGCCCCCGCCCGCTGCCGGTGCCGCTCCGCCGCTCGCTCCAGCGCAGGAAATGCGCAAAAGACGTCAGTGTGTGTGTGTGGGGCGAGTGTGCGGCGGCGGCAGCCCCGGCCGTGCGTGTGTGTTTCTGTGTGTGTGTGTGTTTGAGTGTAGAAAGTTTTGCCTGTTGGGGGAGCAGCGCGGCCGCCACCAGCCGGGAACCGCGGCGGGGGTCGTGCTCCCCGGGCTGGGCTTGCCGCTCCTCCACACCCGCCGGGCGGCTTTCCGCCGGGAACTCTGCCCGCCCCGGCCCCACTCCTACTCCTCCTCCTCCGCCTCCTCCTCCTCCTCACAGGATAAAGTGGTGAATCAAGGGTGGAGGAAGCACCCCCGGATGCCTTCCTCCCCGACCGCCTTTATTAAAGTGCTTAACCACCGAGGTCCTGCCCGGACCGGGACCGCCACTCACACCGCGCCCGGCGCTTCTGGCGCCGCGGTGCCGGCGGACGCCCCTTCCCGCAGGGCTTCCCGCCTCTCGCCCTTCTCTCCGCGATCCCCGGGACGCCTCTGCCCGCGCCTGACGGGCAGCGAACTCCGCCGCCCCCGCCCTGCCCCGCCGCCTGACAGCGCCGAGCCCCGGCCCGCGTCCCCGCCACCCCCGCCCGCCGCGGCAGCGGCACAGACAGCGCTACGTCAGCGGGGGCCGGGCCGGGCCGGAGGAAGAGTTTCCCCGCGGTGTGCGAGCGCCGGGAAGTGCCGAGCGCCGCGCGCCGCCAGGGGAAGCGGCCTCCCGGGGCCCGCCCCGGCCCGCGGCCGCCCTTCCCCCGGCCCAGAGGCGCTGCCCGGCTCGGGACAGAAGCCGCTTGTTGGCAGCCCGACGCCCCGCGGCGGAGGGGCACTGCCAGCCCCTTTGTCTGCCGCGATCACCTGGCCCGTGCCTGCCCCACCTCAACCCGCGGCGCCTCCCGCTGCTCCGAGCTGGCCCTCAGCGGGACACCGCAGGCAGGCGGTCGCCAGTGCCCTGCAAGCGTATTGAAAAAAACCCTTCTGAAAGGGTAAAAGGGTGTGCGTACTGTGTTCTTGGACGCTGTCTACACGTCATGAAAGACTTCAGTAATTTTTCATCACTGTGGTACCAAATACCCTGTGAAATAACCGCGAAGCTGCACGTCAGCCTGACTTTCTCCTCAGAACAAACGTACTCAGGATCTAGATGGATTTTCACTATGGATTCCCATGGTGAAAATTACTACTGCCTTAATTATTTTTATCTACTGATTTTGCCGTGTGTGTGTGTGTGTGTGTGTGTGTGTGTGTGTGTGTGTAAGTCACCTGGAAACTGATGGGACTTTGCCCTTTGATGGGATTTGAGATCTCTGCAATATCATAAGAGAAAAAGCATCAGTTCTGGCACCCAGGAGGGTGGCTGGGGCGCTTCGAAGAATCAGCCAAAGCAGAAAGAAGCTCGATTGCCTGGATCCAGTTGAATAAGGGCATAAAAGATGAGTACCCAGTCCTTGATCTAGACCTGATATTCCTGACTGGAGAGGAAAGAACAGATAATTATGGGTTTTTGCAGATAATGGCTCAGGAGGCAGGTGTTATATTTGGAGCTAATGAAACAGCTCCAGTATCTGTGCTTCCAGAGCAGTTTCCAGATAGGAGATACAGTACTAATGAAGCCTAAGGGTCACGAGAGCATTCACGCTAATGGAAGACAGGCTTTGTGGTGCCTGTTGCCACTTAGTCTACTAGTCAAAATAGAAGTACAGTAAAATCTCCATGTTCATTATCATCTTGACAATCTCCAAGCAGAATCGTTTGATACAAAGCTGTGGTATGGAGCCAATTATGGGAAATGTCTTCCTTCTCAATTCAGCCTTTCCTGGGCTCACAGCAGCCTTGATACATCTGTCATGTTACTTCTAAAAAGGACCATACTCGCAGGCCCCACCAGAAATACAAGAAGAACCTGCTCCTTTCCTCCCACCCCTGTTCACAACCTAATGCATATAGTACTATATACTAAGCTACATGGTCTTACATTTAGTGTGTCAGAAAGAATGTGATAATTAAATATTTCATCTGGATGTCTTTGTGTTCTTTCTCAATAACGACAATGTAAACAGTATGCTCCATTTCCTTATATACTGATTGGAAAACATGAAAGCCAAGCTGATACACTGTTTAACTTTTTTCTGTTTATTTTTAGAGAACTGCAACTGTATGTATTCTGTATGCCCAAGGTAAGTAAACAGAGTCTCCATGGTGAGTTTAATGACCTAGCATCTCTCTGAGATTACACATGCATATTATGGATGTCTGAATAAATACAGGCAATATTAACACAGCATACAAAATAATATAAATAGACCTTATATTTGGCTAATTACTTATACAATCTACCACATACCTAGCTTGGCCCTGATCCCTAATTCGAGCCATCTGCACTTTTCCATGCACTGAAGCAAGCTAAGGTTTGGTTTCACGAATCATTTCTTCAAAGAATAAATGTCTGCTTGTAATAAGGATTTACAAGCTCCCTTAGGATTCCTTAGGATCAGACAGCTCTAGCCTTATGATGCTTAGAAAAATACAAATATCTTGTACTTTTTAAATTTCTTTTTAGATTTTTTAAAATTATATTTCAGAAAAGGGTGTCTATGTCAAGACTGAGCTTTTATCACTAAGCAGTTCTTAATTTAACCAAAGTACCTTGGAACAGTAGTCTTAAAATCCAGTGACTCAGTTACATGGAGCAACACTACAATGCTTCTTGCAAAGTTCGTCTAAAAACTTGTCTCAGTGGTCTCAAAAACTCTAAGTAATAGACAGAACATTCCAACTGTGTGTCCCACTTGAAAAGTTTTTAAATAGTTGTTTGCTTGATTTTTTTTTTCTGTACTCTTGCTGTGTACATGGAAGGATTTGGTTCTTTGACAGCTGAACTGCAAAAGCTATTCTATTTTGCACAGGGAGGTTTGGAGAGGAAAATGCAGCACTTGCAGTATTTCTCCTGCAGAAGGGCAGTAAGAAGCATTCCAGATGCATTTCTGTACTCTGTTACAAAGGCTACAGCAGCATAGTAAACCACGGCCTGCAGTTTAATTCCATTTTTAGCTATTTTTCCCAACCATGTTTTTCTAAAAAAGACACAGAGGGTCTACAGGTTAGACTGGTTAAGGAGATCTCTCTAGTCTCCAGAAGTAACTTTTGCTGGTAGAAGCCCCTCTGCTCAGCACTCTGAGAGCAAACAGCCTGTGTGACAGGACTGCTCCGGGTGTGTGCTGCTCAACTGCAGGAGCATCTGCGTGTTGGCATTTGATTTTCATTAATGTTGCCTCACTTACTTGACAGACAACTGCACTGCCAGACTGTCCTGTAAAGTTGCAAGGAAAAGACCCCCGAGAGATCATAAAAACACAGGCTGATTGCATCAGCTTCTATTTTCATCCTTACTTTAGCAAAGAGACTACATCAGACTGATAAGGGATAGAAGCAATGGCAATGCCAGCACGCAGTCCCTTGCAGGCAGTGGCTTCCCAAGGCACGGTTTTACTCCCTCAAATCCCTTTTAGGCTGCGCCTGCCCTGTTTCAGGTAGTGGCAGTGGCAGTGGCAAGGAGGGACGAGCGAGCCGCAGGCTGTAGCTCTGTTATCTCAGGCAGCCCCTGACCTTCCCCTGGCCTGTGCATCCTCAATAGCTCTGTGGAGAAACAGCACTATCTGGTGGACAGAGGAGGGAAAGGCCTGCCAGGCGTCGCGATAGGCTTTATTCTATTATTGCAGCCAAAATCACAGCTGGGTTTGAGGTGCTCTTGCTCAAGGTTGAGAGATAGTTTGACTGTATTTTCAAGAAGATTTGATTTTTTTTTATAGTCCCAGAAGTCCTAAAAAACTGTTCAAACATCGGAGAATTGTCAGCAAATTATCAGGTTTTTCCAAGTTCAGCAATAGGAAAGAAGGAGAGGGGATTTAACATTGTTTTATTTTTAAAAGGAGCATCATTTCTTAGAGTTATACTAAACAGATAGACATGGAACGAAATCAGGCTTGAATGCAGGAGAGATTTTCAAAAACACCTTTATGTAAAAAAATTAAATAAAAGCCACACCCCACATAATAAATGCTGTGAAAATTGAGGGACTTTGAATCCACTCTGGACAAGAATGTATTCCAAGCAGCATATATGTGAAGATTCTGCTAGTAAGAGTATATCCACTGAATTCCTTTGAACTTAATGGATATGCTTATGCAAGTGCAATAGTTGAATGTTAGTGGAATCAGTCCTTCCTTGGCAAGAAATCAAAGATTTCTGTCAAATGCTGACTATCTTTGAAAGTCAAATTATTGTTTAGATATCTAATTTTGGAGGCACAGTTATGAAAAAAGCATCCTCAAGAGCATTTTCACTCCTGTCATTCTGCAAATGATCTTTAAGGTATACCAATAGCTAATTCATCTTTTCTAAAGATGGAGAAAAAGAGCAGTCTCAGTGAGCTTGGTCCAACCTCCAACTCCATTCCAAGGTTTCCTTTGTGTCCAGCCAATTTCCTACTAATTTATTCTTCATTCGCAAAGTATGTACCTGAGGAAGTTACTTGAGGCACTCCCAATGTTCCCTGTGAAATGTCTCAGCATAAGGGATCTTGTCAATGTGTGATTAATTAGGTCTTCAACTCTCTAGTGTAATTATACTTTTGGTAGTCTTCCCAGCCTCTTTTAAAAGAACATACTAAACACTAGCTCAGTGTGTTAGCTTTCATTGGGAATAAATCTCTCCGAGTACATCTGCATGGATTTGCAGCTCTAAGGTACGTGGTTCTGGCGGATACAGTGACATGGTGACTTCAGAGCAGTGTCTACGAGCCAGCCTGTTTTCAGGTATGCACCTGGTTTGCTAGCCAAGACTGAAACCCATGATATCATTCCCAGCAGTTCTTATCTGAGCTAGATAGATCACAGCCAGTTTAAGCATATCTGCACGTGCTACAAAAACATACCTCCACTTGCAGAACATATGCTTAGGTCACTTCTAGGCTAGAGATTTCTGGCTCAGGCAGTGCTGTAGAGCAGTATGATCTCAGATAAACACAGCTGTGCCAGGGACTCTCACCATTGTGGGAAGGGGTGTTATTATTTTATTTCTTGTGGATGGTGATTTTTTTAAATTGATATAAAAAGTTTTAGCACTGTACATCTTTCTGGTAAAATATAGTGGAACTTCCGTACTGGATATAAAAATAGGCTTCCACTTCATCTCCTACATGTCTCCTCTCAACCTTCACATAAGGTGCTAACAGCATTTACTGTGGGTTTGCCATTTGCAGGATTGTTACTATTCTATACAAGGAATTGCTGGAAATACTTCTGAGGGGTAAAACCCAGCTCTGATCTGTTCCTGGTTTATCAGCCCTCATCTTGAGAATTTACAACAGGTTTCTGGGGCAGGGAAACTTGGAGTTACCTGGCGTTGCTCAGAACTATAACAGGAGTCTGTTGATGTTCAGCATCAGTGATTAGATTGTCATTGCTGGAAGTAATTTTGGTACAGAGTGACAAGGAAAGAATTCTGGAATGGATCAGAACTCAAGAGACAACCCCCTGCCCTAGATCAGCCTCTCCACACACACAGGGTGAGCCTTGGGAGATTTTTTTTTCTAAGAGTACAGTTTACTCTCTGCACCAAGACTAGAGGAGGATAGAAACATGAAGGTCAGTCTTGCCTTTCCAGGCTGTTGCTTTCTTGAGCAGCACACAGAAAAAAAACCCCACAGTGTATATGCTGCTTGAATGAATGATTTTGTATCATATCAAAAAAACCAAACCAAACCAACCATGCACAGTGAGTAGCAAAAAGAACGGGCCTTTTTCCTTCCTTTCTTCTCTACCAGCTACACAATTTCAGGCAAGGAGCAAACACAGTCTAGTGCTAAATGTTACTCCTTTCATGACAGAAAAGCTGGCTCTTGGGTTACTACAGCACTCTGAGGCTGGACATCCAATGATGTTGGGGTCAGCTGTCAATTATCCATACTACTGTTGGCTTTTGCTGGTTTTACTTCTTCCATAGAGTGCCAAAGTATCGTTGCTTCTAAAAACTGTTCTTAATTTGAGGTGGACTTCCCCAAAAGGAACTGTGAAGGGATCTGAGTGTGTTTGCCTCCAGGAAATGGAACTGATTCTCTGCTTTCTCATTTACTACAGGAGTGCAAGCCATACAGCACATGACAGGATACAGCATACCAGAAGAACAGTTCTGCTGATCTACTTGGTGTGAGTACACCAGAAAAAATTTGAAAAAAATAAGCTCCAAGGCTGGGCAGCTTGATATTTGTTTGCCTAGCCATCACTGGATGAAGCAATGTTCCAGAGAGTAGTGGCAGTGTGAATTCACTTTATTGAAGCATTGCTAGCATCATCCTACTGTCTTACCCTGAACCCTGTGCAGGATTTGGAGCATCTGTCACTAACGTGTATGACAAATTCCTTTCGCAGTTGATAAGTTGCAGTGGAGTAACAAGTGTAACTATTGTCACACTCCAAGGTGTAACTATTGTTACCAGCTTCTGTTCATTTTCTTGATGATTTTAAATTATGCACACTGCCACTGTCAGTTCAGTAGTATCAATGAAATGTAAGAAGAACAGGCTTTTCAAAAGTAGGTAGTATCACTGCTTTACAACACAGAGGGAGAAAGACAGTGAGTAAAGGGCTGCATTTTGGAAGTACCTCTGAATTATGAGTGCTTTAATTGTAAAACATCTGACTAGAGATATTTTAGGTATCTCAAGTTAAGTGGACAATTTTCAGAATTTAGTCCTAATCACCTGCTTAAACTCACATATGAAGTCATTAAAAGAGTCATTAATAAAACTGGTATGTTACTTCGCAGCCTCCCTCCAGCCTTTTCCCATGGTAGTATTCAAGAAGTGAAATTTTTAAAATTGATAAATAATGATGGAATAAAGATGTGATGTAATGATTTATAGTATTTGCAGTGCTGTCACTCAGGACATGTAGGACATGGTGAGCTGTATTTTTTAGTGGTTTCATTAATAATTTACAATGATGGCCAAAGCCTAAAAGAACCTATATGTATGTGCATAACACTATACAATCTGAATTGTCAGGATTCAGGACTCTTCAGCCATCTTATTTCTCCACATGTCTTTGGAGAACTGAAATGTAGTATGTAGGTTCACAAGTATTTGTGTTTATATTTATGTCTTTGAAGTTGCTAAAGCCTACTTTTTTATTCAAGTATAGGTGGCAGTTTCAACTTTAAAAAGCCATGGACAGTCCAGCAATGGTTGTTGCTCTAACATACCTCTCATAAGGGAGGGAGGGGTGTCAGTGCTGGGTGAAACCTTTGAGGTGTGGACTGACAGAGATGGCTTTTCCCACGAGCTGATGTTTAATGGGCCTCTGCTGGCAAACACAGAATAGAAAACAGTTGACCGCTAAACTGCCATGACTCATGACTTTAGAGTTCACAAACAGAATAAAGACACAAAGGATTAGCAGGTCATAATTACTCCTCAACAGTTTATTTTACTTTACTTTAGTTTCTCATTTTTATGTTTATTGGTGTGGCTCCAAGTCTGTCACATTACATTCTTCTTCTGCATTTACATGCCCCAAACATACCCACCTCACTATATGTCCAGCTAACAGCTTCATCTCTTAGTGTTTTCTGTTCTGGGTTTTAGAAGCTCTTAATACTTCCTTCAGTGTAATCCCACTTTAACACAGCACAAGAGGGGCAGAAAACAAGAGATGAGATCCCACAGACGAACACTTGTAACAAGACAGGGCATGATCCACTCCCATTACATACAGGTAATAGGGAATTTCTGAGTCTGAGCAAAGCACTACATGTCTGAGTTAGTGCTATTTAATTAGCAATTACACCTCTGTAACCTCATAGCTATCTACAAAACTTTCACACGTCTATCCTCAAAAACCCCTCTCCTCTTTAATACTTTCATTTTAGGATATGATAGCTATTCTATAAAGGCAAAGAAAAATATATGTTTAGCACGTAACTTTTAAAAGACATCTTCTATCATAAATATTTCTGCTTTTGGACATATCAGGTATTTGGGGGCAAAAAGAAAGTACCACAGACTACAAATTTTCAGCATCTGAAACCAATCTAATTCTCAACTGAAAATAATCCATCATGGAATTTTAAGTTTTCATATGCTAACCAGTTCGTTTGGTTGTTAGTTTTGTTTTGGTTTGTTGGTTTTTTTTAAGGAAAGCAGACACTACAAAAGAAATGTGTGAGAATTGATTGCCTTCTTCTAAATCTCATATGATTATGTCAGTTATTTCTTGTTATCTGAATTTAAATGAACTAATAGAGGTATATTTGCCCTAATGCTGCGCTTGCAAAGTCAAATAGATTACTGATCCAAAGGTATCAAATGTAGGGCTGCTGGCTTAGCTAATCCAAGACAGAACAAGTTATAACAGGGTTTTTTTCCCAGGTAGTTAATTTAAAAGTTTAAATTAGATTAGTTACAGTGTTTCTTTGAAAAAAATATTAAATATTATTAAAATAATTGTGGAGAGTTTTGTTTGCTTTGATCAGAACTGTCAAAATAGTTTGATGAAGAGATATGTCATAATTATAAATACATTGCATTTTTCTGAAGTGTTATTCATGAAAACTATTTCCCATCTCTAATATTAATATAACTGAAGGAGGCCCTTGGGAGATCTTCAACATCCACGGTTTTAACATTCTATCTGAATCTGGGGAATCCAGTATCCTTCACCCATCCCTAGGGAAAGTGAATGGAATTAGCTGCATCAAGAGGTCTAGACATGATGCTTATGAAAGCAGCATAGAGAAAAACTAACATTTCTGCTTATGAATAACTCTACTATTTTTGTAGACATTACAGTCCCTTTACCTTAATGCTTCATGAAACAAATTACTAAAAGTATATATTTTATTTATTTATAATGTATACCACATTAGATATTTATTGTATTTATATATTACATACTTTTTGTTTATTCAGATCATGCAATACATCATTGCTTCAGTTTTGTTTCCCCCTTTTTTTGATCTCTTTGTTTATATTGACATTAACATATCTTTGTATCCTTTTCAAACTAACAAGATTTCTGGTTTGTGCCTTCATGCTCCAGTTTGTATTTGATTTGCTTACACTAGGTTTAGCCTGCGGAGAAATGTTGCCACTTTTTTTATTAGGATAAACACATACTTACAGTGGTTTTTATGTTCTTCTTACTCCAACATATGGAAGTAGCTTACACTTGCTGTAATCTGCAGTAAGGAGTCATAAGGGAGAGAGGAAGGAAAGGGGGATTAGCAGTTAGGTTAAAAACTGTAATAAGGTCTCATAATTAGCAGGTATTTATTATAACAGAAACAGCTATTATCCAGTACAATCAAAGTAATCTAATCTATAATTCTAATATATTTTTCTCAACTTGTCTCGATGTATTTATAATTTTACAAAATACTTCTTTTAGGCTGAAACTTTTCTAGTTATGCCTAATCTTTTTCCATATAAAAATTTTAGTAATATCATTCCAATCATTTCTAAGTTATGTATGTATTAATAACATAACCTTTTTCAGACATTTCAGTAGCATATTTTATGCCTAAATGTTTCAATAATGGCAAAGGACAGAAACATCACACCTAGCTTGTTTTGGGGTGGCTTTTCTTTTTAGTTTGGTGTGATCTAAAAAATGCCAAGCCTGAAAAAATGAGTATAATTGTTTCAAAGTTATGAGTTTAAAACGAGACATTTTCCTCGAGAAAATCTAGGTTTGTTTATAATCTCTCTTTAAAAGGACAGAAACTGACAGTTTCAAATGCCCTAAGATATCTAAATATTACATTTCTTATGTCCTAGGATAATGATGCCAAGATGATGAGGCAAAGCTCCCATTGTACTTAACACTGTATAAAGGTCCAGCACTGTACTGAGATATAACGGATTCAAATACCTGTTTTTAATGACCTCTATTTTGTATTTTTGGAAAGAGCTCAGACGTCTTCTGCTGGTTCAGAAATTTACCTGATGATTGGATCCACATGAATATCTATCATGAAAACAGACAAGCAGAAATGAGAGGGAGTTCAAATATTTCGAGTCTGGCTTTGAGTAAAAACCACTGAATCTTACCTCATCCATCAGGTCATTAATGGAACAGCTCAGGTCTTTCACTGAAACCTAATACTCTGTACTTAGGGAATTGACAAAGGTGTTTGAAGTTGGCAAGCTGTGACATGTTGCCACTCGCCTCTTCCCATAAGGACAGTGCATCACCAAATAGAAAATAAAATGTGGATGGTTTTCTTCTCTTCTTTATTACTAGTGGATTGCATGAAGTGGATGATAACATATTTATTGCAAGCTGTCTGAAATACCCTTTATGGGGATTTTTTCCTAGCTTTGCAGGTGAGTGCTTATTTACCTCAGGAGGCAACCTATAGTGCTATCACAGCTGTTCAGAAGCCATGAAGCTTTGTAGTGAAGTATATGGGCAGGTTAAAACTGTGTCTGGAACTTCAGCAAAGTGCTTCAGATTAAAAAAGGACATGTTGTGCATGTAACCTTTTCAGAACTGGTTCTCCATTTGACATAAGTAAGTTTAGGGTGCTTCAGCTGAAGGTAGGGCAGACTAAGCAGCACCGAGTTACTGTGCTGGAAGGGTGCCATTACTGCAGTCGAAAGGCACAAATGCTCCATCCTCAGTACACTGGAAATACAGAATTCATTTACCCTGCATGACTAAAGTAAATATGTTCTTGGGTGGGAATTGTCCTGGGTAGGAATGTTCTCTAGATTTGCCCTTCAAACAGCTGTTCAAAATACCCGCTTCTATCCTGCTATACTAGTCAGCATTCCAAAGCTTTCTTAGGAAGGCAAATAAAAATTTACTTAATTCTATGGAAATTCCTTCCAAAAACCACATGAAATGCACTCAGTACCTCCTTTAATGGGCCAGGTACTGGGACCTGCATCTTTCTTTCAACATTCCAGTTCAGTTTTTTTCATAGACATCTTATGGGAAAGTTTCTCATACTGGATAGAAGAGATCCATCTAGGTACACAAAGGGGGAGTAGCGGGAGTGCTCTTTGGTATCATGTGTACTTACCACTGAGACGCTTTAATGACACTGGGTTGTTGCCCATCAACAACACTATTTCTGCTGTTACAGAAGCAACACTGCTGAAGTATGGGTTGTTGCTTGATGTCATTTTGTTTGACAACAAGTTGAGAACACAAATATCTGCATTTTTGGGGGAGCTGAGATGTAATTGCTGCAAATGTATTAAGATACAGAGAGACAAAACAAACAAGTTAATACAATCTTGTTTCCCATAATGGTTCTTTCTTTTTATCTGCTTTCTTGTCACACTACTGTCAGGTCTAATAACATGGGTGTCAGCTTCTACTCTGAATTATCTTCAGCATTTGTCGTGTGGATCTTTTTGGCAGTGAAATCTTCAATCACAGCCTGTCCATGATACAATGGAGCATCAGCCTGCTTTTTCAGCTATGACAGACATATTCCAGCACTGCTCCTGTTCATTCAGAATCTTGTAAAGATTTGTGTAGGGTTTTGCCTAAAACAACATTCTGGTTACTCTCATTTATCCCTGTTTGCATAAATTCATGCTGTTGATTTTCAGTTTCAGGTTCCTACGCCGCCCATCCCCACACTGCCTGCAGTGGCTCCTTCCTAACAAGATGTCAACACCTTTCTCTGACAGCTGACTCTTGGAAGCAGGAAAACTCCTTTCTTATGTTTTAATTCAAGTACAGAAGTGTTTTTCCTATACTGTCCTTATCCCTAGTAGTTACCTGAAGAGATTTTCCCATCTGTCCGCTGGGCTTTGTGCTCAAAGCTTTCCTTTACTGTGACACCTACAAATACATGCAACACCACTCTGCTTTTCTCCTATCTGTAGCTTGGTAGGATCCTGCTCCCTCACAGCAGATCCTAAATCCTAGCACTAACCCTAACCCTAACAGCAGATCTTATAATAGTATAGAAACAACAAAAAGAACCAAATCAGGAAAAGGTATTTCATAGGAATAGAAAGCTGTTCTTCTGATAGGTCAAAACCAGCTGATAGTGCAAAACCAGCTTTGCCTAAATAATGTCATATAAGTTATAATGTTAGAAAAGAAAAAATAAGGGACTTTGAAACTCTTATGTAGGTGTCCTCTATACTTCTCACTTGTGAAATTGTTAAATCCTTACCAAGAAGAGGTATAAAGGATGAGCAGCAGGCTTTCTAGTTTTATCAGCAGTAGTAAACAAAACCCCCACAGTTTATAGGCAATAACTTTCTCCTTCACTGAATGGCAGAGATCACTGTAAACCTACCTTCAAAGTATTTAACCAGTGTCTCTTCATAGAGCAGCATGGTATTCAAGCTGTTGAATATCACCTTCCCTCTCAAAGATTGATGACACATTTATAAAGATACATCAATTCTGATCTGATCTTTCATCAGTTTATCTCAATTTTACAACCGATAACTGCCATTTGAAAGAGACTATTTTTAAAGAGTGAATGTGTTAAATTAATATTGTCTAAAAATTCATCCAAATGCCCAGGAGAACCTAAAGCCTTTATTATACCTGTAAAAATCCTAACTATAATATAAGATTAACAAATAATTGCATGGCAGTATATTTGGTGAAATTACTGTACTTTTCTTCACTAATGAAGGGTCAAGTGGCCAGTTAAAAGGAGAACTAAGCAGCTAATGGAAGAGCATTTTATTTAGGAAAGTGAGGAAGTATAATATGCCACACATATCCTAAATTTAGTCTTGTGGCATTGCAGAGCTATGACTGCAAAGTCATTGTGTGTATATGGGTGGGAGTCGGCAAATAACTGTGTTGGAAGCTCAAAGTTTCTGTTTAATCTTGTAATGTGTTCACTGGTATTTTATTTACAGAAGCAATTACTTCTGGC
Organism: Entomyzon cyanotis; assembly: GCA_024500445.1. Taxonomy (NCBI): domain Eukaryota; kingdom Metazoa; phylum Chordata; class Aves; order Passeriformes; family Meliphagidae; genus Entomyzon; species Entomyzon cyanotis. The sequence continues at coordinate 11,919,069 of JAKEPQ010001015.1, forward strand.
TATATATAGTTAGCTACTGTAATAGTTATTTTACAGAAATAGCAACCGTGTTTTATGTGTCAACATTCTCCATTCACTGGAATTTTTGGAACTTCTTGTCAGAGAATGAATGACCTGCAATGCTGCAGGATAACTAGGACAAATACAAGCAACCATTTTCTAGGCCTTCTAGTACTATTAGAGCTGAGGTTGCCATGTCACAGTTTCTTGAACCTAAGAGCATTGGTTTAAATATAGCAAAGCTGACACATTACATATGTTTATGTTACTTCCAAAATGTTGGCCCGGTTACAAAATACTGTACACACTTCAAATTGAGCAGATACTGAGACTGAGTCTGCAAGACTGACAGCAGATGGTCCTTAAAAGAATGGTCCTTAGGATTGCTAACAGAGACATTTTCCAAGTATTTTTAACAAAACTGCAGGCTGCCATGCTAGTGAAAATATAGACACAAACCAAAAGCAAGCTCTAACTTCTCCTGGGGAAGGCAGAAGGCTGGATCTAAAGGGAAAACACATCACTCCCTGCAGCCAGGAGTTGCATCTTTCTCTCATCTAGGATCAGGCTAATCCATCTCCAGCTGCAGCTCTGCTGATGACAGTGGAATTTCAGGCAGGTGATAAAGGCTTTAAGTGACTCTTATCTTTACAGTTGCGTGGGTTTGACCACACACATAAAAGCCCACTTTTGGATTTAAAGCATCAGCTTGCTTTTGAGGAAGGGAAAAGAGAGGAAATGATGACTGAGAATGAAAGTTCTCCAAATGATAATCTGTATCAGGACATCAAGTACTATGACTGCGTTTTGACTACATATGAAGTTTCATGATTCAAAATTATCCACAGATTTCTTGGTAAGAAATGTTTATGTATGCCTGTATAAACTGTCGTGCCAGTAACAGACCTGGAGCACACAGGGCAAACAGCAAACACAGTTAATGTCTGTGCACTGACTGAAACCGGTCCAAATTTTTCTGGCAGAAATTTCCCTGTAAAATCTGACATGCTTATCCACCTCCTTTATGTGCAAATGCCTAAGCATATCATGGTCATTTTTTATCCTCACACACAATTTTCGGAAACATTATTAGTAGCCCATTTTAACAATGAAGAACTGAGGTGCAAAAAGAGTCATCGGTTGTAGGTCATGCAAAACATCTGTAGCAGAAGAGGAAATTGAGTCTGAGATTCAGATTTATGTTCCCTAGAATGAAGCCCTTTTCTTAGATTGCTGAAAGCATCTGATCAATTTGTAAGCACTTAAGTTGCTATTTGAACAGACAGGAATAACGGACTCATTTTGAGGCTCCTCCACTTGCCAACATCGTCTCCTCTTTTCATAAGTGATGCCTTCAGTCCCTCTGTAACAAGACATGGCCTTGTGACTATTGAAGGTCCTGACCTGGATGCTTCTGCAGAGTCAGCAGAGGAAACTGGAGACTCTGATTTGCCTTTGAGGTATCCTAGTCCCACACAGAGAAAACTCATAGGTATATACATATATATGGTGTGTATATATACATATGGGGTAAAATAAAGAGGATAAATAATTTTATATAGGTAATAGTACTGGAATAATGGATTCTGATAGTTCAGTGGTCTAACTTTGAGTGAAGAATTTTATTTCTGGTTCTCTCAAGTGTGACTTTTTCCAGAAAATTCTTGCAGCCTAGAAAAAAGTTTACTATCATCCTGAGAGTGCTTATATACAGAAATCAGAACTGACTTCTACAAAAGTAGAATTGCCCTCTAGCAATCCCTAAGCCTTCTTTGCTTCTGATTCTGAAGAGACCTTGTCTTTGAAATAAATGCATGCAGTACCCCAGGAACAATAGCCTGCATTTCAGTCTAAACAACCCTTGGCATCCCTTAGCTTCCTTCCAAGACTTAATTCTTTTTCCATTCTCTTATGTATGTAGACTAGAAATATGAGTATGTAATGGAGCTTCAGGAGTAATTTTGCAAAACAGTTGCTGGATCAGTTGGAAGAAGAACACCATTTTCCTTTCTGCAGCTGTACAGTTAAGAGCTCATGTATGGAATTCCAATGGATGTTGAAGTTCTCTACATTTGCACAAGGTATGTAATTTGTTCTGTGCCTTTGTCCTTTACACCAGGGAAACGACAAGGCTGTGAGGATAAATACCAGGGCTTTCTGGAGCAATTCAGAAACTCTTCAATCACACTCTGACAATATCATCTTATAAATGCATAGGTACTCTTCATCGTATGGACCCTGCATCATCCACACACAAATCAGAGCTTCTGTAAACACACACAGAGCAATTGCACAGCAATGATAAGTAGATTCAGTAGGTTTGGGACTAAAAACTTTAATTGCAGTATCTTCTTCAAAGTAGAACTTAGGTTCTGAGCATAGAGGACCCTCATTTAGAGAAGACAGCACGATAAATACTGTAGACTGTGGGTCACTCACAGTCTGCAGTGGTGGAGGCCGCATTTATTTTCTGGAAAGGCAGGGCATAGGCTTATGGTAGGGTCTAACTATGTGACCAAAGCAATGAGCTTTCAGTAGTGGAGAAAGTAACTGTGACACGGAGTTTCCATGTACAAGCACTCTCTACCACACAAAATGAAAAATATCGGTGCTTTGTCCAGCTGACAAGTATAAAATATGAATACAGTGCAAACTATTTCCTGGCAGATTTGTGCTTCTGCTGATTGGCATTGCTATTGGTCCCAAATCAAATGGTGACTTAATACAGGTCACCCATATCACTGCTGGAGAATCAAGTGTTTGGGAGTCAGAGGCACAGATGAGGATGCCATCACACTGTATTTTTGTACAGAAACAGTAAGATAGTTTCTTTCACAGAGACTTTTCAATATAAATATAAGATAGGAAGAAACATAAGAAAACAAAAACAATGGATGCTACAAAAGTAATCTGAGAGTATATTGGCAAGATAGACAGTAGAATCAACACTGGCAATTTTCTTCTGGGCCTGGGTAGAAAAAAGGAATTGAGAAGCTGTTGAAGCAAGGCTTTTTTTTTTTTTTTTTGGCAGATACTCATATGGATATTGTTTGCAAAAGGTCTTTGCTAATTAATTGGGAAATTGCTGCTTTTTCTTCTGCAAGGCCATGCAGACAGGTGCAGACAGACACAAGCAAACTCTGCTCACACTCTGAGCTGCCCAGACTTTGCAAGCTTCTGTCTGGAAGATGTAGAGTCATGCTAATATGGCACCATGCCCAAAATAACATACCCTGCCTCTCAGCAGTGCTCATTAGCTTAGGTTCATGTAGTTATCTTGCTTCTGGACTGGGGCCTTCTGGTGTCTGACAAGCTAAGTGCACTGGCAGAGCTCTGCTGCCTCTCTGGCCTCCTCTATGTACATACACCTTTATGTCATTACACGTTGTCACTTTTTGTTGAGAAATGGGCTGTTAAAAATCACTGACTCTCTTCTCCCAGTCGTACTCCTAAGGAAACTTTTGTCAATCTGCCAAGATGATAAAAACACATGAGGATCTCATGGTTCAGCTCACACCACCACCAAAGCAGCAGTAATGGCTGCAGAAGAAGCTAACTCACAAGCTGCCAAAGCACTGAGGTAGGAAACAAAAGTATGGATTACATTTTCTGTGAAAGCTGAGCACAGACCATATGACCCTCAGCACGTTACTGCAACATGGCCAAGAACCAGATTGCACTCTCATACCATAAGTAATCCAGCATCTGCCCCCAATGGCAAATTGTTGGGAACACTGTGAAGGACTGGATTTCCTCCAGTTCTCAAGGAGGAGAAAGACCCAGCAAATTGCCCCACTGGTTCATCTCCCGTCCTAATATTTCAGGTGGCATCAACTTTCCAAATCCCAGGAAAAGAGAACAAGATGCAGCTATGCTGAGTTTCTTCCCACTGGCCAGTGGGAAGAATATAATCCATAATCCATAATCCATCACCCTACATTAAAACAACAAATTTGACTGGTTTTATGTTGAACCGTGGCTACTGTGGAAAAGACACATCCTCACTGGTAAAATAGGATATGGGACAACTCAATTTAACTTCTACCTGCCTATCAGATGTAGAAAATTGCACTAAGTTATATGAGAATGCTGCTGAGAATGCAATATGAAGGGACTCAGTGAGGAAAGAGACAATCCAGTTTGTTCATCAGATTTTAATTCTGCCTCCTTGTGGTTATTCCACTATGCCGGTCTCACAATTTTCCATGGGATGTCTCCATTCATCAGTAAATATTTGCACGAAGGGCAGTACAAAGATTACACAAGGAGCTCTAAGCATGGCTTTTTGCTTGGTTTTGCAGCTTAAATAATACTCTTCAAACACAGCTTTAAAAAAACATATCAGGCACATATATTTGTACAATAACATTTATACTAGTATATATGGATGAGAGGGTTTTACTGTGGCTATACCGTGAGGTTTTTTTTGCAAGCAATTATATGCTTATTTCGTGCAGCTTGCAGAGTGCTAGGAAGCTGAAGCAACGTGAAGGTGCAGCTCATGCACTCTGTTAGCAGGGCCCATTAGTTGAGGTTAAGGGCTGCACAGCTTTTGCCCAGCTCAGAGCATACATGGATCTTTTTCTTGTAGAACAACTCCTACACATACCTTTTGCTGAAGATTTTCAAACCAGAGCTTGAGTAAACATTCTATTGAGGGCAATACTGGAATAGGCTCACACTTAAGTCCCTCTGAAATGAGAGGGGTAATCTGTGTTTAAACTTAGTCCTGTGCTTTAATCTGCTTTTTTACTAGTTTGCTATCCTGAACTGAGATAAACATAAGCATGTGCTTTCCTGAGTGGAGCTCTGAAAACATTTACATGTAGCAGCTGAGACATTGATTTATTGGTGTCAAGTCTAGCCCTTATCAAAGAACAATAACACAAAGAACAAGCCTTACCTCTAGGAAATGAAAAGCTATTTTATGTTGCAACTATATTGTGTTGCATTAGAAAGTAAATCTGACGCATGTAAGAGAGGAAAAGCCATTGTATGATTAAACTAATTTTACTAAAATTATTCAGATTAGGGAGTTTCAAATTTTATATACTTGAATTTACATCTGGTTTGTTCTTTTGTGCTGAACTCAGAAATAATTGGGTAAATATATTTTTAAAGGCTTAGAGAAATGTCAATCTTAATCTTTTGCAGCAGGGGTCACTATAAACAAATCTACAAAAACCTGCCAGGATAGAATGCATATGCCAGAACAGACAGAAAAATTGCTGATTATAGATAAGGAACGGTGTCACTGTAGGCGAGCATGAGAAAGGAACCCAAACATTTATGTATAGGTAATTTCTTTTAAATCAGTTGCACAGGCTTAGCCTATCCTTACAAGAACAGTGACCTAATTTCAAACTATTAATAGAAGAGAAGTAAAGTTGACTACATGATATGTACTTAGACGTAGGAATTTTAATGCAGTGCATCAAAGGAGTCAGATGACACAGACATTATTTTTATATTCTGCACAAAGTTGCACTCTAAGTATTACGAAATTTAATCAGATCAAGTCTTTAAATATGACTTTTAAGGTATTTATAGTCACAATCTTTTGTCCTTAGTTATATAGTGCACTGAGTTCCTATACTTATGTAAAGGCTGTTTTGGCATAAGAGTAGAATCTGATCTGAGATACAAAGAATCAAAACCTTTTCTATTCATTGTCATTATAAATGACAATGTTTCATCTGAAAAACGAATGTTCTAACATGATTTCATGCTTCCTAGTATTACACTAAACTATCCTTTGCTCAGTTCTTACTATGACAAAACTCCAAGTGAATCAGGTCTGAGCCTGCGAACATTTACACACTCTATTACCTTTAAATATGTGAACAGTCCTATTGAGGTCTGTGAGTCAGATCCTCAACTTGTGTAAACCCCAGGCCCTGTTCAAATCAACAGAGCTGTGACAGTTTATATCAGCTGAAGGTTTGGCACCAGAGACACAACCCTATGCATAAAGACAAATATGAGCATAAGTCTCTCTCCAGGCCTCTGAAAGCTAAAGAGGTCAGGTAAACTCCATGGAAAAAGAGAGACTGCATTGAACATGATTGTGTTTAAAATCATTCCAGACTGTTAAACACACATTTATTATAAAGTCAAGATGAAAAATTATGAATTATTTAAGTTTATAGCACCTTAGTTACATTTAAGATGTTGCCGTTCCAAGGCTGGAGGACAGCTGGCTCGTAGTTATGACCACAAGTTACAAATATTTATGATACAAAGCAGAAGACCTTTTAGGGTAATGGAGGCTTGAAAGGAGGCTTTAATGTAACAGTGTGCTTGCTCCATCCTTCTGGTGACGGCTCCAGAAACTAGCACCAATTACACTTTTTGCACAAGATATGCACTTCACAGGATCCTTCCTGAACGCTAACTTAGAAGACACGGATGGAAAAGGAATAGGTGTAGAGACTGCAGGGAAACGTAACTTTAGATGGAAGTTTAGGGCAGGCATCTAACACTTGGATACTTTTTCCAGCACTGGAGTGCAAAGGCTTATAAGGAAAAATAATAGAAATTTTAGTGTGCATGGATAAAGGAACAGGAGCATCCTACGTATATAGGGATCTACATGCTCCTATCTGCTCCGGAGGCTGAAAGGGTGTGTATTTATTTATTTCTGCATCTTCCGCAGTCACCTTTGATCTCAACCTCACACAACGACGACTTCTGCTTCCCAAGACCCCTGTGAAAAAACCCTGCTTCTGGGCCAACACCGTTCGAACTCCCATCCCCCCAGAACCGAACCGGGACATCGCCGCCCTTTGTCCTTGGTTTCGCAGAGAGGCGGCTGATGCTCTGGCCCCGGGGAAGCCTCGGGGTCGCTGGCCGGCAGCCCTCATCGCTCTCCCCTCACAGCACCAGCCCGCGCTCCGGGGCGGCGCGGCCGAGGAGGGGACGGCGCCGTGTGACAGGCTGAGCAAGGGGCGCTGTGAGCGGCGGGGCCCTGAGGGCGGCGGGAGCCCTCGGAGGTGCGAGGGGCGGTGCGAGGGGCGGTGAAGGTGCGAGGGGCGGTGTGAGGGGCGGTGCGAAGGGCGGGGAAGATGCGAGGGGCGGTGCCGCCATCGCCCCGTCCCGAGCGCGCTTCCTGGGGCGCGGCACGGCCGCCGCTTCCTGCTCCTCCCCGCGGCGCGTCGGGCGGGCGAGTCCGCCATGGCCGCGCTGCTGGCGGCCCTTTCAAAGGCAGCAGCCGGCGGCAGCAGGGGGTAATGACTGGGGGAGCCGCCCGCCCCTCAGCGGGACCGGGCCGAGGGTGAGGCAGGGCGGGCAGCGGCGCCGCACCGGCCCCGGCGCCCTCCGTGCCACGCCGCAGCGCCCGGCAGGCGAGGGGTTCGCTGTTGTCTCGGTTGTTCAGGAGGAAACGAGCCTGTTCTTCCCTCTCCCCCGCCCCATTCCCACCCCCTCTGGCTGGGAAGGGACGTGCCCGGCCCTGCGAGGGGCAGCGGGACCGCGATGCGGGCGGCACCCCCAGGCTGGGCTGGGCTGGGCTGGGCTGGGCGGGACGGCTGGGAGGGCAGGACGGGGACTGAGAGGTGCTTCATTCCCCCGGATCTGCCCGGGAGATGAGCTCCTTCCCAGCGGAGAGGGTGACGTTTGACTCAGTTAGCCCTTGCTCTTGAATGCTGTCCACAGACCTGAAGAAAGCAGGGTGTCGCCAGGGAAAGAATAGGGCTTTGAAGTACATTAAGTGTATTTTCATCTCGGTCCCGTTTCTGGGCCGAAAAGCAGTGATTTGAGGTGGTAGTGAGTCACCAAGCAACAGACAATACTTTGCTCTCAAGTCACCTTGTGCCTCCACGCCTCCAAAATGAGTGTTTGGTGGGATAAACTGTGCTATAGCCATGCAGAAGAGGTGTGTGTCTTCCTTTGGGAGTGAAGGCATCCAATTTAATGAACCGGGATGGAAATGTTATTGTGTGGCTGGTTTGGTGGACTGGAGAAAAGGAATAACTGCACATGATGTAGCCATCTGTTGCTGCATCAGAAACAGTATCCCCTGATTTTGGATAATGTCTGTCTTCAGGTGGTTTGAGATAAGTGGGTTAAAGAAAACTACATGAAAAGTGTTAGTGTCCTCCCTTTTTTTGGGCAGACCTGTTCTGATTCATTTACAGGGTGCTGCATAACACAGGCTGTTCCTTTTACTCAGTGGGACCACTAGTTGTAGGAAAAGGCATGGGATAGAATGCACTTTCTAGGGGCACAGTCTTTGTGCTTTGCCTTTTTGATGGTACTTCTGAAAGTAATTGCAGTAGGTGGTGTTCCTACTGGTCTTGCACCTTTTCCTTTCCGATTAGCTTTGAGGACTGTTTTGATGTATGTGTGTACCCTGTGTGTCTATTTCTTTGTGGTTGTAATTTTCCTGTTAGTGCTGGAGTCTCCTAAATTGTGTCTGCAACTCCTTTCTCAGGCAGGCCTGACTGGCTTTATGCAGGAAAAGTCCTTGGAAATCTGCACTAGCTTCTCTGAGCAAAAGTGTCTGGGAGTTCTCCAAGATTTTAACCTCAAGAGGATTACAGTAAGTTGGATTTATATTTTGAAGTACAACTCAGCTGACCTATCTCTCCAGGATAAAAACCTGGAGAGACAGAAAGATTTCCATACAAGGCCCTACCATTGGTCTGCGTAGCATTTTTTCTGCATGTTGCTTATTGCATGTTCACCCTTTAATATTTTTTTTCATGTAAAATGTTATTCTGGCATGCAGTGAAGGTATCTTAAAATGACAAGCAAAATCAACCTGTTGAGAGCCTCCGTATAATTATTGGAGTGGGCCATTCTGCTGCGGCTAATAATGGTCCGAAATTCACTTGTAATGTGGGATTCATGTAGTGCTCTTTTTGTCCTGCCCCAGGTGCTTCATGTTATAAATGCTGGTTTGGCTAGTACTGTTAGATTGAAGAAGAAGATAAAATGCAAAATTCTGTTATTCTTGCTGGTTTATTTGTGCTAGAAAAGCAGAGGCTGTAGAGCAAAGTTTGAGGAGCTTCCTGCGTAGAGGGATTCCTGTTTTGTAAGGAATGTTTTGCTTTGGATTAACTGGGAAAGAGATTCAGAGGTGTCTTTGTGTTTTTCAGCTGGACAAGGCTTTTTGCATTTACTGAATTGAAATTAATTTCCAAGTGTATTTGTGATGGTGATGTGTTTTGGATTGTTTGTTTGTTGGTTGGGTTTTTTGTTGTTTTTGTTTAAATCCTGTGCCTTCAGGTAGAAGAATCTATTTGAGTTACTTCTGATTCTGAAAATTGTTGCTCTACTGGTGGAGCTTCAAAAGAGTTGTGTGCTAGTGCAGGGATTTATTTGTGGTTTTGCAGAATGGTGGTGCGGAGTGAGTATTTTAAAAATTAATTACTTTTAAACTGTTACTAAGCTTCTCCTTCTGCAAGCAGTTGCTTATGCCACCGAGGTTCACATATGAAGAAAATTACTTTTAATGGGTTGTGCCTTTGCATGAATAGGGAGATTGAAAAGAACAGCAGTCTCTAAATGAGATTTATATTGCTCCTTAACATAATAAGGTCTTTAAAACCTCAATCTACTTATATTCTGTGTGCAGCCTAGACCTATTTGGGGAGAGAGACCAGAGAAATTATTACTTCCTTGCTGTATGTTTTGTGCATACCCATATTAAGATTTTGTACAGTAAAGTATGAGAGCTACTCTGTCAGTCTTTATTCCTGGCATGGCCTGACCCCAGACTACAGTAGCTTTATTTTAATGAGTAGCTGACAGGCAGGGAGAAGTATTTACAGCCATCCAAATTGTGATGTGTAGCTCTGCACTGGATGCAGAGGATATATGGTGATGGTGGGAACAAAATAACAGGCAATAAAACTGATGCCAAACTATTTGGAGAGTGGACCCAGCAGAGTGGACCTATTTATCTACAGTATCAATGATTTAAATAGTTTCAGCTCTTCTTCACTGGACAGCATAATAGTTGTGTGAATTTCTTTAATTTTTACCTGGAGTGTATGTACTTTTAAAGTACTCTAACTGCTGAGTATTGTGGAGAAGCCAGGCTTTAGTGATGGCTGAGACTGTTTCAAGCAACAATGTTTCATGTTGTCATTTGGGACATGGACAAGCAGTTGAGTTTTGATTCCCTGGACTAGAGGATCAAGGGTCTAGTGTGAAGGCTCAGCATTAAGGTTTCAGCCTATCACACAGAAGCAAAAGACGTAGACAGATTTGAAATGAAACAGGAGTTGGGACCTTAAGTGTGTGGGTAAGGCCAAAGTTTCCAGGGCCTAGCTCATGTTGCCTGCCATGGAAGTAAAATACTGTTGGTGAGATGAGTAAGAACTCTTTTTCTTAAAGAACAGCATTGCTTGAAATGAAAAGGTTTCTGAGAATGTACATAAAATAAGAAAAAACATGTTAGTCATGTTACTCCGATGTGGGGAGAGCTGCTAGAACAGAGCTTGTTGAAGTTCAGTCTGACAATTGGCAAGCTGGTGAAATCCTGCACAGAGTGGCTGGATAACTTGTGCTCAGCTCTGGGTACTGCATGCTTACTTCCTTCAGCTGATAAGGAAACATCAAGCACTGTAAATGTCCCTGATAAGGTACAGTAAAACTGAACAGAAACACGGAAGGGGAAAATGTTTGCTCTGCTCTGATGGTGTTATAAATAGGTTACTCTTAATTTTTCAGCTTTGTAATTAGCTTGTCTACAGCTATGGGATTCTTCTGGATTTGGAAGGATCTATCATTTATTTCCTCAGGGTGGAAACCAGCTCTCACTTGGAGGTTTGGTTAATGAGCTGACAAAGAAGAAAGAGGTAAAGACAGTTTTCCCACAGAGGCAAATCTCTCTAGAAAATATAATAGGAGGTAAGTGGCCAACTTTGCACTGGCTTGTTCCTAGCATACTGTGAGAGGGTGAATAAAGCTGTTTCAAGTTCCCTCAACACTTGAAGCAGGAGATGTGGGGGACTGTGTCCCCACAGAAGTGAAACACGGAGCTGGCATGTTGAGTGCCTTGTCATGCAGTCAGTGTTGTAGATGCCCCATGCGGAGCTTGACAGTGTTTGCCTGTTTCTTGAGTCTTCCTGCCTCACTTCAGGGACTGTCTCTAAGCTTTTTTTCTGTATTAGTTATCTGTCATCATCAGTGGCATTTAGAGTTGTTTCTTTTTCATCCTCTTCCCTGCCTCCCCCTCTGCAGTGAATCACAGAAGGTCTGTTTTTCTTAGTCATTAAATGTAGGTGTTTGCACACCCCAGCACAGGCAGATCAGAAGGAAAATTTAGCAGACAGCTGTCTGGCAATTTGAAATTAAACAAGAAGTATTTCTGTGGGCTATAATGTAAAAATTATTTCTTGTAAACAAAAGGTGTATATGCAGTAGCTATAAGATTCTTTTCTACAAATAAGTAGTACAGTTTATTGTATTCATTATGAAAAGAGGAGGTGGTTATAACTTGGCCTCACCTCGCAGTGGAAACATGTTTTTCCTTTGTGATACCCCATGTTTGGTGTTTGTCTCATAGATGGTTTTTTGGTATTGGTTTTTATTTTCAGCTCTAGAGCTCCATTTTGGCTTCTGACCACGGCTTGACTGTTTGTGGAGAATTAGTAAGGAGCTCATCTCCTATTATTTTCCATACATGGAGAGTTAGATAGGTCACCAGTATTGGATGTCAGGAAGTACAGTTAACTTTATCAAGTGAGCATTACTCCTGCCATAATCTTCCTTAATGTAATAACACAAACGTTGAGATATTTTGAGACCCTGCCCTTGGCCACGTCAGGTGAAAGGGGAAATACTAACAGTAAAAAGGACCTTCCAGATGATGTTTTCCTTTTACTGGGCTTCTGGCTACACTCCAAAACTATTGTGGAGATATGCTGAGTGTTCCAGACTGGCCATGAGGTTTAGAGTGGTGTTACTTAGTAGCAGCAATGCTGACCTTAGGTAAGAGACCGTGTATGTTGGCTTTTTCCTTCTTACTTGCAGTGATTCAGTGGGTACCTATGAAGAAGCTGTTTAGAGTGTTTAAAAACTGATCACTTGCCTGGAATACCCACCTAGTTGGATTAGTTGTAAAGAAGCATGAAGTGTCCCAGTGCCTGCAAAAGAGTGGATCAGGGATCCATCTGGCTCGGATGTTACCTAACTTCGGAAATCTTGGTGTTTAATATTTTTTATGTCTCCCATTCACACATTAAAGTATGACATAAAAATGGAAACATTTGCATGCCTCTGAGGTAACGGGAATAAATATGTAATTAATTAAAAACTGTTCAGGTATAAAGAACAAAGGAACACGGAGAAGCAGAGTGGTTGGATGAATTTGGAGGTGTCTCAGAACTGACAGTGAAAAGGCATCTGGGAGGTTGATAAGGTGAGTAATATTTGTTGTGTTCTTTGGAGATTTGTGTTTTTCTGCAGTAGGTGTGTGTTCCAACGACTCACATAATGAAATTTTGGTGACTGGAACAGCACAGAAATGTTAACCTGTTACTGACCAACATGGTTACTCCAAGAAGGTGCTTTGCAAGGGAGCCAATAGTGCTTTTTGATACGGGCCTCAATAATGCTCCTTCCACTGCAGTGCTGAAAATTGTCACCTAAATTTTTGTGTTGCTTTACAAGGAAAACTTGTTAAAAGCCATTTATAACGGTTGTGTTCTAGTGCTTGAACAGAGGCCAGAATGAAGTTAGATTAAAGGGCGTTTTGCCCTTGAGTTAAATGGCACTTTGGAAAATGCTTTTTCCATTTGTATTGTGCAAACATGGGACTTTAAGATTCCTGTCGCTTTAGTAAGGCTGGATCAAAGGTCAAGGTATAAAAAGTTGGAGAACAAAATGTGCAGAATGATGAAATTGTACCAGACATAGGTAAAATATGCTTCTGAATTTTGTAGTAATTGAAATGAATGACAAGAATTTTTTTTTGCTTTTCAAGTTTTTAAAATTTTGATGGCAGATAAAATTTTTAGGGTACCTACCATTTTTTAACTAAAACTGCTAGATATGATTATTGAAATTCATGGGCCCAACTAATGCCAAATATTCTGTAACTATTTAACTGAAATATGGCTATTGTATGAATGTTGTATCAGGAGAAAGAGTGTGCCTTCCCTTTTTGCTTTTGGTAATTGTTCTATGCACTTTCTGTACTCCAATGAGCAGCTCATTCAAAATAATAGTTTTCATTGTGCATACAAGCAACAGTCTTTAAATGTAAAATTTTAGATGAAAATGGACAATTGTCTTGTCCTGTCCCATCAAAACCATATATGAGCTCACTTTACTAGATTTTAATTTGATTGGCTGTGCTTTTTAGATGGATGGAGGAAAGATTGGCATACTATATGGGGCCAATAAAATGTTTGAGAACCAATATCCTTTTTGCTAGAAAAGCTTTACATGTAAGCCAAAAAGTTACCTCCATGTGAAGAGAAAAGTTGTTTGAGAGGTTTTAGTGCTGATTTGTTTTTTTCTCAGTTGAAAGGATTGTTGAATGTGTGCTACTGTGGCCTAAATTCTTGGGTATCAAGAAAACCAAATGTACTCTAGAGGAAACTTTTGTGATTGCTGAAGACATTATGAGGGCGCATTTGACAGTGAGCTGTAGGGCTGAATAAGAGAATACAGCTTCAACCAAATATTATGTTTCTCTCTTCTTGCCTCTGTTTCAGATGTCATCTCTACCAAGGAGGGTGAAATCTGTAGCCAAAGCCCTTAAATCAGAAGAGCTACCTTCATTTCTTAATTCGTAAGATCATTTTTTTCCCTGGGATTTTTTTAAAGGTTTATGCTAAGCATGAGCGGTTGCATAAGAACAACATTCAGTTTCTGAGAGGTTAATTAAAAAGTTTTCATGCACAAAACTTCAGTTATAAAATGCAAATTACTTAGGCTTCTTCATGCTGACAATGAAGGTAGAGTGAAAGTGGATTGCCAGCTGTCCAAACAGAATCAGATGTGTACACATCCCAGGAACTAGCTTCACAAAAGTTGGGAAAATGTTTAAGCCATTAGCTCTTCAGCGCTGTGAAAGACCTGTGTCTGTTGAGTCTACCTTTCTGTTAATTTTTCCTGTTCACTTTCTTTCATGCCAGAAAATATTCAAACTAGCTTGCTTATGTATTTTTTTAAAATTCTTCTCATAAGCAATGTTGTTGATTCATTTGTTTTTCAGGACCTCTGAATCAGAGGAGGAAGAGGAGGAATGGGAGGAATGGGAACCAAAAAGCAAAATTGCCAGGAGACCTAATTTGCCAAAGAAAACCGAGGCAAAAACTAAAAAAGCTGCTGCTCCACGGTCACCTATGGCCAGGAAAATGGTCAAGAAGGTAGCAATAAAAGAGGAGATGGTGAGTATCTATAAGCAAGAGACATTTAATTACTGCTCTTGGGAAGTAACATGAACAGTTTTTCTACAATTGCACTGCTCCTGTGAATATTCTATTTGCTTGGTAAAGTGGCTTTGTTATGCATCAAAGTGTCCAAGATCAAGGGTCCTCCTTGAAAATTTTGGCCAATGATAATGGGATGCAGTTTTCCCTGGAGATCTCTTTCAGCAATGTAAATAAATAAATGGCTCTGTTCTTTCTGTAGTATCTCTGGTTTTGGTATTGCACCTTTGTTGTTTTCTATCTTTTCACTGTCTGGGTACTGCAAAAAAAAAGGCAGCCTGTGCTTACAATTCCTTGCATGGCTGTTTGACCCAGGAAGGATTGCAGTTTTATTATGCTTAATATAAAATGCAGTTCTATTGAAAATTAGATACTTCTGTCAACTATTAACATCTGAGATCGTATCATGACAGAAGCCAGTCATTCTGACTTCTAAAGATGATCTCTGAGGAAATTCAGGAAATAAGGTGTGGCTTGTCCGAGGCTAAACTGTATCTCGGCAGACCAAATCTAAGTTCCAGTTCCCATGCTGGGAACCTAATACCTTGGAAGAGTGGTTCCCTGCCCTGCTGTTTCCTGTTTTGTTGACATGAATGGAGGCAAAGACTGTAGGTCAGTGTCTTTTGAAGGAAAGTCTTATTACATTCTTTGCAGGATAATTTTATTTGCTCTCTTAAATCACGGGTGTGCTGTGTGTATTTGTATTGTTTCCTCCATGCAAGATTCATTTCATGTTACTTGATTTCTGGCTTAGCATTTCGCTGCCAGACAGAGTCATTACTTGGGAAAATGATGTCTGGTAACAAGTCTTTCTAGAGTTTAAATGAAATGTTGAAGCACTTTGTAACTGTCAGTGCCTAATATGATTTCAATGTCTTTTGGCAGGATATATCCTTGCCTATTACACCTGTAGAAGATAATAAAGTGCAACTTCTAAAACCTAAGGAAGAAGATGTAGGCACGAAACCAAAAAGTTTAAATCGAAAGCCAAAAGTGCCTAAAAAAATGGAAATAAATTCATTCCAAGGGAAAAACCAAAACAGTTTAGAGAATGATGAAAAACCCTCAACAAGTTTTCCTGTACCAGAAAAACAAGTGAAACAAGAGAAATGCGAGGAGGAATTTGCATTTGATGAGCCACCCTCTAAAAAGATTAAGTTGAATGCATGTCCTGAAGGAAAGCCAGTTAAAAATCTGGGAGGCAAAAAAATAAAAGAAGAATTTGAAATGAACTGGGATATTGTACAGGTATGAGATCTTCTCCTTTTCTGAGGTACTAATGAAACTGTTTCCTACATAATTAGTACTTAGAATCATAACATAAAATTTCAGTCCTCTGAAGTTAAGTAGTCATTTAACCTTTGCTTAGGTTGTCCTAAAATGTGTATGAATATAGATGTTGATTGGTAACTTAAAACTTCAAACTTTTATACTTTAGTATCGATGACTTTGGGTGTCCTTAGTACAAAGCTTGCCTGTAACAGTTTGCACGTTTCTCCTTTATCAACACATGGGCTTTTTTGTGGATGTACACAGCTGAAACTCATACAGGAAGGGATGCTGAAAGATTTGGGATGTCTGTGTGCAGTTTTACAACTTAATACTTGGTCAGTTTGGATCATTTTGTTGTAGAGACTCATTTGATAGTATTTGTCAATTTATGGTTCCTTCTGGAAGGAGATTTGCATTCCTCACACAACAGTGACAGCAAGGTAGATATCGTCTTTTTGTAGGATTTTAACTTTGAAGCCATTCAGGTGAAGGCAGTTTTAGCATAGCTCTTGTGCTGGAATCCTGGGTGTGATCATGGAAGATTTTAATATCAGTAGAATTGAGATAGGACTCATTGTATTCATCATCCTTAGTACATCTGCTTAAGAAAGCTGTAAAATTTTCTGAGTTTTCTCACATATTCCTGGAAATACATTTGGAGAATTTGATCCTTGTGTGTGCTTTGAAAGGAGCGAATATGATTGTGCAGGTGTTATTATATTTTTAGTCTTCAGAATGAAACTTTTGAAAGGCTTTTATAGGAGCAGTCTATGATAATTGCTGTAGTGCGGGGCGAACAAATTATGGTTACCATGTTACTATGATAAGCTGCTTATATAGTGTGTCAGGAATTCCATATTGATACTCTGTAACTTTAGAAAGCTCAATGTGTACTAAATCGTGTTTAACTTTCAAGAGAAACCAAGCCTTGCAAACTGTCAGTAGTATTGCTAGTTTCCTGTTATTGGTTGAGTGGGATTTGGATCAGCTCTGGCTTTGTGGGTTTTGTTTGTTTAGCTTAACCATGAGGCATGTCAGTGTTGGCTTTAAAAAAACATTCCGAAGTTTTCTGAGTTGTTGTGTATAGTTTATGGTCTTTCTGTTTTGTTTTACAGTTTTGGTTTGATTTCTTCCTTGTCGGTTTTTTTTTTTTTTTTAACTGAGGTGCTCCTTCCTATATTTTTTTACTGTGGTTACAAGTTTCTCGAAACGTTGTTTGCTGACTGTCCTCCTGAAATACTGGGTGTGGATGCATGAGAAGCCTGGCATCTTGTCTTAGGGAGGACAGTAGTCTCTGCTGGCCAGTGTAATGTTCTGGGAGTGGTTTTGAATGTTGAATGAGAGGCTGTTTAAAGCAATCTACCATCTCTCTTGAATGTGTTTGTTTGTTGTGTTTGTTTTTTTCCTCTCCTTTGACAGGCCTTGTCAGAAATAACAAATGTTGAACCGTGGGTGTGTGCAAACTTAATTCAGCTCTTTCAAGAAGAAAACACTATTCCTTTTATTGCTCGATATCGGAAAGAGCTCATCAATAACCTGGAGGCTGATGCCTTGCGAGAAGTGCAGCAAACATTGGAAGAGCTACGGTAAGTAAGTGAACAACACAAGGAGCGGTCTGGGTGGGAGCTGAGTAACAGCTGGCTGCTGTTTCCGTGTCCCTTGTTTTGCCTCTTTGTACACACTACAGCTGTAAAGGAACTGGGGTTTTGTTGGGTTTTTTAGTAGGTTGGGTTTTTGTTTTTGTTTTCTTTCTCGAAGTAACAAGAAATCTGGCTTTATTAATTGCCAAAGAAAAGCTAACATCTTAATTTCTTTACAGTTTATTAAAACTGCACAGGAAAAGCTTGTGCTAAAAGAGTGGCTTATAGTTGCTGAAAATACATAGCATGATGAGATGGAAGCTGCACTCTTAGAAAAAGAATCACTAAGAATCCCTTGGCTCCCTCCTTGAAGCAGGGAAGCTTTTAGTGTGAGCACTTCTTGAGGCTAGAGGGTATCAGAAGGGCAGGCTAAACTATCCCAGATTACTGCAGGAAAGACATGACCAGCAAAGCTTGTTGCAGAATGGATGAGACTGCTTTCATTCCATCTTGCTTTTGGGTTGGCCCTATGTCCTTGAGATGGCAAGGGAACAGACTTCTCAGCTGTTCTGTCAGCTTGGTGTCATCCTCCTTGTACTCCCTGCTAACCTCTACCAAGAGGTTCTTTTCAATGTGGGAAGGTGGCCTGAGTGACTTCTTGTTTGAACAAGTAATTTAAATAATGACAAAATGCCTCTGCTGCTTGCTGTTGCTTCTGTGTATCTTACTGAAGACCTAGGAGTTTAAATCTGGTGCCCTGTACTTGATGCTGCGTAACTATCTTGATATGAATTACAGCTGTAAGAGTCCATCAGTGTGGATTTATTCTAGGGCTTTTTCATTTGCCTTCCAGGCCAGTAATCTTAAGGAAATGTATAGCGCAATAATGATTATCAGTGTTATTTGATGATTTTTTCCCAAAGGTACCACAAGATATTTTGATACAGTTTTGGACTAATTGGAATGAGAAAAATAGAAACTTTTGGATTATCAACTTGGTTTGTTGAAGATTAACGTGAGATACAATCTTCAGGGGTTTCAGAGAGTTTTAGCAGTGTAATAGACAAGGACAACATCAATAGACTTTTTAGTTCAATGTGAAATATGGCTCTTTAATATTACTGTCTTGCATTTTAGTACTGTTGCAAAGAAGACACATACAACGATACAGAAATTGAAGAAAGAAGGGAAGCTATCCAGTTGCCTTTTAAAAGGATTGCTGAATTGCAGAACTTTGGAAGAATTAGACCACGTGGTCAGTACTCTAGTCTTTTTCAGATCACCCTTGGCTTAAATGTAATTTTGTATAACTAAATAGTGCATAATGTCAAATGCATAGCAGGATTGAAATACTTCCCTGCCTTTTAATAACTGGTTTTGTTTTGTTTGTTTTTTTTGTCAAAAGTCTGCACCTTACAAAACTGGAAGTAAAGGCACCAAAGCCCAGAGGGCCAGGCAGTTGGGATTAGAACCTGCTGCTCTCTCCCTTCTGCAGAATCCTGGGGAACTCAATCTCTTTTCTTACATTAGACCCGATACCAAAGGTAAGTGCCCTGCTTCTGTGAGCAGTAATGTTCTAAATGTCTGAAAGTATTTTACAAAGGTAATTACTTTAAATGTTCTGATGTTGCTGGGTGTTAGGAAACTACTTTAAATTCAACAGTGCTTTTAGCAACATGTGGTAAGAGTTTACATTTAACACATTTAATGACTCTCCAACCTTTCCTGTCTCTTAGTATTGTTAATAGTAATAATTATTGTTTTAAAAAACATAAGTCTGGAAACCTTATAGCTGACATGTGTATTTACTGTGAAGAGAGAGGGGACCGTGCCACACACCTGAGACCTCTCCATGGTTCTACTTGAATTGTTTCCTGAGGATTCAATGCTGATTGTACAAGAGGCCTGTGTTCATACTCTGTACTGAAGGAAATGTCACCCAGCAAAGTATATCTTCATAAAACCTGGCATTGGGGATTGGGAGTGAGCAGGAAAGTTCTTTTTACTAAATGGCAGTAGAGATTGGAGAAGATGTAATCTCTGATTTTGAGTAAGAACTTTTAACAACATGATGATCACATATAGACTGCAGAATTGTGTATCTTTGTGAATGCAGTAATGGGTGGATCTGTAGGGGGCAATCTCTGACAATAAAATGTGAAGATTGCTGCAGTCTTCTGTATGATGTTAAAATAGAGATGTACTTCTGTTCTTCCCTGCCCCAACACATGCTTTTTGAATTTCAGCATAAAGGTACTGAGCTTCCTTAGTAAGGCTGACTCTTACTCTCTCACTTCTGTTTATTTTATTTAAATATCGTTTATAAAACTCCCCTAATTTTGCATTGAAAAATCAGTTACCAAATATTCTGGTTATTAAATTACTGCATTTCAGCATAATCACTACTTCATACAGCCATACATCTGACTGTTCTGGTGCAGTCTGAAGAGCCAAAAGAAAACCTTCACTGTCAAAGTTCAGATAAATTATTTAGAATATATTTAGAAGGAAGTGCTATTTGTTGCAGCATAAAGATTAGTTTTTGAAAATCAGTACACCTATTTTCAATTTTGTGCTAAAAATAATGCTTCTTAGGTTTATATAATGGTCTGCATTTGAAAGACTTCAGAAGTTGTGTACATCTTTCAACTGGGTCACTTTTATCCCCTTGGGAGCCACTTTGACAGCTTATATACAACTTGAGATCACAGTGACTTTTTTTTTTTAAGAAATGAGCCATTTGCAGTACAGAAAAGTTTTCATCAAATCTTAATATTTGGTTCTTTTAAATTCTCAGTGTTTTTCAACTTACACTAAAAATAAACTGGAATAAAAACAGCAGTTCAGGTTTCAAGGCCAGACATTTGAAAGTTAAAGATGCAGGCTAACCAGAAAACTTTGTTCTTCCTTTTAGTTGTATGCCTGGTCAAAAATTTCTCTAATTACACGAGCATATGCTGGTGGACACAGTAAAATGCCTGTGTGAGTGGTGCTTGTTGAATGGGAAGTTTGATTATTTCTCAAATTCTGCCTGGTTTGGCCTTATGCTATCTGATTTAAATTATCTACTTGAGTGTCTCAGTTCATGTTCAGTGCGATGCATTTCTTCAAATTCCCTTAGCTTTGTGTTCTGACGTTACTTTTACCATAAGAAATGCAAACTCTTAGATGTAAGGATCCAAATTTTACAACTTCAGGTAAGTTTAGGCATTTAATAACTTATTCTCACATTTCTTTATGGCAGGTAAGTTTAGCTACCTCATCTTAAAAAGGGACAAGATAATTTTTTTTTTGTGGTGTGTAACTTCATAGCCCAATCAGAAGCAGGGCTTCTGGGTTCAATATAATGAACAGCTAGAGCTGTGCAACCTGTTAAAATGGTGTAAATAAAGCTGTCCATCAGGCAAGAGAGTGAACAGTAATGTGTGTTGAAGGGGACAGTTAATGCTGCATCTGCCAGCTCTAGAATTCTTGCTGTTTCTTCTGAAGCATTCATTACTGACTGTTGCTAGAAGCAGGGTTAGATACATTGAATTAAAATGCAAGATGTCTGTTTTATTTCATTATCTCTGCTTCTGGTCTAATTCAATCTCTGTGCTAAGGAGAATTATGTGCTTCCTCTTCTGGCCATTTGAAGTAAAGAATGGGTTCTGTGTGTTGCAAATTAACTAAATGATTCTGTTATCTCTCCAGAGATATGAAGACATTTATAACTTCATGTCTTTGAAGACATTTTATGACTTCAGTGTTTCACAGGAGAAGTTGATGGTACCCTGACCTCAAAAGTGTTACTGTGCAAACTCCTGCTACAATACTGTGGAAATATAAAACTTACACAGAGAAAAGACAGGATTGCCTGCAAAGAAGTTTATGCAGTTTCCATATCCGTAGCAAAATATGTAGACTTCTGCTGCAGTTACTCATTTTATTAAAACCTCGAAACTTAAACTTACATATCCAATTTCACTATTACGTTATTTACATCACAAATGTCAAAATATGTTAGCATCAAAGTAAAAGAAAAGAAATTCTCTAACTTTAATATAATTTTGACTTAAAATACTGCATTGGTCACTTTAAGCTCATTAAAAATATAATAGTTTCAGATGTTTTTGAAAGGGAGCTTTAGTTGATAAAAAAATTTTAATGAATTAGGACTTTTTGAAATCTTTGCACATCAGTCAGGTATCATTAATCACTTTCCTTTCAGCTTGCGTATATTTTCTTAGTGCTTGTGCAGTTGTGTAAAGTAATTTTTAATTGCTTTTTCTCTACAATTATTAACTGTATATTATAGTGACTGCATATTCTATGATTATTTTTCTTCAAAGGGCTTGCAGATATCCAGGAAGTAGAAGCTGGAGTACAACATATTTTAGCAGACATCTTTGCTAAAGATAAAGATACACTGGATTTTATCAGGAAATTGTAAGTTTCATTCTTACTTTCTTGCTTACATAGTAAGTTGCAGTCTCCTAGCACGTAGATACAGGACTTTTTCTTAATGATGTGAAAACAGTGTTCCTGTGAGATGGATTTAGGTCCATTCCTGTGTACATTCCTTAGCCTTTCTGCCTATTTGGCTGTCAGTGCAGGAGAGATCTGCTGTGGGCATAACAGGATGCTGTAACTCCCATGGAATGAGAAACTCTCTGTGCTCTGCCCTATATATAGCACATCTCCCTTGTAGTTAGTGACCCACAAGGGAGTTTTCCCTCCTTGCACTTTCTTCAAATTATAACTTTTCAGAAGTCAATATGCCTAAGCTCTTGCTCCAACAGCTGGCTTGACACCAGTCGGTGTAACTAGTGTGCAGTGATGGTTGGTTTTGGCATTGGTGGTCAATAAGGCAAACAAATATGTCTGTCTTTAAAGCAAGACTTACTGATCCTTCAATTGTGTTAGCTGAATTTAAGTTTTCTTACATTACCCAACTTTGTCATGTCTGGGGTGTTGGTGTGACAGGGTAATAGTCACTTGTTATTTTATTTTGTCTGCTGTATGCTGTCTGGGATAGAGAAGAGAGTTATCAAAGGACATGCACCACCTTAGGTGCAGTGTGATAATTTCATTGGAGGGGTTGTTTTTTAAGGGATGTGCTGTCACCATCTGACTGTCACATTATTTTGACCACTGGAAGTTCCTTAATTGAATACTCAGTGCTTTACAGATGAATCCTGTTGATCTGAAGTGTGTTGTATGTATGATAATCATGAGTGGCATTCAGGAAGCTATCTGTTTGGGATCCCTGTTCCTAAAAGTAATGAAAACTTTTATGGGTGTTAAATGCAAAAAGCAAGAAATTAATTTTGATGCTGGGTAGGTTCAAGACAGATGTTGCATTTCTATTATATGGATAACTACTCTAATTTTTTTGCAGCTTCCCAAAATTTGTTGTGTGAAGTTGAACTGGTAACTGTCCAAACTGAAGTGCAGGTGGTGGCTCTTGAGTTTCCATTCCCTTGAGGAGGAGGGCTGTCATCAGTGTTTTCTGCTCTAGTGTCTTTTCTTGGTATATTACAGTCAGTCCACATTATATCACCTCAGCATTAAAATGTCATCCAGTTCTTAACATAACTTGTAATTGAGCAGACTCCAAACTTTATTTTTACTTGATCTTTGCAGTAATGACTTGTAACAAGTTTCATGGTAAAATACCTTATAAATATCTGATTTTCTTCCATTCAGATGTCAGAAAAGGTACATTTCCATCCAGTCAACATTGGCAAAAGTGTCATCCAAAAATGGAAATGAAAAAGATATCGATAAATTCCACCTGTACCATGAGTTTTCTTGTAATATAAAGAATATTCAGCATCATCAGGTACAACTTAAAATTTTAATTTTTTTTCTTAGAATTTTATCTGTAGTAAATGTTGCTTTCTTTTTGAATTTTGTTGCTTAAAACTAATTCTAAAGATACTTTCTTTTTCTTTGCAGTTATCAGAGGTAATAGAGGCTTTCAAATTCTTGAAACCTGTGAATAAGCTCTTAAACTCTGTTTTAAGAAACTGAGCAAAAGACTGCTATTCAGTACCCCAAAAAAGGGTTTATTTTGCAAGTCATCAGTGTTCCCTTCTGTGAAGCATCTTTGGTTGTCCTAAACCCAAAGCTTGGACTTTATATAACTAGATAAACAAGGGAGGGATGAAGCAAACATAGTAGCTGATGAGAAGCTGTGTCTTGATAGCTAGGCTACCCTTGTTACTCAAGTTCAAAGGCTGAAGTGTGATACATTCAATGCAACTGTCAAGACTTCTGCATTAATTCCTAACTAATCACCAAGTGACCTCTCTCTTGTTTTGGTCACAATCACCTAGCTTAAAAAAAGTAAATAAAAAACCAAACAAAAATCCCAAAGCCAAAACAAACCATAATATCACACAAAACAGACCCTCGTAGTTGCTTCCAACTAAAAATGTCCTTTTCCTTTAGAAGGCACTGATATACTCTCATTTTTTCTGGGCTTTCTATTTTAAACTAGTGTGTTTTGAATTAATAAAGGATTAATTTATTACACAAAAAATTTCACAACATGGAAGGACTGATTTTTAAGCTGTTTTTGCCCTTCCAATATGAAAGGTGTTAGGTGAAAGACTGAATAGCTGCTGTCAATAGACAGATCCTGTACAGATATTTGAAGAAGTATCCATCTTTGTAAAAAGTATGAACATTTACTGTACTTATATTGGTAATTATTTGTGAAAAGTTACTTCTGGAGGGTCTGGAAAAGTTGATAGAGATATCTGTTGGCTACTGTGGTGACATTGACAAGAATTGGTAGATTCATTAGGAGATTGTTTTATAATATATAGATTCTTTTGTGTCCTTTATTGTGAAGGAATACTTGAGCTGTCAAAGAGTATGTAGTTTTACCTGCCCTCACAGTGGTGAATACCAAGAAGTTCACCCCATACATGTTGCATAAGTTTCCTGGGATGATGGTATGATTTGCTTCTTGTCCAAGGCATCCTTTTTTTTACTTCAGGAAAACAGTTGCTTAGCTACAGCGAGGGCTAAAAAAACCGCATTTCCCAAACCTGATCAACACTTTGACTGTGTGGCTGCACTGTTTCTTATCCAGGATGTGTCTTTAGTTTATCTGTTTGATGTTAAGATTAACTTGATCTATTTTCTATTTAACTTGATCTATTCTTCCTTGTATCTGCTGCTAGCCTGAATACCTCTTTCTTTACCCATTCTGGCTCTTCAGAGAAGTAATACGCACTGATTTTGCAGCTGGCAGTCACAGGATGGTTTTGCACACTTAAATGCTGTCTTTCATCTGTATATTTCTGTTATTGACTATTCTAATACATTAAATATTTTTGTACTGAGAATTGTAGAAATCTTGAGTTGCTTGTGCTTCACTGAGGTTTCAAGCTTCAAGCTGTGACAGGGCTCTTTGTATTAGTTGAGCAAAAATGCATTTTATGATCATTTCTGACGTGTAAAATTTGCAGAGCTCCCTATTTTGTAAATATAAAGTAACTTTTCATGTCTATTTTTGGTTCTTGCATTCTTTGTTCATTTTTCAGTTTCTTTCTCTCTTTTGTATTTTGATAATGAAATAAGGAGAGAAACTTTTTATCTGCCATTTCTTCATTAAGCTTAAACCCTGGTATTGTAGTTTTGAAAGTCTTTATCATCTTCATTTTCTTTATTACTTGACTTTATTCCCCTATAGATGCAAATTGCAATTTTTTAATGTCTTTTATTTTCTTGGGTTATGACCATCCTTTTTAATACCTAGAAGTCTTTATTTTTTTCCTTCACCTAAGACTGTGAAGAGGTAATTCCCTTGTGCATTTGAAAACTGGTAAAAATATATTCTTTAAGAAAAGAGTTCAAGATGTCTTAAACTGAAGAAATTCTCTGGTTTGGCTCAAGATTACTAAAAGAAGCTTATACCGGAAAAACGTATAGAAAAGCCTGAAACTCAGGGTGTCATTTGTATAACTTACCAATCCCTCAGGACTGCAGGTTAAATAGGTGTGTTTGAAGAACAGTTGTAAAACTTCCTGCTTTGAAGACCTTCTCTACTGCTATCAGGACTGTGCACAGACAAGTGTTCTGAATGCCTTTAGGTAGATGCAAAAGTCAGCTCTAAATCACTTCTTTTCAGAGCTGCAAATACAGGATTCCATAAAATAATGCACTGAAAGTTGTCATTACCTGAGTATGGAAGTGCTAGTAATCTTAAAGACCTACAGCACTAACTCTGCTCTGGCTTACATGTGAGTGTAGGGGGTGTGCAGTAGCCTGGCGCAATACCTGGAGGAGAATAAGCTGTGCCTTTATGACCAAAGCACTGGCAGGTGTGAGTGTGCCTTGCAGTGTGTGTTGCACTGAGGTAAAGTGCTGTGCAGTCAGATGTGCTGCAGCTTGGTTCTGCAGCTGCCACATGCTGTAGGTCTGGGTTTCTTCCTCTGCCACTGTCACTTTGTCTGTTGAGACATGTCATTTTGTCTTGTTTGAGTCCTGAAGTAATCAGGGCTGGCATATGGAGTTGGGTTGTTTGAAAAAGTTAAAATACTAAAACTGTAATGAGAAAAGAAACTTGGTTGTTCTAGTCAGCTTTAAAAGCTGACTGCAGATTTTGACATGGTCGGACACCCCAAGGGTGTTTCTGGCTGGAACGTTTTGCTAGCAGGAGGTTCAGTCACAGCTTCTTCCTTTGGCAGCAAGGAGAACCTGACTGGAGTCTCTTAGGACATAGTTGAGGAGCAATACCAACACTGTCAAAACTAAGGAAAAAATCTTTCAAGAGTTTATTTGAATTTTTGACTAATTGTAAACAGTTCAGTGTTTGTGTACGCCTTAGGGTTGCTTTCCTGTATTTGGAGATTACTGAAATAGTGGGAGGAAAAGAATTTATGAATAAAGTGTAACATATGAGGCAAGTGCTCTATTTTCAACCTCATACTTTAAAAGCAATTGGAAATTAAAGTCCTTGGCAAAGTATGCAGAACTTATTCTGTGAGTCTAAGTCAATATGCAATATATAAGAGAGCTGTGCAAAATGAAGCATGTTGTGTTTTTATGATAAACAGTATAAGGTTTGATGAATCTTGTGACTGGATCATATTGTTGTTCTTGCTTTCTTTGAAAAATGTATGTTGTTTTAAACAGCCCTTGCCCTGGATCTGTTCCAGTCTTAGATAAAAACAGTCTTTTTCCACGAGTGAAGACTGCCTTGTATCTAGAATAGCCAGATTTTAACCTGTTACTTAAAAAAACTGCTGAACAAAAAGACCTTTATTATATTACAGGGAGAAATTGAGTAATTCCTTTCTTAATTGAGCATTTATTGGATGATAATTCTTGTATGAATGTATCACTTAGAACAGGATAGGCAGATTGTTTAAGAATAAAAAATATAAATAATATTAGTGACTGCATTAACAGCTGGTTTAAGTTCAGGTGACTGACACATTCTGCAGATGGAGTGCCAGGAAACAAAATGAGATGCAAATATTGACCCTGCTGACAGCATGCTGAATGATGACATTATAATTCTATCAGATATATTCTCTGTTGTGAGCATCACTTTGATTTCATTTCAAGTTGACATTTAACTTTCTTTCTCTTTAAAAAGTAAAATCAGAATAAATGTGAAAGCATTTGATTTGTTAAAATGTGTCTTTCTAATTTCTATGTGAAAACATTTGCTTTGGCAGTCAAGGTACCAGATGCTATAATATTTCACATGCAATCTTTATTATTAGCTTTGTTGTTCAATGCTATGTCAGGCCTGGTATGTCACAGGAGCAGTAAGGCTGAGGAATATAAATTGGTACTATGTCCTGGAGTCATTTTAAACCGTTGTATTTAACATATGTGACATGTCTGAGTTAGCTAGTGATTGAATTAAAGTTCATGATTGACACAGAATGCTCTGTTGTGACAGTGCTCAGGGCCTCCTACATACAGCAACATGTGTAATCATACAGGAATGTCATCTTCAAGCAGGTTTCTTTTTTTTGTATTTTTCTGCTTTAAAATACTTTGGAAGGAAAAATGAAATCTAAAGATGTGGATTTTATTTGCTTCTGAGTATTATTCTGTTTCTAAAGTCCACTGGTCAGTGAGTTTTCTTAGTATTAAGGTGAACGTTCAGTGTCTCCATAGTGAGATTAGACTAGGAGATATCTACCAGAATCCTCCAGGATCCACCACTTGGATTGTGATCCTGGTTTTAAATGTAGAATCACAGTCTTCAATTTAAAATTGAACTCTGTATGCAGGTAGCACATGTGCAACCCAGTGTAGCTTTAGATCATGACTATGCAGTTATGTATGCAGGACTGTCAGAAATACGTGCATATGCTTTAAGGCTGGAGTGTTACTGTAAAGAGAGTGTTTACATCCTTTTCTGCTATTTTTGAACTAGGCATGAATAACTAAATTCATCCTCTTTCAAATTAAGCTGAGTGCCTTCGTGTCACGAGTTCCGATTCATAATTAATTTTAATTTTGGATTGATCTGGGGAAGGAAAATTGAATCTGAAGCATAGGAATAACTTCTTCCGATGTCTAGTTCTGATTGGAATCACTTTTGAATTAATTTCTTAAGTTTTAATTTGAGTTATTAAATAAGATTACTCCACCACCTAAATTCTTACTGTCTTGCCTTATAAGTGTGTTTAAGATTAAACTGGATCCTGAGACTGCAGACTCCTGGAAAAATATATTATTTGTTATGCTATGGCATGATTTAATCTCTGTTTAAATTGAGGATGTTATCTGTACATGCTAGTACTTTGTGAACTGATTTACTGTACCACCATCCTGATTTGCTACAGAACGTCAAGCAAGCGCGTACACAAATGTTGATAAGTTTATCTTTTGGATATTTTGTGTGTCATCTGTCTCTGCCATTTATGTTTGCACTCAGATTCTGGCCATTAACCGAGGGGAAAATCTGAAGATCCTGACAGTGAAGGTCAACATTCCTGACGGGGTGAAGAATGAATTCTGTTGGTGGTGTGTCAATGAAAGGTCTGCATGGATACATATTCTTCCAGAAATCTCGTTTTTCTGTAGACAGCTGCATACTGAAGTGCACCTCATATGTCTCGTTACATTAAGAGAACAAATTAAACAAATGTTTATTAGATTAAATGAAATTAGCAAGTGGGTAATTCTTATTCTGTATTTCCAACTGCTGTAGCATTATGCTGAAAAGATCATGCCTTGGGCTATATTTGCAAGTTCTGGCATCATTCTTCAAGCAACTGAATTTTTTTAAACATATGTGAAGGCTGCTGAAATGTGAATATATTTTCAAATTGTAATATGCATCACATCCAGTAGTCTTTACTGAAAGGACTTTGTAGAATCCTATAGAATATTCTTCAAACTTTGAAAAATAGCTTCATATACCCAGTTGCAATGATTCCGTAGGGCTATCTTGGATTTTAGATCTGTGAAGTCCATAACTTCAAGTTTCACAAATGTAAGGAATTACATGTTTTAAAAGAACTTGATGGATTTAACAGACAAACCTAAGTGTGACTGCCTTCAATGCATAATTCTCACATATTGTGTGAACCATCTCTTGCATTTTGATCTTTGTATAAGTTAGAAAACTGGACTCTAAAGACAGGATTCTTCTATTTCTTACTGATTTGTTCTTACAAATTCTCTGTGTTTTTTTAAGCCTATAGCGAGATGTTTAATGTTGCATGATTTTGAAGGTCTTTTGCAAAAGTTTAGGTTGTATAGTTGGGGCTTTGTGCAATATCTCTATCCATTTTTCCTTTGGAAAATGCACCTCAACATCTTCTGTTGGAGAATATTGTGATCTAAACTGTGCATCTTCCTTGCATGTGTAAAAGACAGATTTCTCTTTCTCAGCAGTTCAAGATGTTGGACATTGTTCTGATGGTGTCTTTGAAACTCCTCCCTTTCCATCCTAAAATTAAATAAGCAAAAGAAGGAAAAAAATATGAAGAAATGCACCTTTTAATGTATAAAACTGAATACTGTGATACAGCTTTAGCATGTATTTCTTTTTCACAAAAAGTCCAAGAAATGGATGTTGTAAAAATGTTCCATTTCACTGTAGAAATTTAATAGGGCTGTTTCCCTCTGAAAGGGAAGAATAGAGCTCTGAAAGTATTGAAATATTTTTTGGCTAGATACTATTACTCTTCGATCATATTATACTAACTCACTTTTTTTCTAGGAAAGTATTCATGAAAACACCTGTTTCTTTGTAGTTTTAGTACCTGTAACAGACTTTGTCCTCCCCTCAATAAGTATATTCCGTAGCCAGAACATAGCTGTCAGTCTTGCTTTTACTGCATCTATGTCAGAATTTGGAAGCACTGTGGACCACAGATAATGGAACAGCTTGTGACTGCTGTACAAATAAAAGTGGGATGTAAATTGAGATATTTTTGGTTGATTACACTTCTGTGAGTCATCCTGGGATAAGAAGAATATTGACCTTGGAAATGAAGCTACTTATTAATACTTTGCACTCACGAGGCTATATATGCTTATGGCTTTTTACTATGTAAGGACATTTCTTCACTATTAGAAAACTTCTGAAGGAATGATCTTAGTACATCTCTGTGCATTAACATCTAGGACAGATTCTGATCCTCCTTGTTAGATTGACAACTGTGTTATCAAAGTGACAAATAGTAAATGTGTATTCTGCCCTGCAAGTTTTGAAATTATTGTCCTAGGGTGGAGTTTGTGTTATTTTCATTGCATTGATTTGCTGGTTAGAGCAGAAGGTTAATCGGTTTTATTTGAGTCAATGGTTTCAAAACTTTGCAAAGGTATTAGATAATTTGCTGGAGATCACACGCACACAATCAGTAGCTGAACCAAAATTGCTACAGAGTTTGGCCAGTATTTTAGCCACAAAATAGTGGCTAAAAAAGTGATAAAAAAGTATCACCTACTGCCTATGGAATTAGTAGCAAATATTCTGAACTTTTTGTGTTGTTCTGAGACAAATTTTTTAGCATTAAATCCTCTCCAATAGAAAATGAGTTTGGAAGACTAGAGTTCCTTATTGCATTGAGCTCTATGTAGATGCTGTCTAAGAATATTGTAATTTGTTTTTTGCAAGTTCAGGATGTATATTAGCTTGTGTAAGCATCTGTTTCCGTGAAATTCGTGTTTGTGTAGAATACTTGGGAATATCCTTACGCCTGGATTGTATTTTTCCCCAGAAAATGGCATCTCTGTAGTTTGACAATGCACCTAATTACATTAACACTAGAACTCTGCAGGTCCCGAAGACTTGGTTGTGAAATTGGATGCAGAAAGATGATCATTGAGAGAGCCAGAGAGGGGCTGCTTAGCTGGCTCTGAGTGTAAAAACAACATGGAGCTGTTCCTTGGGATGGGGTGAGAGTTTGTTCCAAAGCGGGATTGCGGCCTTGAAAATGAGGTTTCTTGTTCAATAATGTTTTTCATTTTCCAGTCAAAATTCTCAGATCCTGCATAGAGCCCCTGGTACAGGCCTTAAAGGCTTGCTTTGTCTGTGGTTACTAATTTGGTACATGTTTTGTATAATGTCTTGGAGGAACACAAAGCTCTGCTGTTTGTCCTTCAGATCTAAAAGCCTAGCTAGGCTCTTCCTGGAACAGTTGTTAATCAGTACTGGTGGCTCTTAGCGTGGACTCTGTTAATTCTGTTGCTGTGTAGTTTCACCCTCTGGTGTGTCAGCCATGTCTAAGCCATTTATGTTTGTTGTGGTCCCTGTTGTGAGCACTTGCACGTGGAGAGCTGATGATCAGAGTAAGATGATATTATTTATATGGAGCTTTTAAAAAATTTGGCTTTGAAAGTTACATCTTGATTAAATAATCAAGAGAAGTCCATTCTTAGAGGGAGGCTTAGCTAGGCTGTGATGATCTTTAAAAATATACACACATGATTTTGCTTTGCTTTTTGCAGCACAGTGGATTTTTCTTTTCTCTCATGAAGTAATGAAATTATTAAACTGCAGTATTTGCTATGATTGAACTTGCTGTTTGAATGTTTCCTCATTTGTAGCAATTTCTAACAGAATGTTGGCTAAATTTTTACTTATATATAGGCAGGTAATAAAAATATCTGCTGTGGTAGCCTATTTACAGAGGAATGGTTTGTTAACTGCCTTTAATGGATGGAAGAGAGGGATAACAGCTGCCAGGTTTCCAAATTCATTCTTACTTGTGCTGAGGATGTTTTCTGGGGGATTGTAGTCATACTTGCCACCTGTAAAAACTTCATGTTTATAGAATGTAGTGGCAATAAGAGGGTTTAAAGCCTTTGCTGGTTTTATATAGGTGTGGAAAGAGTCTCTAGTTACAAATAAGTATAATAGAACTATTTGCAAAAACTGTTAGCACAGTGATGAGGTCATGTGGCTAAGCACTGAATTACAGCCCTGAATGTTGTAAAACTAAATGGTGAGCTTAATTCTGCTGCTGCGTCTGTCTGCTCAATGCAGGGTTGACTCGATCACACATTTCTCAGCTATTTTATGTACAGACACTTAGAAAAGCTGTTTCAGGAAATTGCAGATCCCCTTAGACAACTGAAAAGCTGTCTGGGTAGGAGCAATTTAGAATTCTCAGTATTTGAGTTGCTGCAAGTAAACAAGGACAAAAGTAAAACTCAGTTCTGTTTTTGCCTGCACCTGGACATATTATGAAATGACCATAATTCTGCCATTTAAAAAAAAACAAATCAACCAAACACTAAACTTCAAAGAACTTACTTGGACATGTTAAAAAATATGCATGTATTTCCCATTACAGTTGGGACCCAGGCATGTTAAATAATACAGTAAGTGAAGAAAACTCTTTAAGTTATTAAGAAAACTCTTAATATATGTAGTTTCTTCTCCACAATCTCAGTGCGTCAGTTCTGCTTATTCGAGGACTCCCATACACACACCCCCCAACTACATTCCCCCACCCACTTCTTCATGGAATTTTGCCCACAACAAAAAGATAAATTGATTAAATATCTAGGAGGCTTTGAGACTGATATGTATTTTACAACAAAATTTGAAGTAATTGTCATTATAGTTTTGTCCACTGCATACTCTCTTTAGAAGAGTGTTCAAGGCTGCAAAGAGTTTGGCCTAGAAAAATTTGGGAAACAGTCTTGTGTTTGTTTGGTATTGTTTATTTAATTTTCACTTTTCCTATATTATTATTTACACCTCAAATATATTATTAACAGGTAAAAGAGAAGAATAATTTGCAGATTTTTTTGGCTTTTGTGGTTTAAGAACTGCTGCAAAATTACTAAGATTTCATTTAGAAGTTGAATAGAGATACTCAAGGCATTCCAAATGAAATTTGAATTGAGTTTCATTAATTGGCTCTAGTTTAGCTCCTTAATCTCTATCTGGGCATAGTAGCCTTGTGTCAATAGTTCTGCAGTGGCACAGAGGGTGTTAGTCTTTTTTTAATTTTTTATGTATTGAGGAATAGCAAACAATGCAACCCTAAAGGTAATATGGAACCAAGTTCTTTGTTCAGTTGTAATAAACTTTGACTTCTCAAAGTGAAGACTGTTTTTTTGTTTTCCTTAAAGCATAAACCGTGATTATGTTCTAGTACCTAAGAAGAGAAAAGTCTATCCCTTGTGTGGTAATAGAACTATGAACAACTTCTCATTCCATTCATATTTGACTCATTATTTAGTTGTCTAATTATTGTAGTAATTCTGCAGTTTATAGGATTTAACAATGTAGAAGCCTTTCTGGAAAATCCATTTTTTTATCTAGGTGTTTGCATACGTTCTTATAATATTTCTTTTACTTTTCTTCTTCTGATCTTTTGCAGGTGGAGACCTAAACAATTTTTAAAACCAGAATTTATGAGGATACTACGGAGTTCAGTAGAAGATGCATATAAGCGCCTTATATATCCTCTTCTCTGTAGGGAATTCAGGTAAGCATGGAATAAATTTTTATTTTCCTATTAATGATTTTTTAACAATTCCCTTCCCAGTGTTTTGTTAGAATAGCTTTATCTATTTGAAAATATCAGCATGTTTCTAATCCTCTGTGCTTACAGAAGAAATGAACTATGTACTCTTGGTTCTGTAGATTTAATTTCTGACCCCATCCAGTTTAGGCTACAGTAGAGAAATAATCTCTCTGTGATGACATTGTATGTATTTACATGCTAGATACATGTACATTTATCTAAATACAGATCTTGTACAATTGTACAAAACTGTACAATAAAGTACAATTTATATCTATATTATCATAACATTTTTATCTTTATTCTTGAAATAGCATAAACCTTGATGTCACCAAATTTTCCTGGCATCTCTTCATGTCCCAGCAATGGTACTGTCAGAGACGTTGTTCTGACTCACTGTCTTTTACCTGTCTAATAGAACTCAGCAAAGTATTGTTAGGGTTGGAAGCACCCTTCGTGTTTGCCAGCTGCATTTGGGGGCAAACTCAGTAGTCATAGTGTTAGTTTGATACTATTTTGTGAGTATTGTGATGCCTCTAGAGAAGTTAGTAAGCTTATTTCTGGTGATACTGTAGTAATGATGTCATTGGACATGATGTCACTTCTTAAGATCTGTAATATTGTTCTAAATTTAAAGGAAATTTAAAACTTAGTATCAAGTTAACATTAATTAAATGGGATATTTCATGGTGTAGTATAGGAGTTTACCACATAATGGAAATTATTAAATATGTTAACTAAAAGCATTATCTTCTAATAGCTAAGAGTACTTATGGTGTGATTCTTCTCTTCAATACAAGAGAAGCTCCTCAAAACATAACATATTTTATTCTGGGGGGGCTATTTGGTATGTGACCTAAATATTGATGCCTTTTTTTAGGAAGTTCAAAATGAAGTTTGTCAGAGACTGTTTCTTGGACCAGAAATGTTGATATGACTTGTATCAAAATGTCATGCTAGCCAGTACCTAAAATCAGCAATCATATTGTGAAATGTAGGTCTCCTGTACTCTCCTGGGTGTGGTCTTGTGTTTGTGTTCAACTGGAGTTGTTTTCCTGACACTTTCTCTTATAAACATAATTGCATGAATGATCTGTGTTCTAACCCGCTGAAAAGACCTCAAGTTTTTAACAGCACATACTTCCCGTAGCTTTTAGGCTTCTTCACTACGGTATGTTGTGTCTACTCATTGCTTTGCAAGCAAGATTACTTTATTACTTTATCTCTTTTGATTAGTGAGCCTGTTTTTTTGCTACTGAGAATTCCATAGATTTCTGAAAATGCAGATTTCCCTTATTGTTTTGTGGCCATAATACATATAGCTACTCTTGGGGAAGCATTGTGTCTATTGTGGCCAAAATGGTGAACATCTCATGGTGGAGAGTTCAATTGTTGGCTTTTGTCACATGGGAGTGAAAATAGTTGTCATTCCTAGCCATCTCTACAATCAAACTCTTTTAAAATAAAGAAAAGACACCTGCTTTTTAGTGGGGCTTGGTTTTAAGAGAACTAAGCAAACTGAGATGGGAATGCTTCAAGGCTCTTTTATTGTGTCTTTGTTCCATGGTTTGTACCACAGGACTGTTGTGTATAACACTTTGAGGACTGCTGCAGCAGTAGGTTGCTGAAGGTTTTCTGTCCTCTTAATCAAAAGGGAAAAACCAGCTTCCTTCCCAACTACTTATTAGATGTAGCTCACAAGTAATAAATGAGAATATGAAGTCTGTTCCTGAGTGGTTATCTGCTTAGATTTTACTCTTTGCTATTATGTTGTATGATTGGGGTGTTGGGATAGGAAAAGCTAAAACATCTCCTACAGAGAGCAGCTTGAAGCACCTGACAGTATTCCTGGTCCCTAACCACTTAACTCTTATCCTTCTTCTATTTTCTTTCCGGACACACCATGAGCTGGTTTTTAGGGCTCTTGCAAGGGACTGCTAAAGTATTCAATACCTCCTTTTAGCATTAATATTTCCAACCCACCTCCTGCTGTTCTTTTTTCTTTTTATTATCATTAAATGTTGGAACAGAAAGTTTCCAAGAGTGTATTGAAATTGCTGGTGCTTCTAGTGATCAGAAGAAAAATGAAACTTGCCAGTGAGACAATTACCTTACTTATTGTTTAATTTCCTTTCTTCCATTCTGTCAGATATCATTTCTTGTATCTGGTATAATAATGTCCAGTGTTGCTTTTGGCTCTTTGAAATACATTTTATCTTGTTGCAGTACTGCATGGAATGATTCTGTCAGAGTTTCATAAAAGTGATGTGGTATGGGCATATTTTTTGATGGATAATCCTTTCATAATTTTCCACACTTTCTTGCTGAGAGTGCTTTCTCTCTGTCTTCAGGGACACAAACATTTCTCTGTATATCTTGTTTCACACCTGAAGCTAGTTTGCAGATATTTTTCCACAGAAAGAATTGCATCTTAGACTGTGCATGGGAGTAGGGAATTTTAAATCTCAATTTAAAAACTGAATCTTATAACATTGAATATAGAAGCTAGTAGGTCATGATTAGGTTATTTGCTTTTATTACAGTACACCTGTTAGTGATATACAGTCTGAGTGCTTTCTAGACTTCAAGGGTGGGGCTTGGAGTCCTGACTTGGTTGATATTTTTTCATGAAAGAGTTTTGAGGTTTATTTATTTGGTGGTTTGTTGGTTTTTTCCCCCAAAATAGTAATTTTCTTCATGTTTAGAGAGGAGGGCTGCTCTCTGCCTTTTATCTCTGCCATTTTCATGAGAGTTGTTGTAAATTGAGAAGCGTGAAGCTGGACATCTTACCATTTGGATGAGGGCAGTAATACACTGAAAAAGAGAAAGATATTAGATTGTTTCAGGTAGCTTGATGGGTTTTTGTTTTTTCTTTTTGATTTTTTTCCAAAGGATCAAATGATTATACCAAGCTTGAAGTTAAGGGCCACTGCTTTGGACAGTAGATCATGTAATTGATACAAGTGTTGAGTGAGGGACAGTGAGAAAAGAGATGTCTATATTTGAAATTTAAAAATACAGGATATTATGTAATAGAACTGACATTCCCCCTACGCACCTGGCAATTTCAGTAACATTTCCTGTTACTGTAAAAGTTTCTATATGTTCATGCCAATTTTAAACATGATTTCCATAAGGCTGACATAACCAATAGCATGTGTTTAGGGGCAATTTTAATTTCTGCTCAAGTCTCCCTTTGTAGATGGACTGATAGGAATTTGCAGTGTGGGAGGACTTGGACTTGTGGGCAGCTGGGAACCTGTATCTTTGGGATAGATGGAAAGATGGAACTTGGCCTGTCTTTGTACAAAGACTCTGGTCTAAGGGCATTCCCTTCCCTTGTTTACAAGCCACTTTTAACTTTCATTTGCATGCATGGGTGTCTGGTTGATTCTCTGTTGTGTGTGTATATGCAAGATCCATACTTCTATGAGGCTTAGGTATTTGCTCTTTTTTTTCTCTGGTCTCTCGTAAGTGGCATCTGGTTGTTCTGTCTCTGGACTCTCCCTGGAGACACTTGTTCTGTGGTTTGGGGTTTTTTTTTCTATTTTTAAAAAAAGTAGAGAAGGGAAAAATGGGAGAAGGATACTCCAAGGGTGAATGATCTGGAAATGAAATGGCAACTGAAATTCAGTGGAATGAATGTAAAATTATGTTTTCAAGAGGAACTAGTTACCTTTTTACAAATAAAACTATTAGTTCTAAGCTATCCTGCCACAGGAGAGACACTTTGGCACTGTGGAAGGTAGCTCCATATAAATGTTAAGTGCTCAGAAGATTATTTAGTTAAGGAATAAAGACAAAGAATCATTGATGTATTTGGCTTGTATTTGGAATATTGTTGTCCATTTTGGCCCTCTCACATGGGGATGGAGGGAAGATGTAGGAAAACAAGTCCCTGGAACTGGAAAAGGCCCTGTGAAGGGGAATGAGGTATGAAATAATTTTTTTGGAAAGAAAAAAATTATTACACTATGACTTCAACTCGGAAAAGGGAGGACTTAAAGATAAATGGTGCGTGAAGAGTGGTACAAGCTTTCTAGGGATAAATTTTTACTCCCCTCCAGTATAAGGCTATGGGGAACATAATAAAAAGAATCAGTTTCCAGCCAAAAGGTGGCAGCTATTCACAGTTTGTGATGGACCTGCAAAACTCACTGCCAACAGACTACATGTATGAAAGAAATATGTGTGGCTTCAGGAGGAGATTGGATAGTTGAGCAAGAGATCTATTATGAGCTACTAAAGAGACAAGTCATGTCAAGCTCAGGAAATACTTTCTAAGTAGTTGGAGGCTAGGATAAGTTTATGGGACAGATATGCTAGTGCTCCTCATCAGCTCCTTGGGCAGCTGCTTGTAGTCAGACTTGGAGACAGAATACTGGGATAGAGGGACAACTTGCCTTACCTGAACTGGTGCAGCCATTTGCACCTTTGGTGACAATTTACGGTGTCTGCTCTTCGCTGAGGGCTGCTAAGGAGCCTTGTAATGCATGTATGCCCTTGAGCATCTCACTTTAAATTGTGTGTGGTAATCTGGTACACCTGATACAGAAAAAAGAGCACATGGGTAGAAGAGAGCCTTTTGCTGTTGCATGCTTCCTTAGGAAATGTTCCATCAGTAATGTGTGAATGAGTATTTAGACCTCTTTCTGGACTACTTTACAAATGAAAGATGATGAAGGCTTAGTAGTTCTTTCTGCACCACTGTGGGATGAGACAGGGCTGACCTGGTTGTTTGGCTGGATCCTAGGCAAATTCAAATCAGGCTGTTAAGTTCTTCCACATCTGAAAACTGCTCAGATCAGCTTCATATTCCATCATGTCAAATAGCCCTAATTATGAAGGTTGTCCTTGATCTGTTTGTAGCCTGCTTGTGCCATGCATTGATTGACCAAAACAACTTGAGTAATTTTCCCTTTCCCGATTTTATAGGGTTAGTTAACTGTAAGGCGGGTTTTTTACATTCTGTGAAAATAAACACAGATACTACTTTTTTTCAGTGACAGATAAAAAGTACAATAGGGGCACTGACTACCTTTAAATGAAAGCTTTGCTGTATTGCTTTTGACTCCCTAAGCATTGTAGCTACTGACAATGTAATACATCTGCAAATGGTAATAATGAAAAACAAATCAGTAAGATGATGAATATTTTTGTTCCTATTACTTTTTCAGTTTTGTCTTTTTAATATAAAGTGCCATACCATGAAAAAAATACTTGTCCTTGTCAGTCACTGTCTTGCTGGCCACATCTGACAAGTAAGATATCACACATCTTGTACGTCTTCACTCGACAAGACTGATTTGTTTCTCGTGACACTCTGCAGTAAGTGTTTGTGCTTCAAGTCATCAAACTCAATCCTTGCTGCACTACCTCACTTCTTTCTTTTGAAGATCATAACTTGGAAAAGAAAGAGAACACTGTGGCCCCATCAGCTTTCCAATTTAGTTCTGAGGAAGCAGAATACCCTCCTAGAAAAAACTCAAGTCTTCATGCTTCTGTGATGACTGTTAAATACAGTAGTCCAAAGACAAAATTAAATGCCATGTGAGTCATGGTATGTTAGTAATTAATTGGAGGGAACCTTCCAGTTTCTCTCCAGTACCTTTTAGTATAAACCATCATCCTTTTTTTTTTGCTGGGTAGTGATTTTTCTCAAAAACTGTGGAATTTTGGTGAATTCAGTCCATGCCACCTTCAAATACACTCTTCTTTACAATTGAGTATCAGCTTTGAAAGGAAGCTGTTCTTTGCTCAAAATTATTGGTTGATGTTTGAATGTTAGTTTCGGGATGTACATTCTTACAAGTGTTTCTTACAAGTGTTTCTCTTGTACTTTTTATATTGACTGACTTTCTGAGAGCAAGAACGAGATGATCTATAGCTGATCCTTTTTTAAATAGGTGTCAACAACTTGAAGTGTAACATTTAATTAAAGATGATGGAAATTATTGGAAAAAGCCTTACAACTTTGGAGCAATTAATAAGTGTATTTGAAAGCTAATTGAAAGAAAAATGTTTGGGCTTTTTTTTTTTTCTTCCATCTTTCTAAGATCGAAGTTGACATCTGATGCAGAGAAAGAGTCTGTGATGATGTTTGGGAGAAATCTCCGTCAGCTGCTCTTGACCAGCCCTGTGAGAGGCCGTACTTTGATGGGAGTAGATCCTGGCTACAAACATGGCTGCAAGTTGGCAATTATTTCACCAACCAGTAAGTTTCAATTCCAAACATTTTTGAAAGGACTGATAAGATCATATTCATTTAGAGTAAAGATACTTCCAAAACCTACTTTTTTATCAAATTGATTTTTTTTTTTTAAATCAGCCTTTAGTGTTTTCCACACATCTTGTTGTGTAAATTCCTTTCTTCAGCTAGCTTAAGTTTCTCACACCTGGATTCCAGTGACTTCTTTGGTGTTATTACTCCTCTCCTAAATAGAATTTATAATGCCTTTTGCCTTCCTGAATACAGGTTCAAATAATTGTGCCCCTCAGTAGTCAGCAAAGAGAACACCTGGTATTTCTATTGTTCAACAAAGAATTTGAATTTAAATACTTTCTATCATATTGCTTTTTTCATGGCTAGTGTCTTGGACATCTGGACACTATCAGCCCTTTTTGTTTAGCAGTATGTGTGTTAATGTAAAAAGTCAGAAGCATTGTTTTTGCAAAACTTGTTAATTCAAATATGGAACAGAGCCTTTCCACTTCATCCTAGTCTATTCAGGGGGTACACACCTCTTTAGGCCCATTTGTTGTTGCTTTTGCCTGAGAATATATCCACCAGCCCAGGTGGATGTAAGGAAAGATGTGATCTTGAAACTTTAGAAGGCAGTAAAGGTGAGGTAAATGATTATGAGCTTTCATTGCACCATTAGGTATCAGTACCAGTTAAAACAGTTCTTTCCAAATGTGATAGATGGGATGATGACAAGAGCTAGCACTGCAATTCTAGAACTCCTGTACTGAAATGTCCTTA
Organism: Entomyzon cyanotis; assembly: GCA_024500445.1. Taxonomy (NCBI): domain Eukaryota; kingdom Metazoa; phylum Chordata; class Aves; order Passeriformes; family Meliphagidae; genus Entomyzon; species Entomyzon cyanotis. Next base: position 11,959,249 of record JAKEPQ010001015.1, read on the forward strand.
GACTTTCTAATTTTCATCACTCTTTACTGGATCTGTAAATTGTACTACACTAGAACAATAAATCTTCTGTAGTAAATTGCTCTTTTTTTCTGTGATAACATAATACGTTATATTTGCTAATAGGTTTAGATGCTCATTACTTGTTATGTAAATAGGTCTGCAGGGAACTAGAAAATGTATTAACTTGTTTTGCTTTGCCAGCCAAAGCATTCTTCCCCTATGCCAACCATACATTTCTTTTAATTGAATATAAAAATCAAAGGGAAAGATGGCTTATTAAGAAGCTTTCTTTGTGAATCATCAAATTAACTTCAGTAGTTCTGCAGGATATAGCTTTTGGACCTTTGTGGGTTTAATCAATTGGCTTTGCCTTCCGTTCTAGGTCAGATACTCCATACTGATGTAGTTTACTTGCATTCTGGTCAAGGATTTCGTGAAGCTGAGAAGATAAAGAGGCTTCTGCTACAGTACAGGTATGCTAAGGAAACTTACATTAATTGCTCTTTCTTACCAAACAAAGTGAAAATCTTCACTATAGATATACTTGATTTTGAGTGCAATAAGAATTTTAGTGATTTAACTGCAGGTTTTTTGTTGTTTTTTTTAATCTAGTTCAGAGCTTGCTTTTTCTCTTGGTCTGTGTTCATGCTTTTATACTAGCTATATGTTAGAAGCACGTGAAATCAAGCCATGGCCATGAGTAAAGCTGCATGCTGTGAATGTATCCCCTTTGTCAATCCATTTATTTTTAGGAATAAAAGTTAGCCTTCAGCTAAGACATAAGTTTAGCCTTACTCTTCCTTCCCCTCACAACTCCCAAACCACTCATCGATCTTTCCCTGTTCCAAAAGCCACATTAAGTTTTGGTACAGTTTTGTTAAACAAAGAAAATCCTGCACAGGTAGGTCTCCAGATGGAATCGCAAACAGGGGCAGCAAGATGGAAAGTTTGTGTCCAACTATGTCTGTGGACAGACATCTGGTCTACAGAGTCAGCTGCTGAGCTGCCACAGCATGCAGTCAGTTTGTCTCTAAGCATTAGATGGGCTTTAAACAAGGTGATTGGTGACTGACTGGCTGTGGTGTGGGCAGTCAGAGGGAATGACCTTGCAAGCTGCTGGAAACTATGATATTCCCATTAAGGAATTAAGATGCTTATTGCTTTGGCTTCTGCTCTTTTTCATGACTCATACCAGATGAGGGAAATACAAGGTGAATGTGTTTGAGGGCTGTGAATAACATTCCATTTATTAATATGAAGTATCATTTTTGGATTTTCTGCTTATATTACCACTGTACAGTTCCATTACAAATAAGTGAAAATTTGGACTCATCTCATGAAGTCACATTGAAAACCTGCTAAACACAATGATGGTCCCAGGAATATATTCTGATTGTATCTGGGCCTCATGTTATCTAAAATCAGATGTACTAGTCGTTGTTGTGGATTGAATGCTATGCATGAAAGGGTATAAAAGAATATTTAAGAATAATTTTTTGGGTTTTTTTAACCTGCACAAAGCTGCAGCACTGTTGTGATTGGCAATGGCACGGCCTGCAGAGAAACAGAAGCTTACTTTGCTGACTTAATTATGAAGAAATATTTTGCACCACTGGATGTTGTTTACTGGTAAGATCCCTTTGCTCGGATATTAATCTGTTCAGCATATTTTAATTTAACAGGTCGTTTTGGATGTAATTTTTGGAAGTATTTCTCTTTACTGCCTTGTCTGTATTTGAGTCAAGCTTGACCCAAAATTCTAGCCAAAGAAAAATGGCTGTAGCACTTTGAAGCGTGAAAGTAGTTATCCTGAGTCAGTAAGAGAGACTCACTGGAGCATTTTATTTTTCCTTCCTGAGGTTCACTCTGTTGCTATTATCATTGTAACAAAGTATGCAAGAATAGCAACACTACCAGCTAAGGACCCGTTTGGCATTGTGTATTTATTTCTTGATAAATGAGGTTTAACTGCATGTGATAAAGCTTCTGTTGTCTGACTACAGTATGGAATGCTTGCTAATCCTATGGGAATTAAATGGCCTGGAAATAAATATTGTGTTAATACCTAGTGGAGGGTAGTGAAGATATTTATCCTTTTCCGACCTCAAATTTTATCCATGAGTTTGTTGAATTTGAGCTAAAATATTCTTCTGTTGGTTTGGATGGAAACTGTATTATATCCCTTTGTTTTCTACCATGCAGTACTACTCTTTTTTTTTAATTCACCTTTATTTTTTTTCTAATGCATTTTGTGTTATTTATGTTGGATTATCTTTTGTGCTGACATTTAACAGCAGTATTTAGTTTTCACTGTCTTAGCATACTGAAATAAGTTTTCTATGTTTTTGAAAAGATTAGGGCCTTTTGCTGTTCAAACTATTGTATACATTTAAAGGTGCCTTTTCTTCATTAATTAGGAAGTGATCTTACAGATATGTTTGACAAATATGTTATTCCTACTTCCTTATGATATAATTACACGTGTTCTTTGTTTCTAAGATTCTCAAGTAAATTTGCACAAGATTCCATTCTTAAATCAGCCTTTTATTCCAGGAGATGTAGTAAAGGTTTTCTAATGGTAGTTGGTTGCAAAGGGAAGAGGCTATTGGAAGCTTCTGAAAAATTAGACATCCTCTTTACTGAATCGAACGTGATACAGTGGATGTTTAACAACTGTAGAGAGTGCAAAACACTTCATACTGTGTGGGTTTTGGCAAATGCTAATTTTGCTGTTGTTCACTTCATATGGCTTAAAAATCCATTATGTTGCTATAAGCACTTTGTCTGAAGTAGTGATTTTATTTATTTATTGATCACATACTAGGTTATGTAGAAAAATTAATTTATCTAATGCTGTGATTGTTGTTGTTCTCACTGTGTTTACATATTTTTATATAATATTTTCTCCCTGTTTATAGTTCAAGATGACAAAATTTTCAAAGTAGTAGTTAAACTACCAAGTTCTTGGAACTGATAAAAGCTCTTGTGTAATAGGAATGAATATAAATGCTGTAAGGCAGAAGTCAGGTTAGTAAGTTGGTTGCATTCTTTCTCTAGTAGTGACTGATAATTTTTTAACCTTTCACTTTTTCCAAAACTTGTGATATTTTTAGCAAAAATCTATAAATGATGTTGTTTAACTTGACACATTAATTCCTGAAAATTAGCACAGTCAAAACCATTTTTCTTTACTTATATATTTATGTTGTTAATGGTTTTGTTGTGCTGTGCTCATATGGCGAAGAGCTAGTCCATACTTCAGAATTTGTGTGCAGAGCCCTGAGGTTCTGTGTTAAAGCAAAGTGAGGTTTTTTTTGTACATCATGTTGTAGGTGACATCTGGGGCTCTTGAGCTTCGTGTACTGCTGTTTGTATGTGAATTTATGTATGTGAGTTTACAAACAGGCTGGATTTGCCCAGAGAGTCCTTGTCTCTCTTCATATTTTGTCAGTCTCTACTGAGTTTTTTTTTATGAAGATCAGGGTTTCCATATATCCCTTTCTGATAAATTAGTTTCATGTACATCTCATTACTTTATCCAGTGTTGGGGTTTCCAAGCCATGCTGCTGAGTCCTGCAAGGTAGCTACTTTTTCCTTTCCAGCTGCAGAAAACAGTAATCTCCTTTGTATTTCTTAGGAACAGAAAGGAACAATGAGTCCAGACATCCAACCCCCACTTCTGATAATCCAGTGAAATGCCTGGAATTTGTTAGTCTGAGTTAAAAAATCCGATACTTGCTAAATGAGGAACAATCAGAACAGTGATAGTGTTTGAGCAATAGGTGACAGTAGGTGTACATTGTGAGGACTGCTATTCCTTTTGAGGAGAACTATGAAAGGTGGCTTGGAAGAATATGCTCTGCTGATCCTCTTTTTTTTTTTTTTTTTTTAACAATAACGTCCTCCAGAGTATGTGCTTTCAGATCACAAACAGCTTTTCTGCTTTGACATAGAAAATCTTTATTTGATTATGGTTTTTTCTCATGATAGACAAAAATAAGAGAACTTTGTTTATATATAGGCTGAATACAGATCTCACAGCAGTTTTGTGGAAACCTGTGATATGCTTTTGGATGAAGGGATCTTTATAAATTGTTTTTCAGTTAAAATCTCTAAGAAATAATTTCAGCCACTGTTGGAACAGTTAATTCTTAAAGAAGGTCTGCTTCAGCAGGGTGCAGCTGTAAATAAAGAATGGATTTACTAATCAATATAGTGTTTGAACTGTGGGGAAAACAAAACAAAACAAACCCCAAACAAAACAAAACAACCTTAAAACCCCTAGAACAAAATAAAAACCATCCAGTATTTGAACAGAATGAGTCATTTGCATCTAACATGAACATGATACCATTTCCCTAGCCTTCAGCTTCTCACAGGGATGCACTGAGCTGCACAAGATGGAAATCATTGCCCAGCAAAACAGAACTCAGCTCATTGCTGTGTCCAAGTTTTAGAGAATTATTAATTGTATTTTTTGTTGAAAATCTTTTTCCTTAAAGGAGTCCAAATGTAAAGGGGCTTGGCAGATGAGGCTGGATTGTTTTATAGTCCTTTAAAACCAAAATCCCACTCAACGTGAGCTGTTGTTCAGAAAGGTGACTGATAAGGAGGTACTACAGACTTTGACTTCCTTGGCAAATAGTAGCAGTGGAGAATAGGATCAGGAATGATTATTAAAAAAAAAAATCTGTTCAAATTCTTATGTTCAGTTCATCATATAGAACTTGGAATCATGCATTTCCAGGGAAATGAGACAGTAATAGAGTATGTAATTTCAGAAAGGTGTGTGCAGTTGGCGCATGCACAAATAATGAAGGTTGAAGATAATATATGAAAAGCAAGTAATTAAAATAATAAATACTTAGCAGTGGCGAATACAAACTGTGTGGAGTTTTACTGAAGTTTTCCAAAGAGAAGATAAATCAGTGAAGACAGTAGTTGGAAATGAGGCATGTGGCATGATTTTTCATGTGGCTTTAAAACCTGTCTGGACTCAGCTTGACAGTTTTTGATTTAAAGCAAATATTTTTCACTATTTTTGTAACTAACGTGCTTTCAGATAGCTACATCCAACCTAAATAACTACAGGACTTTCTTTTTTTTTTTAAATGTAGTTTCCCTTTTAGAGCTATGTTTATTGACTTAGATTAGGACTGGACTAGAGCCAGGGGCAGTCATATCTAGTCTTTGGGTTTTTTGTTACAAATCAGTTTTTGTTACAAGGTTCAATAAATATTCTTGATTATTTATGTTAGTTCTATTGTGAGTTCTTGCCAAAGATACATTGTATTATAACCAAAACAGATGTTCTAGTTTAGACAAGTGTATTTGTTTTAACAGGACCAGAAATGTAAATGAAACAGCATTATGTTCAGCATTAACATGGCAGATGATGACCTTTTAGGATTTCACTGGCCTTTTTGGATTAAATGAAAATCTTGAAAAAATATTTCAGGAATCTGTTTTCCTTTGATTGCTGTTAGTTTGAGGCATCTTGGAAATGAAAGCTATCTGAATGACAGGTGAACTATGCTAGAGCAGGACAAAACAAACAGCTCAGTCTTTGTATTTGGCAAAATCAAATCACAATTTTTCTTTCAGCCTCAGTGGTGGGGGTGTCACAATACAAGCATTCTTACTGGTCTGACTCTTCTTATATGCTTGCTATACTAGTGTGCACTCAGAATAAAGTATTTCGGCTTGTATTTAAAAGAAAGTTTGATAAGTGTCAGGAATTGTTAATAGTTTTCAACATGCAGTATAGAATGTAGCCAGGCAAGTGTATTTTTTGTTGTTGTTTAGATGAGTGGGTTTCTATCTACTTGGTTTTAAACTTGATGCAAAATCCTTTCGTGCCACTTACAGGAAAATCTTTTCTTGCTCTTTATAAGAAGTCTCAAGACTTTATAAGCAATGTAATTAATAATTTACTGCTCTTTAAGTTCAAACACTTCTGTACTGTGACAAATAGGGGAAGTCTGTAATGTCTTGTAAAGTTCTCATTGGGTTTTCTTTAATGTTTAAATTGTCTGCATTAGAATACTTAGAAACGTTCTGCTAAGGTAGAATAGGACTGTAATACCTTTTGAAGTTGGACCTTGGTGGCAAAAAATTGATTTAGAAATGTTTGTTCTACGGGATTTTAGGTCCGTTTGTATTTTATAGGTGTCTGCACATGCTTTAAATACCCTTTTCAATTTAAATGTGTGTTTTATGTTCTTGAATATCTACATTATGCTCTCTCAGCTTTAACAAATGCCACTTTCAAGTTCCATGCCTCTACATTTCTAATGTTACACTAGCTTAATTCCCATTACTTTTCTGCTTCACAGCACTCGCAGTTTGAAAAGGACCTAACATTCGGGTTCACATTATGATAATTAGGTTTCAAAGCAGTGTGGGGGGATTAAGATGTCTGAAGTCTAGTTGCTGAATAAAGTTCAGAACTACTTGTAAAACTTGTTTGAGTGGTTAACAGAAGTGGTTTTATTTATTCAGTGCTCATGCAGCATTAATCCGTATTTCATCAGGTACCCACAGTGCTGTAACTCTAGATATGACCTTGGGACTTAATTTACCCCATCTCAGTTTTCCTTATTAATGTGCCATGAAAGAGGTACATGAAAGATAGCCAACTTCAAAGCACCTTTTCAAATAAAGTGGTTGATATGAATCCTCTGGTATTTAACACTGTCTGTCAAATGTTTCAGCTGGTTTGCATCCTTTTACAAGCTATTGCTTGCTGCATTAATGCAGTTGTTTCAAGTCTGTCGAGAGTATGAAGGGGGGTTGGGATATGGGAAACTTTATTCCTATTTCTCTTTGATTGTGTTTTCTTTAAGCTGTTATTTTTGTCTGTTAAGCTATGTAACTCTATTGATAACACATTTATGTATGCACACCTACACACCTTAGCTCATTAGATTCCTGATCCAGAAGGTGGAAAGTAGTTTGGAAAGTTTTGGCTGAAGGAATACATATTCAGTGGAAACAATGCACACGTCTGAAATGTGCACTGAAGGACCTTTGTTCTGCTTTCATCTCTTTTAAGCTGTAGTGGAGTCATAAGAAGTCCTGAAGAATGAAGAAATAATTTGAGGAACAAACAGGTTTAAAATGTGTGTGAAGACTACATAGTCAATGAAAACATTTTAAATTATGTAGTGATTTCTAGCCAAACTGTCTTCTGTCCCTTACTTAAAAGTTATGTTCTGTTGTGATTATTTACCGCAGCTGAATGATCATGCATACTTCATATGAAAAATCATTTTGTATGTATTTAGATTTAGACAAGACAGTCCTGTGAGTTGGAACCTCACTCTTCCTAGAGATGACTTCCTCCTACTACTCGTGGTTGTTCATAACTTTGGGTAGTAATTTATCTATTTTTTGGTACAACATGCACTGGAACAGTGTCTGCATTAAAAATAGGGTCCAGTGTGTGTTCCTGGTGTATCCACAGACTGGTATCTATGTTGAGCTGAACCCATTCTATATTCAAAATGGGAAATTCACAGGTCAAAGGATTTGCCTCTGCCCCAGATGTAGACACCCATACCATCTCTGTGTTTTTCTGAGGGGAGGGAAGGAAATGGGTAAGCAGTGGGGTTGTGGTGGGGCAGGTGAAACAGGAGATGGTAAGTTCTGGCTCACATAGCATGAATTTGAAACTTTTTGAAGCAAAAAAAACTATATAGGTGATACACTTGACAATTATGGAGTTGTCTTTGATTTTTCAGAGAAATAATTCATAGTTTCCAGGATGAAAACAGGGACTTATTGGAAGTGTTTCAATGTAGTTAAAGAGATTACGAATTCCTTTAAGTTCAGAAAAAGAGTAAGATGCATATGGAGTCTAGATTTCAGCAATGTGAAGGCAGGAGGTCAGGAAGCAAATGTAACTAGTGAAAGAAATCTAAATCTTCAGGAAAAAGTCCATTTTTCCAGAACACTGGGACATGTCATTTGACTTGTTTCCAGGGGAATCTCTGGTAAAACAGTCTTTGGGGAGAGAGGAAAGTTTTTCATGCAACTTCCCTTCTGTGTTTTCTCTTTCTAAGAGTTCTTAAAAGTTATGCATTCTCAAGATGTAAATCTCTTCTGACCTTCAAGGGATACTAAACAAATAAAAGAAAGAGACTATTTTAGGATAAAAAGCCATTAGATGTGTGACAATGTGTTCAAGGGCAGTAATGCATTTTCTTCAGTTAGAAATGTACTGATCTCACAGATATTCCTGCAAATCAGATAATCACAGTGAGAAATTGAACATGGTAATTCTTTCCCTCCTTTGTTTTCTCATAGAGAAGCCATTTGTTACACTCAGACTTACAAAACTAGTTCTTTTCAATTTCATGTGTCACACTGAGCAGTAATTTGTACACAAGCTATTTGCTTGTGCATCTTTGTTATTTTCAGGTTAATAAAACTTCTTTTTTAAAGATAATAATTTAGAATTCATCTGGTATTGCAGTACAACATAAGTCAGGTGAGGAGGGAAAACCATCCAAATATATTTGCAAACACAAAGCAACAATATGCTGGAAAGGTAAAAAGGTTATTGAGAAATACCAGAGAAAGAAGATGCAGTGAGCAAGTGCTACCATTTCTGCACAGAGAGCCCATCAGGTCCCTCTGGGGCAGTTCTGGCATGTGTATATTGCATCAGTGTGTTTGTAGAGCAAGATGAGGAGTTTTCCTAAAACTCAGTTAAGACAAAATCAGATTTAGTCTTAATTTAAATGTATAGCATTGGACTAGTAAAATTATACTGTTTTTATACTATACTGTTAGGGGATTTTATCTTTTGGGTGTGTTTGACTTCATTAGTAGAAGTCGTTAAAACTATTATCACTTAACATTGTGTGCTGGTCAGTGTTTCCAATGCAATACTTATCTTTTCCAATGCAAAACTTATCTTTTCTTAAGGGCTTTCTGTGATAACAAATTACTCTGGCCTAAAGTGTCTTGTTCAAGGCTATTTCCAAAGCCCAGAAATAAAGGTTTTAATAAATTTAAGGAAGGTGACTAAGTCTCAGATTTCCTCGATTGCTCCAGTCAAACAAAGTCGAGCAACAAAGATGGTGAAGTCTTAAGACAAAACTGTATGAGGAGCAGCTGAGGTGGCTTGGTTTGTTCAGCCTGGAGAAGACTGAGGGGAGATCTCATTGCAGTTACAATTCCTTGCAAGGGGAAGAGAGGGGGCAGGCACTGATCTCTTCACTCTCATGACCAGTGACAGGACTCAAGGAAATGTCACAAAGCTGAGTTGGGAGGTTTAGGTTGGTTATTAGGAAAAGGTTCTTCTCCCACAGGGAGCTTGGGCACTTCAACAGGCTCCCCAGGGAATGGTCACAGCACAAGCCTCATAAAATTTGAGAAGTGTTTGGACAATGCTCTCAGGCACATGGGTGTGACTCTTGCAGATGGTTCTGTGCAGAGCCAGGAGTTGGACTTGATGATCCTTGTGGTCCCTCCCAACTCAGCTTGTTCTGTGAAAAACTAGTTAATTTCTGTGTCTGATACTTTTGAGGATGTAGGTTACCTAATACACCAAGATTAAGCTTTTTATTTCAGACTGAAGTGATTTAGATTATTATTTAATGTGGTTACAACTTTTGTAATTTTTCTATGCCTTTTGGTCAACACCACAAAGTTCTTATCAGTTTAATATCACAGAAAGATTTCCAGAGAGATCTTACTTAGCAGAATGAACATAAACATGAGATGATAGTGTAACTGGCCCACTACTCCCAGAATTGCTGTATTTATGTAGATCAAGATCCTTTTGTCTCTTAGGAGTTACTAAACCACTCTTCATTGCACTGGCTGTTGACTTGCTCTTACCATGTTTGCAGTATCACTAGAGGTACTAAAGGCTGGAACTTCGAAGTCATTGTGAAAGGCCATGTGCAGGTCTTGGCACTGTGTGTGACATCTTGTACTTCTTGGCAGGAGAAGGCAAGGAGCCTTTTGTTAAGAGGTGTCTGAGTGGTTGCCAGGGTCAAGGGATGGCTCAAGGAATGCAAGAAGCTTGAGGAAGCGTTGAAGAAAGAATGAGTGCAATCAGGGAATAAGGGGCATGGCACTTTGAAGGTGCTTCCCCTAGGCTGGCATGCTGAAGTACAGCCTGTGAGAACTTTGTGCAGCTTTGACCTCATTTGAGCTGGGTGTTCCTTGTCTTTTCAGTGCAGCAGGTTATGTCAAGAAAAATTTCCCACTCCTGTTCCCTGATTATTTGTGAGCATGAATGGATGGTGTTCAGTCCAAGCTTAAAATTGAGGTTTGGACTTCAGCTGAAAAACTTGACCTAATGGCATAATACTGCTTCTCAGAGTGAGCATTGGAGAAGACACCTAACAGCTGCATCTGTGGGGTTTTTTTTCTAATACTATGTTTATTAGATTTTTTTAAAGCTAGAATAAGCTAAGAACCTTTATGTCATGTATCTCCAGACTATGTTTAAAATGCTATCTATTCATCAGAAGGCATAGAAGGTTAAAGTTTTGGTCCATTAGTGTGAGGTACCACATAAAGAAAATAAGAGAAGGATTAATAATCCAAGTCTTAAACGTTCCAAATTTGGAACTGATTTGATACTTGATATTGATACTGATTTCAAACAAAGCAGAAAAGCTTTGTTGTTCAGGTAAGCTGCTGCAGCAGCATTTTAAGAGCTTCCAAAACGAGCATGTGTGGTTCTGTGTCTCTGTAGTTTTAGGTGGCTTTATTTTCTTTGAAGTAGCATGTGTGGACAGCCTCAATTTCTTTCATAGTGGAGATGGAATGTAGTTGAATTTGGACATTACCTGGTAGAACAGATTGAGAGAGAGTGACTGAGCTGAATAAAGATGGTTCTTGGATATATTTTTGGTTTTTAGATCATTGAAATTTACTGGTGGCAGTGTAGAAAAATCACTCCAGAGAGTCTAAGCCTACTTGCAGTGGGCTGGATTCTTCTGTGTCCTTTTTAAAACCTCTTGAAAGTAGCCTGTGAACCACAGGTTGAAAGCCATTTGGTTTGGACCTAAAAATAACAGAAAGTATTTAATATAGGTGAAATCCTTCTTCTCATTTGTATTTGCAGAACTTTAATTGTGGGAATTTAATTACTGGGACGTGAAGTGTGGTTCTTGTTACCCATGTGTGCATTTTAAGGTGCTGGTCTTCACCCATTGCTTAGATGAAATAACATAGCTCCATACTAGCATGATATTGTCATGCTAGCAACAAAATTTTTTTATACTAGAAGTGAATGTAAATTAAAACCGTTAAAATGTTAATTTATGTTTTGTGTCAATATGGCCTTTCTAAAATAAGTGATGCTTGTGGCTTTTGTTATATCACTCTATTATCCTTCTCATACGTAAGAGACATAAGAAACATGTGTTTGTGTGTTTGAAGTGACTGTGTCATGAAAGAGCTGTAGCAATTGGTAAATTTTTACTAGTAAAGACTGAGAAACTTCATTTAGTCTCCTTACTATGTAAAGAACCACCAGCAGGAATTATTTGTGAAATCCTATAAGGAGTTAATTTAAATGGAAGCATCCAAATATAGTGTGATTAATAGTGAGAGCATCCAGATTAAAATTATACAAATACAAGGTGATTTTTACACATACTGAGTGTTATTGCTCAGTCAGAGCTGGTTATATTTGGGATAGTGTTTTGTCTTCAAGTAGACATTCTGTAAGAACCTAATGGAGAAGTAAGCATTTTTCCATTTGTGTGACTTTGCCAGTAATGTGTTTTCACTTAAGATGAGATTCTGCCAAACTTCATACCTATTCATTTGTAAAACCACATTTGCTGTTCTGCATTTCAGCTCTTACTGGGCTTCCTTTATTGTTGTGAGATGTGATATATGGATTGACTTACTTATTTAAACTTACTGTGCTATTCTCATTGATGCTGATAGCAGAAGCTTAGGTTAGGCACTTAGATTAAGATATCTAAGGTTAGACAGCCAAATGTAATTTCAGCATTTTAGAACTGTCAGAGAGGTACTTTTGGGATGAAATTTTCATCCTAGATCATAAATGCTCTCATTAGTGGGAAAAAGTTTCTTTGTTCTTTGAAGTATCAATACTGCTGAGATCTGGTAAAAATGAAAGTTTGTCAGCATATCCTAAGTTTGGATAGAAATCTCCCCTGAAAATATATTCAGGTTTTTTCTTCCAGTAGTAAACCTCAGGAAATTGCCCCTGTACCACTGCTACCACTCCTGGTTCCCCCAGTACCAGGAGAGCAACTGCTACAAAATTTGATTTAAACCCTAAAAAGACAAAATGGCTTGGACTTTAGGGAGATTAGAAAATTAACGTTGATGACCTCTAGGTGTCTGATAGCCCGAGAATCTTCAAGAACGGAAAAGGAAATGCAATATGTCTGTCACTAATGCAAGAGCTCTTTCCCCCTGCAGTTACCTGTAATTGTAATTTCTGTTCCTGATTTCAGGCTGTCGGCTCTTAGAGGCTGTTGGCAGTGCAGGAGTGAGTGCAACCGAGTTGCACCTTGCCTTGGAGTAATTTTGTGTGATGCTGGAATTGGGGGTTATGCTTGCCTGGACTCATTTAACTTTTCTTATCAACAAAGTGCATGGCAGTCTTAAGAGCTCCATGAATGACACTGAAAGAAGTCACAGCAACAGGAGATACTTCAGCACACTTCTGCTTTTTTCAGGGCATGAGAGGCAGAGAATGTAGACATGCTGTGTGACTCAAAGGGACTTTGAGTAGGTTATTTCAGTTTGAAAAGGGATTAGACTTAGATGACTGCAGTGTCATGCGGCTGTAACTGAAGGTGCCTATTGAGGATAATTCCTTTCTATAACTGAATCCCCGCAGTTTTATCAATGATGAGTAAGTTGGAGAGAAGGAGAAATGATCCATTTGTCACGGTGAGTGATACAGAGGCGAGAAAGTGCTCCTGAACGGAGACATCAAAATGCACAAAGCTACATGAAGCACCTTCTTCAGTAGCAGCCCCTCCTGCAGCAACAGCTGGCAGCAATGGCCAAGTGGAGGGGAGAGGGCAGAGAGTGATGTTGGCTTTCTTGTTCCTTTTCAGTTCTGGGGGGAGATTGGTGTTGCTTGGCTGACTCCATGCAGGGTTGTAAATGTAATCCTGTCCGTCTAGCTGTTCTCCATGTTAGATATTTTCCTTTCCTTCTAATACCTAATGATACTGAAAGTAAATTTGTTGCTCGTAACATTTTTTGCTTTAATCCTGTTTGCAACTGCAAGGAATATCACAGTTTCTAATTGAATCAGATTATTTTATGTAGCAGCAAATACTATTTAAACAGCTCAGTTGTCTGTGGATTTTTCTAAATAAAAAATCTGGAGGTGGGGGTGAAGTTGTCTGTCTATATGCAGTTATAGTTATTGCTTATAATAAATTGGCTTTTCACATAAAACTCTCTCAAACCTAATTAACTTTTATTTTTTCTAAAACTTCTTTGGCAGCCAAGGCAACATGCCTACTGCCTGTTCAGTTCTTTTATTGGGTTGAACAAGAACTAACATTTAGATAGAATACATTTTGACATTTGAATTTGATGTAAATGTTTCAGGGAAACATCCATCCTCCGTGGGTGATTCTCTTGTCACTGTTATGATGTTGTACTGTAAATCTACTTAGTAAGTGGGCTTTAATTAAAATTGGTGATGCATTTATTGCTTGTTCCTAATCTATTTTTCCTCATTGTATAAAATCACAGCTCCAAGTTACTTGGTCTTTTTTTTTTTTTTGTTTAATTAAAGTTATTTTCTAGAAGTTAGTTTGTCATTTTTAAGTAAATCAAACTGGATATTCCTGTGTTACTTCTCAGTGATTATCTCTTTGCTAAAGGAAATGTTAACTCTAGTCTTCTGCTGTATGAGCAAATAGAAAGAGACATTGTCAATTTGGATGTTTTAAAATGAAATAATTTTGATATAATAGTATAGTATCTTTTTAATATATCCTATTTCTCTAGCTAATAAGAACAGTAAAAAGACTTTTAAAGGAATGTTTAATTCCTTTTAAAGGAATACTTAAGGCTCTCTGGTTGACTATTCCTCTTGTTAACCCTGCCCCTGTAGGAAAATGGTTCTGCCATCATCTTGCTGGCTTGTACCTGAGTGTCCACAGCTGCTTGGTGCTGCCTTGGTTGCAGCTTTCTCCTTAGGGGAACTGATTGATGATCTCATGGCCTTTCTGAAGAAGACCCCTCACTGGAAAGTCTGAGCTCATTATTAGCAGATCAAGCTAGAGGAAATTATTTTTCCCTTTTACTGGCTTCTCTTTGGTAAAGCAGTTACAGTAGATTGTAGGTTACTGGACTTTTTACACTAACAGGAATAACGTTTTCTGATTGAGACAAGATTTTGAGCCTGGGGTTGTTCTGGTGCTATATGAGAAGAAAAAAGTGGTGGCACCTAATTCAAAGCAGATTCTATTCAGTTTTATGGTCTGTAGGAAATTCCTTCCAGGTTTTTATAAAGTAAAGATACAAATGAAATGTTGATTTGTGTCAATATATTTTATTCAGTATGCAATGCATAAAATGCGAAATTGATTATTTTTGGTTCAACTGTAAATATTAGCATTATTAAGCCAAGCTAGTCTGTGGTTAACATTAGGTAGGTTGTGATAAACTAAAACTTATAATTGGTACAGCGAACTCTGAGGGAGATGTTTTCTTTATGTAACTTGTCTTTGGGTCATCTGAAATACCAGTTCTACCACTCAATACAGGTTGAAGTTTTAGTGATTACAACAGGTCTTGTCGAAATTTTAATGGAATCTGTATGGTTTGAGTTCATGTCCATTCCTTATTTTAAACGTATTTGTAGGTTAGTTTCTGTTGGATTTAATGGCAGAATACAAGTTTGGAGCTTCTTCTTTACCATGCCACAGTTAATACAAAAGATGGCATAAATCATATCTTTCATATGATTGAGCCTTTATGAACTTCAGAGCAAGTTAAGATTTGGAGCTCATGAAATGTGTTTGTTCTGGTTCTCAGTGTTTGATTAAATCGAAGCCCTAGAAACGCCAGTTTGTGATATTAGTAATTTTAAATTAATATACGTATTTCTTAAAGAAAATATTTCAACATCTTGACAGAATTCTGAACATACATACCCATGGCTGATTTTATACAATAATTTTCAAATATATAGTTTAGAAATAATTGCATGGAGTTTTATGATTAACTTCTACTTTATGCAGATTTATAAATTAGGGAGGGAGGAAAAAAAGGATAGTAGTGATCTGACCCTTAATATTAAAATCAACACCAATAGTTCCTTAATATAATTTGGATCTGAATTAAGCTGAAGTTTTGCTTATGCTTAGTCTTGGAAGCCTATCCTTCCTTGGGGGGCAAGGGGGAATAGTCAGTGTTTGTGCCTTGTTCTTTTGGAGGAGGAGGAGTTTGTTACCCGGTCTCTGAGTGGGTGTAGGAAACACTGTCAGCCTCACACCAAGCTGCCCAGTCCAAGCCCTGGGCTGCTGATGTGCAGATCTCGGTTGTGTCGCTGCACGTGGTGATGTTGGTGTGCAAACACAAGCCTTGTGCTGCTCTGGCTCAGGGCCTTGGGGACACTGACAGCAGTGGCACTGCTGGCCTTGTCTTCCCAGGCATGCTGAGGACAAGGCTTGGCTCTGCCACCTCCTGTGCTATCCAGCAGAGCTGAGCAGGTGCCCGAGGGCAGGAGATGCTCTGCTGTATTAAAGGGTGCTGCATATCCCACCCTGGCATATGTTCTCCATAACCCCCGTAGGAGCTGTCTGCATCAGCCAGAGTGCCTGCAGGCTCTGCACTGCTGTGCTGCCAGGGAGTCTCTCTCAGATAACCTCTGCTTCTCATCTGGACAATTACTGGTTTAATATTGTGCTGTCTCTTCTATAACCCTGATGTCCAAATCATTGTTTTGTTTGGTTTGTGGGTTTTGTTGTTATTTGTCTCTAAAGTAATAGCTGTTAATGGTCAGCTGCACGAATAGTCTTTAACAGTTTAACCTCAGGCTCTGGAAATCAAGTGGGCCTGCTCTGTTCCTGCAGGAATCAGCAGGGCACACATTTCTGTTAATTTAATTTTCAAACAATTTCATGTTTTCTTTTTGCTTACAACATTTGAGGAAGCTGGGATTGTTTAGTGAGTTCAGTGCAGCACTGTCTTTGAAAACAGAGTTTTGACTTTTAAAATCTCCATTTGTTTATGCCCCACTGCTTCAGGGCAAGTATGTACTTTTCTGAAGTGTGTATATATGGTGCTAAATTTTTAAACTGCCATAAAAAAAACCCCCAAAAACCAACCAACCTCAGGTTAATACTATCAAAACATCAAGTCTTAGCTACAGAGGATCCAAATGTTCCTGTTAATGTGTAGTAGGTTTTAGAGTCTCTGTTCATGGAAATATTTGAAACCTGTCTGGACACAGCCCTGACCAAATTGCTTTGGTTCTCTGTGCTTTGAGTGAGGGTGTTGGACCACTCAATCTCCACAGGTATCTTTCAAGCATTAAGATTCTCAGGCATTCAACAGTTTCCAAAAGCTGAAAGAATCATTCCAAGACCCTCACTCTTCACTGCTGGCTTGTCTTGCAGCATCCAGGCATAAGAATAATGACCAGTCCAGAGAAGTAGGTGTAGGATTAGATGCTCATTGCCCCCATGACTGAGTAGAAAAACTGAGCGTGAACTTCCTAGTGCAAACTTTGGCATCTGTTAGAGTAAACAATATAGTTATATTTGAAAAGGATGAGTTGTCCATTTTAGTTTTGTTAGTGCCTTTGTTTAAAATCATGTAATTAGCTACAGCTTCTCAAATGTTTCTAAGAAACTGTCCCATTATAAAGTAGGGTGGGGATGAAAAAGAGGGGCAGTATGGTTTAAAAAAAAGGCATGTTTCAAGAGGGTTTCTGCAAAATATGTTGTTGGACTCACAAGTAATTAGATGTATAAATGTGTTAATGAACCGTCCTACTACTGTAAGGTATTTTATTGCTAGAATTGTAGTTGATTATCTAAGTACTATGTAGCATATCTGTGACTGGAGAATCATTTTGAAAATCACGGTGTAAAAAGTAGGACATAAAATAAGCTGCATTTTTGTGATTTAGTAGGTGTAAGGATTTCTTAAAAAACTAGAAAGCCATCTTATCCTATGCTTACATATTTGGATAACTAATAAAAAGACTATAGTTGGGATCTTCTTTTCAAGTCTAAAAGTAATTGCTTAGAAATGAAGCATGAGAAATTTCTGTCCTGAAGATTTTTTTAAAGTGTTTGTAACTGAATGAAAAATGTATTTTAAATGAATTGGTCTTTCAGCATATGTTTATGCCAGTTCTAGTGATATTACTCATGAAAGTCTCCTGTGTGGATCTGTCACAACCTAAGGGAACAAATTATTCCCTTTTAAGAGAAGGGGGAAAGTAAATATAGCACAACCTTAAAGAACTTTTATTTCACTAATTCCAGATACTTATTTTTGTCAGGTTTTTTCACCCTTTTGGTTGCAGACTTATGAAAGGAGTCTGTTGTCTGTAAAAACATGCAATTCATTTATCCATTTCAAGTTTGTGGGAATTTGGTCATTACTTCTGTTTGTGGGGATTTTTTTTCGCTGAGGTTGATACATATTTCAATTTGTAATACAAATTGAATGAGATGATGTCCACTTTTGTAAACAGTTAAAGGATAAAATAATACCTAATGTTTAGCTCACTTTCATTTGGAGGTATTTTATTCAGATCTCTTACTGTATATGCACAGTGGTTGCATATGGTAGAAGTAAAATAATAATATTTAAAACTGTGACAGTAAGGAGACCAGAGAAGTCATGGAAGAACCCAGAAGCCTAAAAAGAGAAAAATGGATAATTTAATAACAAGGCACTCAATCTACTTATGTTGCTTTACAGACATTTGAGTACATCTTCCTACCTTTAAATCTGTCTGAGAAAAGTAACTGAGCTATTAAAAGTGCTTGTTAAGGTAACGCAAGTTTCAGATGGTATTTTTTTGGGTTGTTTTAGTTTCACGTGAAAAATGTTACCTTTTTCTGAAGAATGAGTAAGCTACTCCTTTTCTTAACTTACTTGTTTGAGGTTTTTTCCTGTCTGTTGCTATAAACCTTTTAAAACTGTAATGCTATAGCTCCTACATAGGGGATTAATAGATGTTGCTGGAAACACTAAACTAATACCTCAGTTTTACAGCCTTGTTTCCGATGAAGAAAAATATTTTCCTTGATGGACAGAATGGAGCACTTCTTGATAAGTGCCAGCTTTGAATGCTTATAAACTAGATCATAGGAAAATATCAAAGCGAACTGTATTTTCCTGTATAAAAAAAGGAAATTAAAAAAACCAGCAAATGAGTACTTTAAGAATTATAAGTGCTCTATCATGATTAAATTTGCAGAAGTTGTTTTCGAATGACAGAAGCATATAATTTTGATTGGGTCTGCCTGAATCTCTTTTATGTCACATTTGTCTTGAGTATGTTGAGATGGAGAATAAACTCAGTAGGTGAATGTATCTTCTGTAAACCGAAACAGACAGCTGATTTTTTTAGGTGAATTCCAAATAAAAAAAAAAGAAGACACGACATGGCCAGAAAGAGGTGGTCATACTTTTTGTTAGTATTTAATACCTCAAAGAATTTTTCCTGCCAGCATTTATTCTGATTCCAGAATTCTTAATTTACTTTGAGTTTCTCTGTGTGGAAAACCTGGGTACTTCAGAGTTCAGTAAGCTGTGCCAAGAAGTGTCTGTAGGTTAAAAATATTTAATATGAAGTCTTCAGATACAGCCGTGCTGTTAAGAGGGATGGAGAGGGAGCAGAGACGAGCAGCAGCAGAGGATCTGTGACTCCCTCACTGTGTGCAGGGTCTTTCTACATGGCATTGCTCAACCCTAATAGAAGGGTGTAGTTAACTCCAGCTTTCCCTCCTGCATCTGTGCTGAGGAGAGGGTTGGGCTAGTAAGGAGAGACTGAGAACTAAGATCAGTGGTATTGTAGGAAAGCAGAGAGGGGAAACAGAATAAAGCCTATCTCTGGCCAAGGCTGCAGGTCAGAATTTTGCATGAATCAGGGCTGTGGAGGCAGCACAGCAGCACTGGCCAGGCTGCCTCCCAATTGCCCAGAGTGAGCATTAAAGAAAATGACAGTTGCTGGAGGTGCCGTTCTCCAAGAGGCATTTTCCTCCATATGCTGTGGTCTTGTCCAGTTATGCACCACTCTGGGGATGAAGTCTCCATGAGAGTTAATGTGACTCTAAGCTCCAGCCTTTGGTCTGGGTTAACTAACTGCATTTTAGGCACAGCAGTTGCTGCATCTGTGTTGCTCGTTCTAACAGATAAAAAGGATTCCCAAGAGCCATTATAGCTCTGGAATGGCATGTTCTTGTAGCCTTTCTAGGTAATTTCAAACTGGCTGTTCACTTGTGGTGCTCCTTAATACAAAGTTATTTGATTAAATCTGAATGCTCTATGAACTTCACTGACAAATAAATTGGTTGAGAGATCTGTATTTGCTCAAGAACCTGATAGACTCTCCTTAGTGGATCATTTGTTTTCTTAAATGTCATGTGTACCACGGAAGGGCAGTGTGGGTATGACAGTGCATGCAATAGGAAAATGTTTTGGTTTAAAAATTAAACAGGCTTTAGTCAGACATGAGTTTTTCCCCTATTTTATAAGTTGTTGAGTGACAATGCCAAATACAGGTGGTACTAGCAAGGTCTAGGTATTTCTTCATAGGCCAGTATTTTTTTTTTTTTTTGAGAAAGTCTTGTTTACACAGCTATGGTATTTGGTAATGCTTCAATTTGAGTTACTGTGTGTGAACATGAACTACGAGGTTCCAGGGTTTTCCCCTTTGCCTCTGCTGTTTCTAAAAACAGCCAGGATAGATTTTACCTTTTGTAAAACCTGCATGGTTGGAAATGGACTGGATGAAGCACCAGCTTTCCCCATGTGCTATCACTGCAGGGCTTTCTGCTTGGCTGAGCTGAGAAGAAGCTACTAGCAGGACAGTGTTGGTGACAGCCTTCTGCTCTGGAACTTGCAGATTCCTTTGGTCTGCTGTGTTTCATGGTGTTGAGTCAAGCTTGTTATCTTCACCAAGTGCTTGAGAACTGTGAGGGACAGGGGCTAAAAAAGGCTGCTTATTGAGCCCTTCAGTGGGGAACAGTTTTCACAGGCTTTTTGGGGAGCATCATCGTTGCTTTGGACTGTGCCATGTTTTTAATGTGCACCTAGGTGATTTCATTTCAAGATTGTCTATAAAGGTATGAAATGTGAGTGTTTGACATCACCTAGCGTTTCTCATCTTTTGGAAGCCTGACTGCCAAAATCAGTTGTGTTTCTTTGTCTCCCTGTGCTTCCCTCCCGGGTAAAAAGAGTTTAGGTAAAATCCCGTCAGTGTTTGGCTATCTTTTTTTAATGTAACATGTACAGTTTGTTCCCCTGGGTGCGCTGAGATAATTTAGTTGTGTAAAACTGCATGAGCACTGACATGAGTTGCCTTGAAATTACAAAGTGTATTAATAAAGAGGATACCCATTTCCATGCCTGTTATATTTTAGAAGTGGACTCTAGGGCTTTCATTTCCTATGTCAGTCCTGAAGTCTTTTTTATTCTTTCCTTTCTTCTAATGTTAATTGATTATAGATAGGTAACTTTTGAACATATTTGAATACAACCATTTTTCATTTATACCGCTTAGAATTACATTATTGCTCTCGCATAGTAGTCATATAAAATGTGCTTCTTTCAAGTTAAACTTGTCCTCTTGCATTAAGGTAATGCTGATTCCACAACATTATCCATATTGTCACAATTTCTCTCCTTGGCATTGCTGCAGCAAGGAGACAAGCAGTAGCTAAATTTTCTCTGAAGTTCCTACTCTACTGCAGTGTTTAAAGTAAAAATAAATTACTTGACTGCTTTTTGGTTGGATGGTTAACTTAGAAGTAGAATTTGGACCTGAAGCTCAGATTTTAGAGCTCTCTGCAAGAGCAGAAAGAAGCTTCAACTCCAGCTGCTTTATGAGCAATGACAGCACTTGTTTTCTGAAACTGTCAATGGAAGGGGTGGGGGCAGTCACAGGTGACTGTCACCTTCAGTCTTGAGACATGCCACCCTAGGTCTTTCACTTTTCACTGCAGACATGGGACAAGTATTTCTTCTGGGGATGAACCCACAGCACCAGTTTTGTTCTGATAACAGCATCTGGCACTAGATTGATTTAACAGGCTCTGAGGTTTGCTCTTTTCAGATATATGCTTGTACGGCAGCTTTTGTGCAGCTCTGACATGGCCACACGCTACTGTTGTTTTTTCTGCCTCCTAGCACCACGTGTGAAGCTAAAGCTCTTTGACACCTGCCATTTGGACCCTTTTCTTACTGAAAAATGTCATCATTTTCAGACAAGATGAAGACAGATATCTGATCATTCTTCCCTTTGCAGGGATGTGCTGAGGGCATGGTTCATACACAGCTGAATAAAGATTCCAGACTGGACCTATACAGTTAGTTTTATTAGTTTAGTATGGCAACTAGTTCTTGATTTGGGAGTTCATGGAGTATTATCTAACACAAAAGAAATTAATGAGTGATAACTCATTGTAATGTTTGCAATTACTCTCTAACATCTTTCGTTGTGCTGCAAGTAGCAATTGATGTGCTGTTATATTGGCAGGAAATGTCACATCACTTTTTCTTTGGGGAGGAATGATGGTAGTTGAGCAAGTGAAATCAGAAAAATTTGAGCTCTTCTAGTTCTGTAATCAGTGAAATTTTTTGAGGGGTATATTTTCTGCATTCGCCCAAATTTGAAAGTAGAACTGGGCTGCATTTTCCGAAGTAATAACTTTTCTAAAAGGAGAAGCTTTTAAATACTATGCCCCAAGTGCTTCCCCTGTATTCTTGAAAGCTGTTTTATGCTAGCAGATAGGCAATCAGATTGCCTGACTCAGAACATAATTGTCCTTAAATTTGAAATATCCTTTTATTACATTTGATCGCAGGCAAAGTGCCGTTACAATGAAAAAAATCAACACGCCAGCTTTCTTACAGACTTCAAAGCAGTAAAAGACAGAAATGCTGGGCTTTTAAGCCCCAATATTTTCAGCTTTCAGAGGAGTGGGTAATACTTGGAGACAGCTGATGCAATAATTAAATTTTTTAACATACTACGTAATATTTTAGTCTTTTTCCTACATTTCTTCTGAGATTTGGATGCTGGTATTTTTAATTAAACTGTCTTTCATTTCTTATATTCCTTTAAATTTCTTGTAAACAGACATTGAGGGATTCTTGCATTTTATCTGTTTTCAAAAGACTGTAATTTGGTATTTCAAACTATTAAATTTTGCATGTTGTTCTTCATCTGTAAGAGTGTACTTCAATTGTGTAGGGAAGTTTCGTTCTGCATAAGCATACTGGAAAAAAATGGAAAACAGAGTATTATTCTAAGACTAAGGCGTTATTTTAAGATAAGTAATTTTTAATGATCTGAAGCAGCAATACCAACACTGATTAGAGCATCTTGCTAAAGATAGATTGAAACATGCCTAATTCTTTTCTCTTGAGTAGGTTCTAAAGATCTATACTGTCTACCAGGAAAACCATCAGCTTAACTGGTGCTAAGTATCATTTATGGCTGAACAAGAGAAAATAATCCCTAATGAAAGGATGATTGCCTTGAACTTCTGTCATTTCAGCAGCTGCTTGATAAGGTGCTTATTTATTGTCCCTGCTGCAGGGTCAGCAAGCTGTTTCAAAAGCAGGGTTTGTAACTGAAAGAGGTGGTGTTATTCTGTGTTGTAATCTGCTACAAAACAGAGTCTGTGGTACGAAAGAATGTAGTAATTTTTACTTTACAAAGTAGATTCAGTGGGTCAAGACCAAATTCCTTTCTTCTTTACAGGGCATAATTTCTAGTAAACTTTATTAAATACAGAACAAACTCATTCATACATGGGTAGAAACATGGACTTTTTTTGTTCTGACTTCAAAATGCTAGTTGTAAGCAGAATTTCACCTAATATTTTCTATGGAAACTTACAGAATGCAGCTGAACAACCATATGGGGTCTGTATCACTGCTTATTGTTGGGTGTGCTCTCTGAAGACTCATTCTGGGGTTGGCTTCTTGTGTGCTTGAGAGCACTGAAGCAGGAACTTAAATGCTTCTGCTGTCCCTCCTGCATCTAGTTGAATAGTTGCAGCTGTGAGTCACTATGAGCTTTTTTGTAGTACTTTTGCTAAAGGTGACTATAATAGCTTTTATCTAATTTTACTGATTTTGAAAGATGGACTGTCATATAAGGAAAACTTCTATGACATGTAGTGACTTAAAGTTTGGAGTGAAGCAATGAAATTTGATGAAAATTAATTTCCTATCTGACTGTGTATTTCAGCATTAAATATATTTTGCAATTAAAATATCTCCCAGGTTCTATGCATTGTTAACATTTAAAGCTAATTCTTTATATTGTTTAAAAAAACCACAGAATAGTTGTAGGCTTTTTGCCTTGATTCTGTTGCATAATGATTGCTTTCTAGTATAAACCTTCCTCGTAATCCTAGCATCTTCCTTTTCTATACCACTACTTTACTGGAGATGGTAGAACACTAGATTATGAATTTTATCTCATCTATCAGAATGAACAGGCTTTTAAAAACCTCTCTGGCCTTTTTATTCTTTGAATACATTATTCAGTATATACCAGAACCTTTTAATCTTGCATTTCCTTGGTTTATGTTCCTCAGATGAAAAAAGCAGTGGCGTAGCTGTGTCAGTCAGGGTCTGTCAGTGCTGGTGTCCTGTTGTTGCTGTGGCAATGCACACGTGGCTGCACAAATCACAGCACAGCCTGTGCTGGGCTGCAGGCTCCAGCTGGCCACAGCCACCAACACAGCAGAAGGAGCTGTGCTGTGCACAGTACAGAGGTGCTGGAGTGCTCACCTTCCCAAACATGAGTTGCTAGGAAGGGCAGGTACCTCTGCCTTTGGTAATGGTGAGGAGTTGAAGGGGCCATGCAAGTGCTTCTGTCCTGGGTGATGTCCTGTTTGACAGGAGAAGAAAGAGCAAGACAAGTCAAGAGGCAAATGAATGGGTTATTGCTCTTTCCTGTGAATTGCTTTTTTGACCTCCCCTAGGTGGTTTTCATTAGTCATCAAAAATGGGTGTGTAGGGAGGTATGTAACAACAGATGTAGGCATCCTACTTCTGAAGTGTGCCTCTCAACCGTTTCGGGTGTTAGGCACCTCTGGAACTAGTTGAGACTTTTGTGTTTGCCAATGGCCTAATGGATTTCTCATTCATGAAGCAGCCCAATCTTCTTTTGGGCATGTGCTTAATTAAGTGACCTATCCCTTCTTAGTTTGTTTTTAATCATAATATCTGTCAACATAATTAAAACTTAATACATTTCAACTAGTGTCTAAATGCAGCATTGTTTTCTAGGGGATCTTTTATTTTTATTTCATTTAATTTTTCTGTCCTGGGTGATTAATAAGCAAATTATTTTAGTAAATAACACTGAATAAACTTTTGGCTCTTTTTTTACTGTTGCACTTTGTGGGAGCCTCTGGCTTTTGTAGCCACAAGTTTGTGAACAATATATTTACCAATAATATGTAAAAAGTTGGGTTAGAGGTAATAGCCACAATTACTAAATTATATGAAGGGAGTTCCTTTCTCAGGTCATCATTTTGTGGCCAAACATGAAAATATTGGACTGTTTTATGTTTGACATACGCTTTGCTTTTAGAGTGACCATGATTTTCTTCCAAGTAATAAACACCAGACTGTGCTTTGTACTGGTGTTGTTTCTTAAAATGTTACTTTGAAGGATTTAAGTTGTAAATCAGGCATTTGGAGGTTGTAGGAGCAGCAAGTTATATAGTTATGTAAAGTTGGATAAAGTTGCTTTTTGTTTCCCTGTAGGTTATTAATCCAGTGTTGCATTAGATTGTGGGGAAATAAACTCAATGTAACATAAGAGTCTGAAATGTGGGTAAAGTTCATGAAAATGTCAGGAAGATGCATTCATCTTTAAACCCGCAAATGTCTAGCCTGATATATCTTTTCTTTGTTATACATACATTAGATTTTTTTACATAGCTTTAAAAAGATTTACAGTGAAAACTTAACTACCTAAGAAACTTGAAAGTTTTGACAATTGTAATTTAGTTAAATAACTATTGTTAACTGGCTGGTTACATATAACCTTTATGTAGTTTTGTAGGTATGTAATAGCTTTGAATTAAAAAATGAGTAAGTTGTAAGTATTCTTAGATTTTATTTCCTTTACCTTTTACAAGAAAGGCTTTTTTTCCTGTAAAAAGTAGGAGATTGAAAATCTGAATGTTTCCAAAACCTAATAATCTTTTCAGACCAAATATGTAATGCCTATTCAAGCTGAGTAACAAAACAACTTGCTTTAGTAAATGTTAAAAGGCTCCTTAATATATATAGAATATAGCTGGTACAGTCTCTATCATGGAGCTGAGGGCCCACCAGGTGGTGCTGGTGGAATATATTTAATGTTGCTTTAGCTACTTAAAATGTGTCTTAACGACTGTGAATGAGATGGGTGCAGTAGAAAAGAACTTAGATTATATGCAACAAGCCAGTTTGTACAATTGAAAAGAGTACACTGTAATATTGTGTAGTGGCTTTGTGATTTGGGCACTTTTAGAAATTCCAAGCTGGATATAGATGCTGAGGAAAAAGCACTTATCTGTAGGATGGCTAATGTGGGAAGCATGGTATGGAGGCATAGTCCCAGATCCTTTACCTTCTTTTTTGTTAATTCAGAGAGAAGCTTATGAAACTTGTCCATTCATCTATTAGAAGCATATCATAACACAACCATGTGCTTATTTTTATACAACATATTGAGTTTTAAAAGCAAAATAACTTCTCAATAAAGCTGTTTTAACTGTTCAGATTTGGTCAGAATCCTTCCACCTAAGGAATGCACAGTAATAAAGTTCTCATGAGGGGTGGGGGGAGCCAAGTTGTTTGATTTTGTGTATTATATGACTTAAAAAATCAAAATAGAAACAAATCCTGAAGACACACAAGATTTTAATATAATTTCAGCAACTCTTATCAAACTTTTCTTTTTACTCTCTTGAAAATTATATCCATTATAGGAATGGGAAGGGAGGATGGAGGAACAATATGGACTGTGGAAGTTTGGAGTAAATTTCTATTGCCTACTCATTTGAGCAGGTTTGGTTTTGTCTTAATATGTCTGGACATAAAATATATACACAATATTTAAAAGGCATGAAGTAGAGTATTGAGCAATGTTAAATAAGCTTAAATTGACTATAAAGCCATCCCCCTTTTCAAGAGAATGATGGGAATTTGGAAAACATAAAAAATGTCAGTGAACCAAAGTGACTGTCTCCTGTCTAGTCAAAAATTAAAATCCAGAACAACTGCAGACAATCCCTAAAGATATTTTGATTGTAATCTTAGTATTTTGACCAAGCTAAATGTTTTAACATTCTATGTGCCATTGTCACAGTAGTGACCGCCTCACTGTAGCAATATCAAACCATATGATAGCCACTAATAGTTCTGTAAAATTTGGTTGACTGTTATTGAATGAAACAGAGCACGGTTTCTTTGGAGTGTGTGGCCTTATGCATTTAATCTGGGTAACAAATTTATTTAACATCTGGGTTTTGCTGTCTTGGGCAGAGCAGTATGGGGTTCTGCGTGAGTGGAAATTCTTCCTTCCCTTTTCCATGTCTGCTACACCAAATACTTCATAGTGCATGTGTATACAAAACCATCTCAGAGTGAATCTCAAGTATATAGTATATGTTGCTTCTGAAAATGCTTTTTTTATCTTGTTCTCCTTCTTGAGATAATTTTTCACTTGGCTTCCTCCCTTCTCCTCACCCCTCTGTATAAATGTTTTTGCTTTTGAGGAAAGGAAATGTATTTTTTTCAAATGTTTCTGTCTCCTGTCCTGAGTTGTAATTTTATCTACTTATTTTAGCAAGGAGTTTTTGTACTGCCTACCTTAAAATTCAGGACACATCACAAATTACCATAGAATGACAGTATTAGTGCAATCCTTCTGCTTCTGCAAGTTGTCAGTGGAGTATCAATGAGAAACATTAAAATGTCAAGTGTGTTAAAATTCGCATTAAGGTCACATCAGCTTTTTCATTGCAGAAAATATTTGGAGAGGATCAAGCAATAAGCAGTGTGCAGTAGTACAGATTATAGTGTAGCACTGTAAAAATGTGTGCAAAACACTTATTTAAAGAAAATCTTAATGTATTATCAGTGTATTAAATTCAAAACTTGCATGAGGGCTAAGTTTTGTAATGTGTTAGAATACAAAGATTGAAGAGAGATTAGTGAAAAGCTGTTAGAAGTGTGGGCTCACGTGTGGCTTTTTGAAAGCAATATCCAGAAAGGGAGAGCTTGCCAGATGCTGCCTTTATAAGGTGTGAACAGGTTAAGAAATACGTTCTGCTGCATTGTTCTTTGAATTACTTGTTCATCAGAGAAATCAGTTTTATGACTCTTCTGTCAACATTTTTATGCTCAGCAGTTAGGTTTTTGTGATACAATCTTACTTTTGAATGCTGTGATGGGAATGTTTTATGAATGTCATTATAGTGAAGGAGTGCTCATAATACTGAATCTTTTTAAAAGATCATGTAAATAGTTTCATTTTCACTTACCCTGCTCACCTGGTCTGAGGGTTTTTTTGCTCTGTTAAATTGGTAGTTCAAATGGATCTGGAGTTACACTAATTCTAAAGAGAACGGGATTTTATTCTCTGTATTTATTGCAAGATCCAGTCTGTCTGTACTGTTGAAATGTTCTTTAGAGTTTTGGGTAACTTTAAAATTTGACTTGTGTGTGCAGCACTCCACCAAATTCCAGTTTTGATTGGGGAAGAGGGGAATCTGTAAAACAACAGTAAGGAATTCTTACCTTACTACATTTTGTACTATTTACTGTTACAATGCTTGGAACATTGAATAGGAATATATTTTACCTCTGAGCTATTCTCCAGCTTTTTCTAAAGGGAGGAGCTTCTAGGTATCAGTTTCTTTATTTAAAAATTTGACCTACTAAATCTTCGTAAAAGAAAAATCTATAGTCCAGTTTTAAAACAATATAAAGCAAAACACTGTTTTTTTGCTCAAAGATCTTTTTCTTAAGAGCTGTGGTTTCTCTCCTTATGGCAGAGATTAGGTTATTCTAAAAGTGGAATAGTAAAAGTAAAAATAGTTCTGAAACGGATAGTATTAACCTCCAGTGCAGTAGCTCAATGATGCCATAATTATCAACCCGAAATTCCAGTTCTGTTGAAGTTATTTGAAGAAATATACTGTTGATTCAGTGGTGTCAGAATTTCACAGCTGAAAATAAACTTACACTGTGAATACTTGATTGCCATTTTCTCTTGAGTGGAACTAGAGCACTTGAGGGGTTTTTAATTATGTGTTTGATTTGAATTGCTGAGTTCATTACTGAAAGAGTTTGAGGTGTATGGCAGATACATGAACTGTAGTTTAAGTTCCTGAAGACAAGCAGGCTGTTTTTCTTTGGGGATGGCGGCGAGAGCTGGGAGAAGACGATATTGAATGCCGCTGAGAAGGGAGCTGCAGCTCTGTGGCTCAGTCTGTATCAAGTTGGGGCTTTTTGAGTGTTTTAGGGCAGCTGGCTTGAGACAATGTGTGTGCATGCTCCTGACTTGGATTCATGTAATAGTTTAATGTTAGAGTTTAGAATGTAGGTGTTTTTAATGAAATTGTCAGGTAGGTTTTGTTTCGTTTAGGGAAGCTGGTTTGCCTATTTACTTCTAATAGGACTTGTTTCTTGTATTCATTTTCTCTCCTGTTGTAAAGATTGATACAGGAACTGCTAGCATGCACAGTGTGTATTTTTAATAAGGCCAAAATTGATAAAGAGTGAATGTTGCAGATCAGGGAGGGGTGTTTTGGCTTAAATGGAGATTTTCGTTTGTAATGTCTTACTTTTGTAAGTATCTGGTTTATTCAAAATATGAGGCTTAAAAAAAATCCACTGAAGTCACTTGCACAGTCTTTCACTTGTGTTGTTCAGTTCTGTGCTGTTTTACATATTTGCCATTTTATTTTTCAGCATTGTCAGTGAAGCAGGAGCATCGATCTACAGTGTCAGTCCAGAAGCATCCAAGGAAATGCCAGACCTAGACCCTAACCTAAGAAGTGCAGGTATGAAGAGTATTTAATTTTATCACATTTCAGTATGGAGCTTAAGTCTCACATCTCAGACTGTATTGTTTATAATGTTTAATAGAATAATAGTCAAAAGTAGAAAACAGTTTTGGATATTTTGTTTCTCAATCTTAATTCTTCTGTCATTTCTCATTTGAAGTGCTAGGTGTACAAATGAATGACATCATCTACTAATGCCTGTAATGTAAAGATCCTTGTGGATGTATTCCTTCAACAGGCTGGTACAGGAGAATTTATAGCAATGGATATAACCAAGGGATTGCATAAAGTTTCACAGTTGAACATGCCCATGCCCACAAGGGCTTGACCTTCCCTCTAGACTCCTGTGTGTACACAAATGTCTCCAGCAGTAATTAAACCATTCAAGGACTAGAAAAACAATGTAAAACTAGAACAGATAATTCAAAACTGTGCATTTGTTATGATCACTGGAGTCTTCATGTAGCTGAATATAGTTTTGAAGAAATACTGTTTAGTTTTTGTTTTTAAAAAGTTATGTACTTTAGCATAAATGTCACTGAGGTATAGCAGCAATTAGAAATGTGCAAGAGTTGCCACTAATATAATTTTCAGTGTTAAAGAGTAGTCTTTAAAGATCAAATTCCTAGCAGCTCCATACGTGTCCAAATTCTGCCCATGGATTTGTTTTATTTGGAGACAGCTGTGAGGGTAGGTTTAAGGTTATTTTTGTATTACTTCACTTATGTATTTTTTATTGTGTGTCTTATTGTATTTGTTTCTGTCTACCTCAGGGTTTTTTTTTTTTTTGTTCTTAGTTTATCTGCAATTTGCTGTCATACTTAATCAAATACAGCATATTGTAAAATGCAGCGCCACTTGTGTATAAAATTTTTTCCAGTCAAAATTATAATGTTCGTAAATTCAACTTTTTTCTAGCAGGTTACTGGCCTGGAAATCCTGTGGAGGGTATAGATCAGCAGAAAAGAATTCTGACATGGTATTCAGGGGCAAAACTTTATAGAATTACCCACTTTTCCCTTTCCTCTTGTTTCGACAAAGGGGAGGGTGTTAACTTAATGTTTCAAGGGAATGTTTTTATGGGAATATTTTTGGAATGTCTGTATCAGCCCCTCCATTTCCAGGACAGGTCTCTTGCTTCTTTTTGCTTGACTCTCTTTTCTCTGCCTGTGAACAGACTCTGTTGTGATTATTTCTTCCCTGGGCTACAAAGGTTTTAAATGTGTCATGGTATGGCCAGAGCAAATATTAGGCATGTGACATTTCTGTATTTGTGACAGATAGCACTAGCTTTCCCTTGGGCCAGAGTTTTTTATGTTGCTGATGTATTAAATGTAGGCTTAAAGTTGATGTAAATGAACAAAAAACACTGAAAAGGAGAAAATCTAATTATTAACACTATGCTTTTCCAGATGTAAATGTTTTTCATATTCTCAAAAAAGAATTTTCAACATTTCAGACACTTTTATTTAGTGTTGTGCATCAAATACAGGAAATTAAAATCAAATTTTTAATTCATTATCAATTTCAGTATTAATTACCTAGCATTCATAATTTCTCCATTAGTACTAGGATTTTCTTCAGGCTTAATTTAAGTGCTGTTGCATCTGGTTTTAAAAGCATCAGCAATTTTCACATGCTGCTGCAGTACCACAGAGTGGATAGAAATTGAAAAATGGTAGGATAGAAATTGAAAAATAATTGCCTAATTCCATGGATGTTGGCTATTATGAAACTGACAGCTACAACTATGTTACAATTGAGGTGTTCTAGAAGTTTTAGACTTTCTTCTTGACGTCTTTTGGTGTTAATTTGTAATTAGCTGTGCTAAAGCTATGGATGTTTTCTTAAACTTGAATGTAAAAATGGAATTTAACATTAGAGGAAAACATTAACTGATGTTTGAGGTTTTTGCAGACATTTTTCTCGACTAGCTTACTTGTGCAGTTTCAATTTTCCTTTAATTTGCAGCAAACAGAAAAGTGACATTGTGTCAAAGCTGACTTGCTTTTTATTTTAATTGTTGTGTTACATCATGTCAGATTCTGTGCTTACATGATAGCATTTAGTACATTAAAGGAAGCTGACAGCTGCATGATGAAGTGTGACATTTATAGTTAAAATAAAAGGTACAACTGACGTGAGATATCTGTGATCTTAACACTATTTGCCACTTTAACATTTTTCTCAACACAATCTTTATAGAAGGTTTTTTGAATTACTCAGGCCTATGTTTGTGTATTAGGTACATAAATGTAAAATATTAAATAATACATGTTGTATGAGAACTTTCACATCTTGTGATATGATATCTGTAATATTTGCAGTGGTGTTTAGCAACTGTTTGTAGTCAGTTTTTGCTTTATACAGAGAAATAGAAGATATTAATTCTGATTGAAAAATTAGCTTAATTTCTCCTTGGCTGAGTGTTCTATATAGGGGGAAATTCAGCAACCTTCAGCATTTCTTGGGGGTGCTAATTAAAGGATTCAACTGGTTGTTATTTTTTTCCCTTTGAGCGGTCTTTGAAGGTCGTGGGTGATGCAGGTTTGTAATGAATGATTGAGAAAGATCTCTTTTTAAACTGTGTATTTACAAACCATAGTAGCAAGTCTTTATAGTCATCTATACACCACTTTTAGCCAAAATTGCACTTGCTTGGAAGATAAAGAAAAGAAAATCTCAAACAGTGTGCTGTTATCTACAGTACAGAGAGTGAAATAGGGTTTCTTCAACTTTAGGATTGTCCTGAATATTTCATGAAAGTGCAGAAGCTTCTGTAGTGCTACTCCAATTCCTATAAAATCTTGTGGAGTGTGACTCAGCTAAGTAGATAGTAAAGAACCTGATGAAACCTAGTTACTTGTGTTTGAGTGGAGTGAGAAGGTATATATCCCCTTCTGACAGTCATCGTAGGATTAATGAGCAGAACAGCTATTTCTCAGGCTCACAGAATTAGGAGATAAGAGGCTTATAGGCCAGAGCAATAAAAGGATTTCCTACTTGATAGGCTGAGGAAGTTCAGCTGCAGCAGATTAGGAGGGTTCTGCCTAGAGAGCAAGGCACTGGAGTTCAGTAATGGGGGGTTTTGGATGAACCTGCAATAGGGTTGCAGACTGACGGACAAGGGAACGCAAGGTTTTCTTGGATTCTCCTTCTCAAAAGCTGTACCTAAGGGCACATTTAATATTTGGGGTGGGAGGTTTTGTACGGGAGAATGGGCATCATGAAAAGAGTACTTTACAAGCTGGAAATGTTGATCACCTTTGTGAAGTTTATTAGTATGAGCCCTACCAAGGCTCTGTGACTGCCAGCTCTGAGGCTGTAATGAGGCATTGGTAATAAGGGAGCTGTGAGGCTGGCTGGATGACTGCAGTTCTATTTCTGCCCTGGCATGTGTCCTCTGGCCACCCTCTTGAAGAAGTAGTTAAATGTTTCATTTGGTGGAGTTTTCATAAAGCTGTCAAATTCTTATGGTTGAGGTTTTTCCTTTTTTTCTTTCCTTTTATTTAATAAATTTCTGACTTAGCATCAGTACACCACTTCATGTTTAACCTTTGGTTAGTTTTTATTCTTGACAGCTTCAAGTAAGAGTTATGCACTCGAACTGGCCTGGAAAATCTTGTGGATTTCTCTGGGTCTCTGTGATGGAAATTTACTTGTGCCTTTTTTCAATGCAAAGCCTGGATGCAAGTTTCCCTCAGAAGCAGTTGTAAGTAATAGTTTACTGGGCATGGTAGGTTGCCTTGCAAGTCTAACAGTAATTCACTTGCCATTAATTACCTTTCATTGCCAGTGCATATGAGATGACTGTCTTGGTGTGGTAGTCATTGTATCAGAAAAAGTTAAACTCAGTGGTGATAGGCATTCCTCTGTCAGACAGATAACCTCTGTGACAATCAGGGCCAGCCTGGGTTTGGTTGCTGTCACTGGGCCTGTGAACCCTGGAATTCAGTGATTTTCCATATATTGGTATCTGCTTTGCTTTGCTTCCATCCTGTCCTATCTAGTTTTGTCTAAGGTTTTATTTTGTTGTGCAGAGCCTGTATTCCTAATAAAAATGAGTTTTATGGGATAAGAAATGATGAATGTCAGTGCAGGTGTCAACACCTAGACACTTCCAGGCTTTCTTTTTTATTCTCTCAGTTCTTCTTCAGTTCTACACCTCCTTGTTGTAAATGCTTGTTGGCTTGAGCAAGTTTGGTAGACAAAATGGGAAGACTGGAGGAACAGGTAAAGTATATAGAAAGTGTAAGCTCATATAAGTTGTGTTGAAGGATTGTCACACAGAAATGTAGAACTTATGTATTTTCTGGATCCCTGCAAACTTTTTAAGGTGTGGTCAGCTAGTGGAGGTTTTGTTGTCCTTAGGATAAGGAAGATAAAGAATGTACCAATTGTTTGGCTTGTGCTCACAACAGAATTTTTTCCTTCTGCTGCCTCTCTACCTCTGGGATACCATAATGAAATAAATGTTGCTTAATTACTAAGAATCAGAGGAAAGTGATGTATTCTCGTGAAACAGTGGCCTGATGGTAGAGAATTGCTCTGTGGCAGTAGTCATGCTGGGATTTTACTCTGGTTTCAATATATGTTCAGTTATATAAATGAGAAATGTCTTCATTTCATTAAATTGATGAATTACGTTTCCTTTTGAGATGACTGCTCTAACAAATAAGCAGTCTTTTCTTTCTTTCGCTACTTAAAAAGCTAAATAAAAGGGGGAGAAAGGTGCTGTTTTTTCAGACACCATGTTTGTGTAACCACTTGTTAAAAGAGATCTCAAGCTAAGCCTGTCTTTTATTTTCCTACCTTATGCAATCATGCGCAGTTGGTTTTTAATTTGCAATTCTGTGTTCAATGCTGAAAGAAGAGCAACATACTTGGGCATGTCTAATGCAACAGCTCCAGGAAATGTGTATTTTCCTCTTGGATGTGAAGGACTAGGGCTCTGTCAAGGTCACACAGTTGTGTCACCCAAATGGGAAAGCAACAAAGGTAGATAAAATATTCCCTAGAGCTACTCTTTTGGAACATTTGGAAAACTAACAGGGCAAGCGTGTTCTGTGCTGCATGCACAGGTATGATCCAGTATGGAAACTGTGTTGTTTCTAAGGGATGTTTTCTGAGGATAAAGAAGAATCTGAGAGAGCCAAAGGTCACACAGCACAGCTTGCCTTAGCATTGTCAAATCCCATCTGCTTGTCTCCTCTCCACAGGGCAGAACATACTGCTTTATTGTACGCTCAAAGTTCAGCACACCACTTGCACTTTTCCTTGCAAAAGAAAGCCTTGTAGGCTTTGAGGGATTGTTAGGACTTTCAGACTGTTATGCTACAGGGTTTCATTCCCTGGGGTCCTGTTAGAGACATAGAGTTCAGAGCTGTCATACTGGCCAGCAAGTAGAAGGTAGAGATTGGAAAAAATGTAATTTCTTTTGACTTTATCTTAAGGAAAGTAAAACAATTTGATGATGAGACGTGTGGGACATAGTGCCTGGATGTCTACTTGAGCTAATTTCTTCATCTTCTTAAAAGAGCACTGCTCCCCTTTGGCTACTCAGGAGAGAAGGTCATTTTTAAAAAACTTTATTGTTTTATTTAGTCCTACGGTTAAATCGTTCACACTGCTGTCTAAGTGGAAGCTTTCTTTTACAGCTAGTTGGAGAGAATTGGTGAAAGTTCCACAAGCTTTCAGTAACGAACGTAAGCACTGATTTCCTATGCATTAAAGCATTTTGTCAGCCCAATGTTTAGTTGAGTTGTGTGCAATTAGAGCAGTACAAAATGAAATCATATTTCATCTTTCATCTGTTGTATTCTGTAGCATTTAAAAATGAGTTTAATTATACTGTTGGAAGGATGGAGAATGGAGAACCACACTGTGACGATGAACATGCAGTGGTTGGAAGCAAAAAGGGTGGTGAACAGCTGTAAGATGTTAAAGATGGAACATGTTAATGGTAGTAATATTACTAAACTAAAATAATATCAATAGCAATAATTAATTCTTAATAATAGTAATAGAAATAATTAGTAATAGGAACAAGAGGATTTTGTTACTTGTCTCCCCACAGGATCCAGTTCCTACCAATGAGCAGAAGCTCATCTCAAGGTGTGGGCTACAGTTTAAATAGAAATTATAGGAAATCTGTGAGTTCTATAGGAAATCAAAAACCAGTCCCCAACTGCAGGTAGTCTGGAAATGACTGAGCCTCTCCCAGTCAGGCATGAACATGTACCTATTGAGAATATTGAGGATATTGAGAAATAGAAAAATGGGCTTGAATTGCCCCAAACCAGTAGCACAATCTTGAATGGGGTGTTATTCAGGTATTAGAGATGTTTGTAGTCTTCTTGTCATTTTCTTGTTGTTCGAGACAAGAATCTAATGTTTTCTAATCTGTGGAAGCCTTTGAGTATGTGGGAGAGATGTTATATAATCAGTAAAATTTTGATCTGTTTACTGGCCCTGTATTTCCTCTGGAGCTGTGGAGCACAGCGGTGGGCTGGAGTAGAGGAGTTGAGCTGCTGCTACCTGCAAACTTTTCATGCTCTGGTCAAGCTGTTTCCCTTAGCATCAAGGAGCTATGAAAACCATTCACTTCCCCCTTCTTGTGTAACTCTGTGTACGTGTTGTGTCTGTGTATTTCTTTTCAAGGGCTTTGTTGCTTCCTTGAAGCATGGAGCTACAGGAATGATGAGTACTGGGATGCTCTTTGATTGAAGGAGTTTTGGTTTCCTTTTAATACAGGGATTTGATGTGTTACTCACCAAAGCTGCTTTTTTAACTGCAGGCATAGGAAAGAACGTTCTGGTCACTTATGAAAGGTTAATATTTGTTGTTGATACAAATTACTAACTCTTCTAAGATACAGATGACAAGCTTTTGTAAGATTAGGACTTCAAGTAATTTTTTTCTCTTAATAATAACAGTAATCAGTGGCATGGTGATGAGGTTAGTATCAGCAGCGTTAATGTGAAAAGGATATTGATGATATCTACCTTTTAAGCTGAACAGATGGGGAAAGTTTTTTTTCTGATTTCATATCTTCTTGTGAGACTCATTTCTGTGACAGAAAAATCACATCAGGCTTTGGTTTAATGATTATTTGTCCCACATCTCACCTTGAATAAAAATGAATACTATTCTGTGATACAGAAATAACTAATGCTTGAGAAAAGTGGTTTTGAGAGTGTTTCTAAGAAAAAATATTGACTTAAAAACCGTTGCATTGTAATATTCACTTGTCACGGTTTTCTCTTCAAATCTATTTCTAACCTTCTTGTATTCAAGCCATCTCTTTTAAAGATTTTTTTTGGTAGTAAATAAGTAGAATATTGTCATTCATTATTTCATTAATCTTTGGCAAATAACAGATTATCAGTTTTATGGAGTTAAAAGTAAACTAAAATGTAACCTTTTTAAAACAAAAACCTGCTCACTTGCTACAGAAGAGCTTTGGATGAAATGCAGCTGTTGAACAGTTGCTTAAAATAAATTGCATACTTTAAACCCACCAAGAAGATATATGAGGATTCAAAACTGTGTCACAAATCCTGACCTACTGAGAAAGAATGCTTAATGAAAAGACTACTGTACGTTTCACTGTATCCTTCACAAGGAGGGTGAAATTCAGGTCAACAGGATAGAAAGCTTCCAGGACTCAGGAAACCTGAACAATCGATCACTGAGTAAACATTATTGCAGATACTTATGGATAGTAATTGATCTTGAACACAATAATAGGCTTTATAAAAGGATTTAAAAAGTTGTAATGTTTCCATATCTACTCTGGTATGATGTATTGACAGTAATTACATATGCATTTGTGCGTTAGTCCCTGATTACCTTAAAATATTATTTCATTTCATTGACATTGAAGTTTCAACCCAGACTTTTAAGGTGCAAAGGTTAATTTAGAATAGGAGGGTGGGTGAGTTACTTGGATGCTATAGTAGCATGGCTCAGCAAGAATGAAATACTGAGGTTTTGTAAAAAAAATACAGAATGTTCTTATTTATGACAAAATTCAAGTTGGACTAATCATAGCTTAATAGCTTGTGGTTGCAATATATTTATTTGCAAAACTATCTACTGCCTTGACATCTGGAAGCTTCACATTGTTTCAAAGCACAAACCAAATGCTCGTGTGGGGTAGCTAAGCTGTCACAGTTATTGACTGGGACACATTTTTATCCTTATGTGAAGAAGATATATTTAAAAGGAGGAATGCCATCATTCTGGACTTTTGGCCAAAAATG
Source organism: Entomyzon cyanotis (assembly GCA_024500445.1). Lineage (NCBI taxonomy): Eukaryota > Metazoa > Chordata > Aves > Passeriformes > Meliphagidae > Entomyzon > Entomyzon cyanotis. Next base: position 11,996,768 of record JAKEPQ010001015.1, read on the forward strand.
TTTTTCTGCTTACAGTGGTAAGCGACATTTGAATGCCACTGTAACTGAAAGAAATTGAAACTTGTTTGTTCTTTTACCCGTAAGCAGTCCTCATTTTCACTCTTTCCTTATCTGAGCCATTAAGCTCTTGCTTTATGGTGTGGCTCTTACTTAGAGCAATGCAAAAGGAGAGGAGAACATTTCAATATGCAATTGTTTGAACAGAGAAGTTGGCAGCCTACTCCCCAAAATGGGCACAATACTTGAAACCATAATAAATTTCATCTAGTTGACAAGATTTCCAGCTGCCCTTGCACCCAAAATAGTCTGCATGTCTGTTTTGGGCCTTAATGATTGCTATAGACCTATTCCATTACTGAAGTGAGGCAGGTAGCCAAAGAAGTTATCACTAATTCTGTTTTTTTTAGGGCTGGCAGCTGATATGGCCCTTGTATAGAAACCATGTCGAGGAATAGTAAGGCTGCTGTGTTGTTTTGGCCCTTCCCTTTAGAGTGTGAAAGTTTTTTCTGTCTTTAGTCTGAAAAGATTTAGCCTGAAAACTATTATCAGTATTCCTGAGTGAAAACTCTCCTTTTTGATCTGTGTGAAAAATGCTATTGCTTGCTGTAGAAAGTACTAGAGAAACAAAGTTATGTGACATAGGTTTGAAGAAAACAGTCTTAATTTTAAATTTCTCTATTTTAAATTAGTGATTTGATCTTTAAGACAGGAGCCATATAATTAGGTATGTTTACAAGTTCATGAGGGTATATGTGTTTATTATCCATTCAGAAACAAACCATTTTAATGTAATTCCTTACTTTCTGTGGAGATCAGACAAAGAGATTGAGATGAGTTGTGCAAGCAACTCTTATGGGAGCTTTCTGTCCACCACGGTGACATCTGCATCACTGACATGCAAACATACTTTACTGTCTGCTGGGTTTGTCTTGTCAAATAACTAAAGCATGACGTGAATCAAGATTTCCAAACAGTTAAATTGCTTTTTTTACGAAATGGCAGAATATGTCCTACCCAATGACAAGACATGATTACAGTAAATATGCTTGCTGTAATCTTCCTTATTTCTCATTGCACTTGGATGTGAAGTACATCTACATTGAAGTCAGAGGACCACTCATATGATTCTGTCCCTTTACGTGTTAAAATTTTACATAAATTTATTGACAGGCAGCACAGTATGTTACTGCTTTTCCAATTATTGCAATAATATTTTCATCTTAATTTATAGCTTCAAGCATTTATCGGGTATGCAATTCTTGTGGTAATTTTCTAATTGAGGGTCATGTCATCCTGATCTTAATACCCTGTTTAATATTGATTAGGGTTTTTTTCACATTTTACTTAGATTAGCACATTTTAATAAAGGCAACTCTCAAACTTTTCATGTTTGGCTGTGCTGATAACTTTTGAGAAATCTGATTTTCTGGTTTTGCCCTGCATGCCATAGTATAATTTATTCTGTTTTTGCTTGGGCAAAAATGAATACCTTAATACCTGCAGAAGTAAGAATGCATTACCTGTTTCAGTGTTAGTCTTCTAAAAATGCATGATTTCTGAAATGTGCCCAGTGTAAAATAGTTGAAAATGAAAGACAAATTTTATAGTCTCAATTTAATTTTTAAGGAGAAAGTGCCAGACCATCAGGTCTTACTGTGTCTACTCCATGGTAGTAGACCTTGCACTTCTGCCAAACCCTTATGATTTCAGTAATACTCTGCTTGTATTGTGAGAGTCCAGCCACTTGGATCAAATGGCTGGATTTGAGAGCCTCATTGTCCCCAAAAAAGTTCCGTCTATTGCAGTGTGCAACTACTCCAGAAAAACTAAATGGCTTTGCCTGTACAAGGGGCAGTAGATGCTAATCTTGACTGAATTTCTGCCTAGACAGAATGTGGACAAGTTGTGCATTTTTCCTCCTGTGCTCTCTTATCTTTATTAATTCGAAAAGTTCTGGAGTGAAGTCATGGCTTTAGTGGGAATTAGGCAGGTCAGCTCTCCTGCTGCTATTGACCGTAGGAGCTGCATCCCCTAAATCGTGCAACTGACTGTTAGCTGATCTGCCTGCTTCGATATTGTAACTATTAGGCCTGATCCAGGAAAGCACTTAAATGTCTGTGTAACTTTATGCGTGTGAACAGTTCTGCTAGTTCCGCTGGGAATTCCGACATGCATCTGTGCTGAAGTGCTTTGCTGGATCAGCTCCTACGCCTCCACTGGAAGCCTCCTAGGGATATGACGGCATTGTCAACCAAGCTAATGTGACAAAAAGAGTCTAAATTTTACTTTTTAATTGAAGGTTCCCAAGTGAAGGTTATGCTTGGAAAATTCCTGTATCAACCTATCCATGCAGTTGTCTGTTTTTAAAAGATGTAATGAAAGGAGATGTGGGCAGTGAGAGGTATTTGCTCTCAGCTTATCCAAAATGTAACTTTTGAAATATGTTTTGCCATTAGGTAGAACTAAAAGAAAATTCTCTAAAACACTGTATAGGTATTAAAGAAGATGAGTGTAAGGAGATTTGCTGAAGGACAAATATAGTCTCTATGCATAGGCGTCAATGCATTGAGAAGAAATACATCGTTATAAGTGTTTCCTGGTTTGGATCAATACTACTTTCATTGGTGTTTTGTTTCACTTTTGTCTGTTAGGTGGTGGGTGACTAGTATTTCAAAGTAATTAATATGAATTATTGTTATAGGACAGCATTTCTGCAGTAAGCTATACTCATGTAAGTGATAACTGGTGTACTTACACTGATTACCCTTTTGTGTCTTTTTTTCTTTTGACAAGAAGGCATACGTGATTGTCTTTGAATTCAGAACTTCTCTATCAGAGAAGCAGGCATATCAGATGTCACCAGCACAGTGCTTTCTGAGCCTAGCTAGCAAACTGCTTTTGTCAGCATGTTAAAGTGGATATTAAAGGATGTTAAAAGCCCTGCCTGACCGAGCAGTGAACTTCATGTTAAGTGTGCATTTAGCAGTGCAAATCTTTAAAAGTGAAGTCTCTAGTGCAGCATTTAATTGATAAACTTTGCAGTTGTGGTTTGAGGAGCCTGCATATCTCTGGCTACTGTTTTGGCTTCAAGCACAAATGTTTAGTCAAGTCCTTTTCTGAAATACTGTGAAGTCTTTAACATCCTGCTGTAGTGATGGTTGCTGTGTAAATTACACTGCAAGGATGATTAAGGACTAGGGCATCTTTTCGTACAAGGAGAAACCAAGAGAACTAGAAATTCTCAGCTTGGAGGAGGCTCAGGGGGATCTTACAAAGGGCTGTAAATACCTGATGGGAGAGAATGGAGAGCAGCAGACTCTTCTCAGTAGTGCCCACTGTTAGGACAAGAGGCAATGGGCAAAGATTGGAATACAGCAAATTCAATCTGGACACAAGAAAACATTTGCCTACTGTCAAGGTGGCCCAGCACTGGAATGGATTGACCAGACAAGTTGTGGAGTCTCCACCCAGCTGGACATGATGCGGGGCAACCTGCTGCAGCAAACCCTGTTTCAGCAGGAATGTTAGACAAGGCAGCCTGTGCTCTCCAGAGGTGTGTCCAACCTAAACACTTCTGTGAATGAATACATTCCTTGTGTGAACCAGTGAAGGGACATATAGATTATTTTATATATATGATAATTATAACCATGTTCATGTTTTCATACACATGTATGTTTGTGGGAAATCAGCTGTTGAACAGTGGAGATATTTCCAATATTCCTGTTTAAACACTGTGTGTGTTCTTGACCAAACCACTTGCATATATATATTTACTCCTGACTCCTGTTCTTGCTCTAACCCTCTCCTGATTGGCTTAAAAATGTATTTAAATGTATTTTGAAATGTATTTAAATTTTAGGAAATGTCTTTTAAAATGACTAATGCCCTGTGGGATTGATTCTGGACATAGCTTTAGAAGGCCCACAGCTTTCTTTGGTCCCACTTCTCTTATTCTTGCACAAGTGCATGTGGTAGAAAAACCACACAGCCTTGGCAACAAGATCTGGCATTATTATGGTAGTTTCTTTTATTTTTGGAGGGGTTTGCTCTTAATTTTTATTGAGTTGGGATGTTTTTGTTTGGGTTTTGTTTTCTTTTGGATTTTGTTTTTTGTGGGATTCTTGGGGCTTAGGGTTTTATTTGTTTGTTTGCTTTTTTTCCAAGATGTTTGGTTCTTGTCTGGAAAGACTTTTGGAATACCTCTAAACACTTTTGTTCTTCATGGGTGTTTACTTCGCTAGGTAGAATGAATGTTCTAAGACCTGCTGAACCAGCTAACTTGTTTTGTATTAGGAGAAAAAAGAATTTATAAATGTAATACTGGTAGATAGAACTCTTCTGGTTTCATACATGTGGGAGGGAGCACAGTTGCAAATACTGAATACAACCCAATATCTGCAGAATCAGATCAAGTTTCTGAATTGACATTTGGAAATATGCCTTTTGTCCCGAGATTTTAGTAAACAAAGGTTTTATCAATAAATAGAGCCTGCAAAAAGGCAGTCTCAATTCAACATTTGGATTTAGAAGGTGCTTTCCATGTGCTCTTAATGGCATCAGAAATGTTGGAAATTGCTTTTGTTTTTCTAAACGTGGTTATAAGGATGACAGATTGCAAACTGATGTGTTTTGGTATGCAGTTTAGGGTTAGTAAAGTCGGAGAACCATTTTCAAAATAAACGCTGAATTTTATCATTGAATTAGATAAATATGTTAGTATCTAATGTGTACATTAGGGAATACATATTACATAAGTAAGCCTGTGAACAGGTACTCTATTTTTAAAAATGTTTGTTTCTACATATCTGTGATTTCAAGTTAAAGATTCTTACAGAGTTTAGTGTTAAATGTTACGTATGCATTTAGTATGGATGCAAGGGAAAAATATAGTGTTTTATAAACTCTATGGCTCAGAAAAACTTTTTTAAATGTCATTATTACAGTTTGAAATCTCCTTAGGTCTTTGCTTGAATTACTCAAATAAAAAGTTTCATTAATGTACATTTGATGTCCTTGTCTAACAATGAAAAAGTATTCTGCTATATTATTGATTATTTCCAGGTTTAAAATAAATACATAGGAGATGTAAAAAAAAAAACAAAAACAAAAAACCAACAAAACAAAACACCTTAGCAAAAGCAATTACGTGATTCAGGTTTTTCAGATAAAAGTGATAGCTGTTTTCTAATTCTGTTTTTCAGTTTCCATAGCTAGACGTGTCCAAGACCCATTAGCTGAGCTAGTGAAAATTGAGCCCAAACACATAGGAGTTGGAATGTATCAGGTAAGGTAATATGTATAATTTAATCTAAGTAATCTGTCATTATATAGAGCAACACCAAAATGCTGATTTATAATTGTCAACTAGTTATGCCTCTTTTAAAAGACATTTTCAGAGTTGATGGAATGGTAGTAAATACTTAAAAGTCATAAATTGCTTTTTTTTTTTTATCTCTACTTTTAATGATTGTGATTGAGACCCTAAAATGGCTGTAGCCAGATGTAAAGTCTATTAAAAACATCAAATCAGACAGGTAACCTGATCTGTAAAGCTTTCTCTTTTTCTGTATTGTTACAGCAATGGGGTTTTAGCTCTTTGTGTAAAATACAATGAGATATTGATCCTCCATTTAGAAGCCGTTAATTTGTACTATTAGGTGCATTCCTTCTTAGAAGTTTGTAATAAAAGGGTTTGTTTTGAAGTTTTTCATTTTCTAAGGCTGAATTAGAAAATGTTTGACAATTCTGATTTTTATATATTTTTGTAGATTATTTCTGAGAAGTAACTTTTACTTTCTGGGTTTCTTTACAAAGAACGTTATGTTAAGAAGAGGTACATAAGTTATTGTAATTTTATAGCATATTGGCGTTGATTCAGGAAAGCATTTATGCATGTTCTTAAGTCCCACCAAATACAGACACAAGAAAAAAATAAAGAAAAAGAATCCAGAAAATATTTCTATATTTTTGAAACTATAGAATGTGAGTAAATTTGAAAAGCTGCAGCAGAATTCAGAACAGAAAGCATAGAACTAAATCTAGTTTTTTAGATAAGCTCATGAGAGTTAATGGGATAGAATGCAATCAGCAGCCTAGAATCCTTTGCTGCCGCTGCTAAAGGTGGCATGGCAAACAAAAGGTGCTATGAAAAACTTCCAAGAAATGTATATCCTGTTTTGTTTTTACAGAATTGAGGTAAGTATTTTAGTTGGTTAAGGTAGAATTCAGCACTGCTTTTGTAAGTCCTAGTTGTATTGCTGCAGACAATAAAACTTACTCATGTTGCTTGCTAACTGCAAACTTATTGGTAAATCAAATAATCTCTACCATACTTTTTGAGGAAAATTTTATCGGAGGGCTGAAACACTGTAGATTTCTGTAACATGTGTATCCAGATTTCAGAAAAAAATGTGCGTTAATGGTGGCAGTTATAAATATGGGCATGGTCATCTGGCAAACAGAAGAGCTTCAATCTGAAGCATAGTTGTTCCCTTACTTGTGGAGACTCAGTGCTTTTATTTGTAACAGTTGCAATGATATGTGGAAACAAAAATAATGAAAAGTGATTGAAATTTTCATTCAACCTTGCTTTAAGGAAAGAAGTATTTTAAAAAAAACCGTTGGTTTTAAAAAAAAACTTTGATCATATGGTTTTGGGAGCATTATACTGTGAGATGAATGTTGCAGTGAACAATATTGCAGCAGCTCTCTGCAGCCTCAAAGACTGAAGCTGGTGTCATTTACTTTGCATTGATTGAGAGCAAGGTAAATACCATGTTCCTGGCCCTACCAGAGAAGCTTCTTGATACACTACAGGTGTGTTGCAAGTAAATGCCCTATTGAGTTGTTGTCCAAATTGGTTAGAGGAAAAGTTTCACAGAAATAATTCCAAAAGCCTGATAGAGATAGACCTCAAATAGTGTTCATTCCCAGCTATATCCATTTTTAAGTTTTGTCATGGTTTGAGTAAACCTCTGAGGTAGATACACATCCTGTTGGCGTTCTTAAGAATCACCACAGAAGCTATGGTGTGTTTGTTCAAAGTAAAGTAAATTTCTGAAGTAGATCTTTATGTGACATTATGGAAAGCAAATTTGCACTCTTGGAAACAAAGGCAGAAGGTCTGCTGCCCTTGAGGTGTGACAGCTCTTGTGGCAGGGGAAGGGAATGAGAAAAGAGGAATTAAGCTTTTCTGGCATGTCTTTAGCAAGACAGTCACTTGCTGGTGTCTCAGAGAACAGGCATGGAAAAAGCTGTTGTGTTGTACAAGGAGTCCCAGAGTATAACCCTCAGATAAATAGTATTTCAGGTACAGAATTTTATAATATCCAAGGCAACTTGAAAGGTTTTATTGCATTTTAATTTATAATCTAATTGCTGGCTGTAGCTTTTTATTAATTTCTGTGGTGAAATATGCAGTGCACAGTCTAGGTCAGAAATATAGCAGGCTTTTCACAGAGGTGGTTGCTTTCTTAGCCTATTGTAACTCTAAACCTAGCACTTAAATATGAGCTTTCCTTTCTTAAACACACTGAAATTGCCATTTAAGAATCTGACAAATCCAGGTTTTGGCATTCTTGTCCTGAAGGAGGGACAATGATTTGTCAGAGGCAGGCTGAAACTGTGGGGCTGCCCATGACCATGGAAGCAGTACAGCACAAGCAATATGGTGGTTTCTTGAGGGATGCTTGCACGCTCACTGTGTTGATCAAAGTGGGAACTCCCTGAAGGGATGTTTTTTCTGCCTTTTCTGTTTCTCCTACCCAAGTGCCCCAGTCCTTTTGTGGTGTTGGTAATGGCTATGAGATGTTTGAGTAAGAGAGGGGCAGCAATGCACAGCTTGCAGGAGAGTGGAGCTGGGGCTGCTGCCTTCAGAGCAGCCTGACTGATTTGAGACATAGCCTCTGTCAGTTTAGGATAGCCAGAGGTCCCAAACTGCTCTACTTGAAAGGCACTGTCAGAGACAATAATTTCTGCCTTTTCTCAGAGGTTGAAGTGAGAGACTGATGAAGCAGAATCTGCCTGATGAAGGCTGTAGCTTTTGTAATGGGACTGTAGTACAGAAACATTGTGTGTTCAGCTGAGTGACCCACCTGGGCAGGATTTGCTCTGCTGCCATCAGCAATGATACCAGTGCTATAGGAGAATGAAGTGGTCGTGTTCAATCTGCTGCTCACAATATGAGCTTGCTCAAAGTCTGTGGAGTGTGTGCCACACAAACTGAACTGTGTGAATGGGCTGCATCTTCTCTAGTTGCTACTTCCATGGGATTTTGGATCCCTCCCATCTGGCCTCTTGGTACTTCATGTGCATGTTTGTGAGAATATTGGTGTTCTCTAGTTTTTCTAATGCAGGTTCTCTGAGCAGATCTGCTCATTTGGGTGTGGATACTTTGGATATGGGATTGTGAGTTTCCAAGTAGCAGGAGATGTGTGTAAATTGAGTCCCATCAGCTGGGGTTTGTTTGCTTATTTTAGATGAAAAAAAAAAAATTGAAACTTGAACTTGACCACCTGCTTTTATTCTCATTTCAATTTATGATTCTGAGTTTGTGCACTGCCAAGAAAATCAGGTTTGTCAGAGAAAAATAAACAGGCCCAGATCTCCTAACAGGTATTTCCTTAAACAAAGAGAAGCACAACCTGATTTATTAGGGCCTCTCTGAGACTAAATTCCAATTGCCTAAAGGTCCTTGTCTTCCTTCATCTTTATCTCATTAGGAAAATTGTCCTTTCCTCCCAGACAGGAACCTAGCCAAAATTAATTTATCACCTTCAGGCCATATTACTATGATATCCTCTGTAGTTGAACATGAAGATGATGCCCAGATTCTGCCTGATACAGAATATGTTTGCCTTGTCACCTCCCCATGCCAGTTCAAAGCTAAATTTCTGTCCAGTTAGTGGCTCAAGACTTTATTATGCTGTAAACTGAATTTTGGCAATGAATTACCATTGCAGTTGTAATGATCTTGGAAGATATAGATAAGAGCTGAGAACAAAGCTGCTTCACAAAGATTGCGGTTAGGGAATTGAATTTCAGAGCGAAGAAAACTATTAAGAAGACAAAAAAATCCTTACTCTCAAATAGAAACCCGACATTTCAGAGGTAAGCAAAGCAGCACTAGCATAAACTTTCTGTCCATCAATTCATCATAGTAAAAAGGGAAATTAAATTAATATACTTTTAAAAAGTCAAAACCTGAGTCTGTGTTATAAGGCAGAGAAATGAGAAATAGCGCTAAATTTAAGTTTGGTTGGTCTTTTGACGTTCATTTGATGTACAAAATCCCTGGATATGAAAAAGAAACAGTACCCTCTGGAGAAAGAGCTAGATGGAACTCAAACACATCTGTAACCTAAGAATAAAATATGTGATCTGTGTTGTAGGGTTAGAACTTTTGACAAATTCTGTGTAATATTAAAAAATGTGTGCACCCTGTCTCATCTTGAAAAAGCAGCATCCAATTTGGTCTTTATAATTTTTGGAGCCCAAAAACCTGCTCGTAATCTGTTTGTGTGTGTGGTAATATCTTCACAGTAGAACATGTCAGGAGGAAAATTAGCATCCCCAAAGGATGGAAGAGATAGTATGTGTAGTCCTACAGCCACTGAAGTGGTAGGTTACTTGATTATGGATGTATCTGGAAAATTTTGCATCAAATAAATAAAATCTGTCCACAATACTCTTAAGTAGCATTCCTTCAAGCAAAAAAAAAAGATTGAGCTAATTCTTGGTTTGTTTTCTATATAATGCTGCAAGGTCCTGATCAAAGGAGAATTTCATAAAGCCTAATCAAGATGTCTGATAATAACTGAATCTGGAAATGTCTTTTTTGTCCCTCTGGTCTGTTTTCGTTCCCATGGCCCTCTAGTTATTTCAGTGCATAGGTTTTACATTTGATTATTACCTGCAGGATATTTTATTATTTCAGTTGCTATTTGATATTCCTTTTAGGCTTGAGTTTTTCCTCCAAAGAAGATGGGTATGTTTTGATAAGTAACAGTGCAGCTTTAGAGAATGCTTTTAATCAGACACACTTCCTCCTTAATTGGACCAGTTGTCTTAATCATGGCATTGCAGATATAAACCACTTTAAAATCCACAGCAGCTAGTTAATAGTGAGGCATCTCACTGAAGGTTGCATCTCAGTTCCTGTTGGAAAGGAAGGAGCTTTTCCCTTGCTCCTAGAAGGCTGTGCAGAATGCTATCTGCTGTCACAAGCCATCCTTGCCTGGGTCCTTCCTTGCCACTGAGGCAGGGAAGGAGGGGCAACTGATAGACAGTGATGGAAGGATGTTACTGGCCTCTCCTACGTGTGGCTGAAATTGCATGTAGCCTTTCTAGTTTGTCACATTCTTTAGTCGTCTTCATCCTTCAGACGATGGCTGTGGATGGTATCATCACTGCTGAGGTTCTCTAAACCTCCAGCTGGTCCCTCTGCATCAGGAGGGCTCTTAGAAGTGTGTGGTGTTAACCTCATTTTTGACAGCACTACTACTTAAATTTTATTAACACCCATCTGGTGAACACCCATCATGCATATTATCTGAGACAATCTGATTGTGTATTTAATGCAATGGAGATATATGAGAGCTCAACTATGGCAACATTTTAGAAATACAAGGATTTGGAAATACAAGGTGGGAGACCTCGGAGCTAGCTCTGAGTATGACCAGATATAGTTGAATGAGCCTGATTCAGCTGTGGTCTGAACAAGCCTCTGCATTATTTTTGTTGTCTTTACTGCAATAGAACCTGTCTCATCCCTTGCACTGCAAGTATTTGTTAGCGTGTTAGTTCTTACAAAACCCCAGCAAACAGAACCCAGTAGCTTTGTTTGCGTAAAGCAAATGTTGTATTGTTTCTCTAGCAATGGAAACTTGAAAATTTGTTTAAAATTTGTTTAAATAGAAAGCTTCTAAAACAAAAGAGTAAAAAAACAAAAGGAAGTAGATAGAGATTGCAAATGAGTTGTCAGAATCCAAACATTGGCCATCACAAAGAATCAGTGTTTGGTTTAAGAAAACCTTTATCTTCATTTTTCCTTAGAACTGATACAGTTTTTAATGATGAAATACATGAGATTTTGTATTCTTCTTGGTATCTGATTTTGGTTATATGTCCTTCATGTAGTACACTTCTATTTAATAGTGTGGAGCAAAGTACTGGAGCTGACTGTTTTTTCAGTCAGAAGGGTGCATTTTTCACTGAATATTTCAGGAGTTTATTTCCCTTCTTTATTTTATTTATTTTTTTTCAATCAACCCATAGGGTATATGAGTAGTTAGGTATGTTACTTGGGTAGCATAGGAGAATCACTCATGTATGATGTGAGAGTATGATGACATGATGTGTAAGAGTGTCTTTTTTTTAAATCTCTGAGGTGGAATTGTCAAAACAGCCTTAAACTTGAGCTTGCTGTATTGAGCTTATTAAAACAAATTTGTGGGAATTCACAACTTATATTTTTTTGATTAAGAAAATGGGATGACTTATTAGGTGAGCAGTGCTTTATTTTGTGTGATTCACATACCTCCTGTGGAAACACAGTTCAGCAGGAATGTTGTTTGCAGGTCACAATTGTAGGTTGCAGGTTTCAAGATCCAGTTGAACAGCCTGTCTACAAAAGGCTTCAGCATTCCTTCTGTATTACTACACTGAATATACACACACAGTTCAGCAAAGAACTGAACCTCCTTGGATAAAATAGGAATTTCTTGAGCTTGTTTATGGTTTTCTGTACTTCAGTTGAAGTGGTTGCCTACAGAGAACCTTTGCTTAAACAAAGCAAAGTCTAAAGGTGAGGATACCAATGCTCAGTTCTGTGTATCTTGCAGTAATCAAATAACTTACTAATAAATGTAAATCACTCCTTTCTGGCAGTATATGGCAGCTGGTTGATTATGGATATACCTTAAGTTGAAAAACCTAGTAAAAGGAGATGTGCTGGTTGACTGGAATCTGACTGAAATTAAAGAAACTGGCTGTACTTACATAAATTTTAAAAATAGGCTAAAGGATATGTTGCCTTATTGTAAATTTAAAAAAATACAGTAACCAGACAAATTCTGGGCTGCTTCTGCATTGAATCTCATCTCTCAATAAACTCACTGGGACTTTAAAGACAGGGACATGCAGGATAGTATTTCACTGTGCTCTTAGCTCTGCTCCTCAGTAAAGGAAACTTAAACCTCTCCTGTGAACCTGTAGTCTCCTGCAAAGAGATTATTGTCGCTGAATGTTTTTGCTGCATACTGCAAGGCATTGCTTGTCTTGAAATTTGTGGAAAAGAGAGAGAAGTACTCAAGGTTTTAAGGTTTCAAAAACTTCTTGAGGGACAGGGTATAGTGGCTGTACCTGTAAAATACTAAGAGCAGTCCAAAACCCCAGTGTCTTGTCAATAAGGAATAAGATGTATTTATTTACTTACTTAAGTGGATATGTAGGCTGGTGAATATGTTTGTGCTTAATACAGGATTTTGAGCACTGAGCAAGTTATGAAATCCTTACTTGTCCTGTGTTAGTGATGAAATATTAGCACTGTGAGGAAAGCAAGCAAAAATCATGTGTGTTTTTTGCCCGATGTGATTTTTAGGGTAAATTATGAGCTTTTCATTTTGAAAAGTAAAGCTCAGTGAACCAAGACATCTATCCAATGGCAGCAAAGTCTTTGCAAACAGCTTTGTCAGGGAGAGGTAATAACCCCATAATATTTTGGATGCTTCCCCACCCCAGTGAAGTAGGTGCACAAAAATTAAGAATCCTGTCCAAGTAAGTTACACCTCTGGCAAGTTTGTGTAATTTAATCTTTAGCAGCAGTTCTGCTGACTGCCAGGAATGGTTTATGTATCCTGTAGCTTGGTAGTTTCTCTACTTGCATCTACCTATTCTCTGGCTGGCAAAGAGAAATCAAATGTTCTGCCAGCAATGCACAATAAACTTTTTCTAGTCTATTACAGCCATTTGTAACAAAACAAAGGGATATAGAAAGAAATAACAGTTTTGTTATTAGTTATTTTAGCTAGTACACTGTAAGTATTTACTGGCATCTCCAGGAAGACATGCCAGCTCAATGAGGTGAGATGCTGCCCCTTTAAGGAAACGAAAGAAAATGTGTGCATGTGTATTTACAAAGAGTGCAAGAGCACAGTGGTATCACCCCATCTGCACATGTCACTCACGAAGCTGCCCATGGACTGCATCTCTTTTTGCTGCTGTCACCAAAAATGCACTGTAGACAGCATTTGAAAACTTGTCAGAGATGTGCCTGTGTAAGCAACTTGAACTGCAGGTAAATTTTAGACATTACTGCTAATAAGCCCCCTCTTGCACTGCTGGTGTTTATTTTTAAAGAGTTTGTGCCTGCATATGTAGGCTTTTGCAGAGCTGCCGAGGTTGTAAGAAAAGTAGGGAAGCTCCAGAAGTGTTAGTATTCTGAGGTGGGATGATCTAAGGGTGTCGATAGGAAACAGCTGCTGGACAGATTTGCCCTCCCTGTCAGTTTGTTTCTGATTGCTTAATTACCAGTTCTCTTGACAGAAGTTTGTTAGGAAGTTTTTTGTCACTGTATGACAACAGACTTGCAATTGGTGCTGTAATTGGGCTAAAGTCATATGTGTCACTGTTCATGAAAAATAACTGTAAAGGTTGTTTACTTCCAGATCACCATAAAAGCAGCAGATAGAAAGTCATGAGCAGGATTTCCCAGGTATAGGGTACCCTGCCTGCAAGCCTGTTTAATATTTCAGTGTGGTTTTTGTTTTTCCAGTTTTGTAAATGTACTTAGGCAGAGCTAATTCAAACACAGGTTGGTGACCTGAGTGAAGATCCATCCAGGCAGATTTAAACTTTTTTGAAAGACTGCTCTGATGGGGGAGCCAAGTGGCAAGAGGAGCAAAATGGTAGTTGTAAGGCTGGGATCTTACAAATTGGCTTGATATGACTTCTCTGTGCATAGGATTGGAAACGCTTGGTGACTAAAATCTGAAACAGAAAAGAGGATAATGAAGTCTGTCTTTGTAAAAGTATTTTGATTGAACAGCTTCAGAAATGTGTGAGATGCTGTTGGGTTTCTTGTTTACGTTTCAAGTATTTGATAATCTTAAGTGAAAATACACAGTTTTAGCACTGAAAAATTGTTCAGGTCCTTTCATCTGGGTTTCAGTTAAATTTTCTCATTTTTGAGACAGTCTTAAAAATAGTACAGTAAAAAACAGCCAGAGAGCTGCAGATTCCTTATGACATTACCTTTACCCATTATGAGCTATCTGTGTTTCAGACTCAGTCATCTTTTAAGTGAAGTAAGTTAATTTCTAAGATGTAGTATTATGAATTCTAGTCAGATTTTAATGTAATATTATAATGATAAAATTGTTCAAACTATTACCATAATAAAAACATCTCTTTAGTGTGTAAAGTCAGGTAAAAGTGGCACTAGGGATGTGAATCACTTGCTTTGAATGTGTGTGGGGGGCCAGTTTAAACATTGCAAATGTAAATATTATTTGTTGGTGGAATTCCATAGTCACTGCTTGCTGTGCAGTGGTCATCTGTTGCATCTGTTGTTTTGCTTTCATGAATTAACAGTATATTCATTTGACTCATAAGGAAAAATACTAATGCTGTCGTACTTTTGAGTGATTCCATGTGAGTTTGCAGCACAGCAGCTGTTGATCTGATATCCAGAAATCTAAAATCAGCAATAAATTTGTACTTTCCTTCAGTAGGAGACCAGAAGTGGCAATTAAAATTCTTATGATATTTTAAGGCCATGAATGGTTTGCTAATATGTATGGTTTTATAGGTTGGTATTAAGTAGAGTAAAAACTTGATGTTTTGTAATGAAATACAAAAAAAAATTATTTTTACGTAGTTTGAACAATTATCAAATAATGGTATGCTGCATGAATTCTTTCATATGTTTGCTTAAATGATGAATTAATTTTTCTCAACTGTTCACTGTAAGATGTAAGTAACTGATAAAATTAATACAATAATGTACATATTTGTTTCAATATTGGAACTATGATCAAATATTTCCCCTCTTGAAGTAAGATGAACTTAATATAGGAGGAACCCAAGTTAGTATTGCTGTTCATCATAATAATTTTGTGACAATTCTCTTTTAGTAGTCTTTTTTCACTGGGACAATGTAGCATGCAAGATTTCCCTGATGTTTTGTAATTTGTTGGTTTTTAGATTTTTATCTTGCTAATAACACTTATCCTAACAAACAGTTTTGAAAAAATCATTTTAGAAAACTAAAATCATGTTTCACTAGACAGTGATTAATATCTGTGACCTTTATTTTTGTATCAGGAACATAAATATACACTTTTTTCTGTGTCAGTCATTGTCTAAGATTTCATCTTTGTTCTGCTTTCCATTACATACCATGAATTATATGAAATTAATTTAATCGCTATTCCAAACAGAAATTAAATGTGCCCTAATCCAGAGTTACGTTGTTTGCTTTTACAACTGTAAGTCATAAGTAATTAATTTTCCTTGGAAAATTAATTCACTTACCATTCCCAGTAGCATCATATGTTGACACAGGGTTATAGATAGTTTAATATTTTTGTTCAGCATGTTGGCTTCAACTTTGGAAGACCTTAAAGCAAAACAAATTCAAATTTACTCAACTGTATATAATTCAGGGTTATTTAAAGTGAATGTTGTCTTTATTGCTGTCAACCAGCTGATGATGATGATTCTAAAATTATATTCAGTCTTCCAGAAAATTAAAGTCGATGGGCATATGTGATTTATTTCTTCAAAAGCAAAAAAAAAGTTTCATATCATACATTTGGATAACAGGGCCACTGGAATGCCATCAGTAGTAGAAAAATTTAGCTCCTTGGAGAACATAACAATATATTACAAAGCCTTGGGCTAAGAAGCTCTCTTTTTCAACACACCTCACATTGCTTGAGATATTTGTAGGATTCATTACTCCTGTTGCACTCAGAAATTTCCTGAGTTGCCTTACTTTGGAATGTTGTTTTGTTTTCTGTATTGTCATGTACAGAAGGGCATCCCATTGCCAAAGGGCATCACAGACACTTGTGTGGGTGGCCCTGTTGCCCACAGCTGACTGTCCTTCAGAAATGGCATTGAGTGGCGTGGGCCAGAAGTCTTCCGGAATGAGAAAGGCAGCTTTTAAGTCTTAATCTTTCAACTTCGCCAGGAGGACATATTTCTTTTTTTCTTTTTCTCTCTCTCTTTTTTTTTAATTTTTTTTTTTTTATTCTGTGCAACTCCATAAAACATGGTGTTTATTACTTTGGTTTATTTTTATTTATTTAAGTCTCCCGGCTGAAACTCCAGTGATGGCAGTGTTGCAGTTCAAACAAGCAAGGCTTATTTTATAAATGTCCCTTTGTGAGTTGGTGGCTGCATTTTGCCTGGATGCAGGGGGTCGGTATCAGTGGCATTTAATTTAGAATTTTGGAGGTGGAAAGTAGAAATTGACATTTAATTCCAGTGTAAAGTTACTGCTAGAACAGGCATAAAAATATTATTGCATTAGCAATCACAGGAAGAAAATAAACTATGAGCACATTAACAATATACAGTCATATGACAGACTTGTATAAAATAGAGCACTAGATAGAAGAAAATAATTTTTCAGATGCTTATTTCACCACAATACATTTTATTAAGTAGAGAGTGTACAGAAGTATTCAACTAATAGAAATAAGTCCTACTAATAGTGCCAGCAGAGGTAAATTGATCTGTGCAGAGCAAAGTTGTGTATAGATAAACTTTATCTCATATCTCTTACACATACATATGTGCATATGCAGCATCAGTGAATTTGTTGACAGATATCTCCATTAAATTCTCTATCTCTTGGTTTCACATTCAATTATCTTGAGTTTCCCTGGCCTACATAAGACATTCAATGCTGTTGCATCTATTGACGCAACATCTCTCAGTAGCTACTGCTAGCTGTTTCATTATTATGGCTACATTGCTTACAAAATACTTCGCTATGTTATTTAAAAATACAAAATCTTCTGCAAAGAAAACATCTGTCTGGTGAATCGAGTTTGGCCACGTACTTCTTGACAGTCACATCTATAACCAAGTCAGTGTCCTACCCACCGCACCAAGCTGTTCTGGTGTTCCTTGCCAGGTCTGCCAGTTTAACAAAGTGCGACTCTTGCCGAGCCTGAAATTGTTATGCATTTCTTCATTTTCACCTCCCCTGTGATCCAGTGTGCTTCCCATCTCAGGAAAATGAGAAGCAAGAACCAGCTCTATCCTATTCTTATCCTTCTTGCTGGAGCTTTTGCTGATTACAGGTATGAGCAGGAGGCTCAGAACACCCACCCCGCTGTATCAGAATTCTCTTTAGTTACTCTTCTGTCCTACTCTTATCTATGTAATGCATGTAACAATGTGTTGCCTATGAAAAATCTTGGGAGCCAACCAAAAGCTGTTGCTGTTCTTACAAATTTCTTGGCAGTGAGAGTTTGTATTTTTGTTGGGAATATCCTCATTCATTTCATGATGACAGTGATTCTCTAAATTTGTAAGAAAAATGATGATAAAACAATTATTGTTTAGAAAGAATCTGCAGAAACTATTTCTTCAGGCAAAATTTATATCTTAAGCTCTACTGTAGTTTTGTATTAGATAATTCAGAGTTGGCACTAATTCTGAAAAAAACACTGAGCCATGAAGTACAATAGCAAAAATCCCAAGAAGCTCGAACAAACGTGTACAGTGTCTCCTAGTGTAAGTGCCTGGCTCTTCGGAGGCCACCAAGAAGTCTACAGTGATTGACGTGCATTCTGGCAAAGCACTTTTTTTCCTCTTCCTCACTCCCCCTGCCCCCCCCGGCAACAGTGTTGCAGTCAGTCAAAGTATATAGACAAAGCTGAGTGAATACCAGTTTCCCCAGTACAGGGGCTATTTTTTCAGGAAGTCTAACTCAAACCAGATGTTTTGCTTAGACCTAGAGTTTGTTGCTGCCAAGCATCTCATCAGAGGTCAGAGTTCTGGGCTCAGGGCCCTGCTAGAATTCTTTCACAAATTGCTATTCGGTGAGGTTTTAATCCTAATGGAAAGAATAATGTGCTTGTAAAATCTGCAGTTATTACAAACACAGTATACATATTGTGGACTTCAAATGAGTACATATTTCATTCCTATAAACAGGGAATGCAGATGAATGCAGTGTGTAATAGTTTTAGACATTCAAACTTAAACCAAGTATATAGTTTATACTACTGTTAACCATTTGCATTCTTAACACTCCTGTAAAATGAATAGTAATCTTGACTAACAATTGGCAGCTTAAAGCAAAACAAAATGAAAAAATCTCCAGTGTGTTTTGACTTGTAAGCTGTTTCCTGAAGTAAATAGTAAATGCTTTTGAGAATGTTCAAAAACACTCTGCTTGCTAAGGCATTAGGTTTGGCACAGTTTGTTTCTTTCCTTTCTTTATTTTTTTCTATCTCAGTTTTTAAATGGCTTGGTAGCAGCATTTTATGGTCAAGTTAATCTTGCTTCAACTATTTCTTCATATAGCAAATTATTCACCCCAAAACCTCGGAGTAGGCTGTATATGCTCCAGCTTACTTAAAAACAAATGCTAGTGATGCAAAGTGATAAGAACAAGACTTAGTGATGAAAAATCTCATTGTATTTTTGTCTTTTCATTGGGAGCAGTGTTGACAAATTTGTCTTGTGATTCTACTGAAGTGATCTTCAAGCGTAAGGAAAATTTCTAAGGTAACTGCGGTAGTGTGCTGCAGCCTGCAGCTTGAGAAATCTTGATGTAATACGAAGGTTAAGATTTGGGATATCAGAAACTAATATATTCTGTAGAAAACAATGTTGTAGTGTGAAATTGGATGGTGTAACAGATAGCTTGGTACAGAGAGGTTCTAAGTTGTCTCAGTTTTATGTTGTGTAGCATCTTATTTTTCAGTGAATACTACTGAAGAATCATGTTATTTCCAACTCTTCAAACTCTTAAGTCTTAAATATGTTCAATTACATTTAATATAATGATGCTGTTTCATCACATCCTAATTTGTGATTTTTAGGTAATTTGTAAATATGTTTTCAGTTTGGTGAAAAGTGTAACTGAAGATAAGGGTGGTGTCACTCAAAAGAGTTAACATTTTCTTGTTTGTGTGATGGTCATACTGATAGTCATGCTGGAAGGAGGTAAATGTGTGTAGGGCACTGTGTCTATGCTAATACTCTAAACTCTGAGACATGCTGAGGTGTTCATCTACTGTGCAGTTTATTCTTTTATTACCTGTTTGTAGTAAGAAAACTGGATAATGATACTACAGTGCAGGTGTTACCTTTTGGAGAGGGGGAATCATATGTACTGGTTTAACTCTTCACTAAGCCTCCCTTGTTGACTGAATTTGTTTCATGGCATTGAATGTGAAGATCTGTGAAACAAATCACTGCTACATCAGTCCAGTTGTTGAATAAGAAATTGATGATGCCAATATTTGGACAGCAAACTTGTTTTCAGAGATGGTATGCATCTTTCAGATGGTACAGAAAATGGTTTTGTTCCTGCCATATTCTTTAGAAAGGAGAATGTGGCCAAAGTGATGTTGGTAAGCTGTTTTTCCATTATAATGTACATTTGTATAAATAATATTATTCCCCTGGTTTATTGAATAAATATTACTTATTTATGTTTGGATGTCCAGAACATAATTGGAAAACTTGTGCTCTCTCTGTGGGTAGATCAAAAGTTTTAACTTTGTTCTATTAGAATCTGCATTTTTTATTAACTGAAAGTACTTAAATAGTTTGCTAAACACCTAAACCCTCAAAAAGTCTTACATTTGAAATTGGTGCATGCAAGCTGCTGCCTCAAGGTGAGAAAGCCAATATTAAACATGTAATGAAATTAATACATACAACCTAATCATTCAGATACAATGAGAAAAAGTGGAGACAAACTGCAGTCTTATAAGAGAAGCTTTTTCATATTAATGAGTTTTCATTTGCCAATAATTCTGTCATTTGTAACTTGAATCATTCATCACCCCTGCAAATGGTTCTTTCAAGACATTATTTGCAATTTTGTCTTGTGTTTTTGTCCTTGATGTTGTGAAAATGACCGTCTACTGTTACAGGAATGAAAAGAGATCTCATTCAAACATCTTTTGTGTTTCCACTTTCAGTGAAAAATGTTTTTCAAACCTGCAGCTGGTTATTTCTGCAGGAGTTCCCACTTATATTCAGGTTTGATTGACATTTTGAAATGGCAGCTTTTCATGAAAAGCTGTTAACTTGTAGAATTTGGTTATGGTACTAAGACAGACTGACTTTGTTCTACTGTTGGGGCCTGTCCAACCTAAACACAGCCCTGCATCTGAATTTAATAGTGCTACTCAGCACAGGGAGTGTGAGCTTTTTTCTTTTTTCATTTTTCTTTTCTGTTTTTTTAACACTGTTGCTTCTGATGTGTTTTTGAACCTGACCTGATAAGTACTCATCCTGATAGCTTCTCTGTCAGTAATTGGATTAATTGACATTCCCCTTTTTCCTTCTCCTGGGCTAGCTAGGAAAAGCTAGGTTGTGTTATAATTTCAGTGATGGAATATATTTTCATTTTACATGATGAAAATAAGTGGAAAATGTTTTTTAATGACTGTACAAGTACTACAGTGTCTGTCTTAAGATAAAAATCACTAACTGCAGCCTTTATTATTATTTAATTTTGAAATTTTGAGTATGAGGGAAAGCTTATGGTATTAGCAATTTTTCTGAGCAATGATTACTGATTTAATTTCTAGTCAAAAACTGAGAAAGCAGTGCATAACACAAATATTCTGCTGTCGACTTTACTGAGTTGGTCTTTAATATTATGCCAGAATGTTGAAAGTGGAAAAGAGAGACTTTATGCAAAATCAGTTTCCCTCTGCGTTTCTTGCCAAGCTTCTAAATAAGGATATAAAGTACCCATACACATTAGCTGAGAAGGAAGAGGAGTATTTTTGACTTTGAAAGAAATTACTATTTATGTAAGGGAATTAAAAAAAGGAGCAATCCAAGCGTCCCGGCATCTGTCGTTGGATGGATGGTTTTACTCGAGTGTGAGAAGTAAAACATGGGAAAATATTTGGGGTTTTCCACAGGTTATCGAAGAGTAAATTTGTGTGATTTGAATTTGGGAACATTTAACTCTTGTTTTCTAAAGACGTGAGTAATAGTGCAGTTGATTACAAGTAATCAATTGTAGGTTGTTGAGCTGCTGATAGATTAAAAACTTATTTTCTATATACCATAGTTAGAATTTCTGAACAACTGTTCTCTTAACTGCTTATGTAAAACCTTCCGTATAGATTTGCACCTGCCCATGGTGATACACAAATTGATGTATTTAACCAACCCCATGTCATTGCAGTTTGTTTAGGATGCTGAGATGGTAATGTCAAGTATGTCCTGCTTATGTCTCCTGGAGCATTTGTGATCTGGCTCTGGTACAGCCACATTTTGGTTAATATTAAAAACCATGTGACTTCTTGCAGTGAAATAAAACATGATTTGCTTCATCCTTTTCTTTAAAATGATCTAGACTAAGTGAAAGTGAATGTTTTTTCAGGTGCCTGTTCTGTAGTTTCTAGATTTTAAAATGAATTTTTGATCCCCAAGCAGAAGATAGATTTTGTTGATGGACCAATGTTTACAGTTCTGTTCCATAATTTTGTATGAATGCTTGCGAGCTTCACGTGAACTTTCAAAATAAAGGCATTCTAGTTGCCACCCAGACATTACTGTTAAGAACTAATACATTGCACCACTATTGCTGCAAGCAAAGGCAGGATTCATGGGCACAAGCTTTTTGGTGTACCCTTAAGGTCACTGTGAAATATTAGACCAATTGAATTAAATGGCAAACTGCCCACTGGCTTCAAATGGAGCCAGGATTTTGCCCTTTAACTCTATCAAGCCCTAAGGGCAAGCAGATTTCATTCTTAAACAGCCCCAGTGTGGCAGTGCTTCAAAGGAAAGCTGAGCTGCTGTGGAGTTGGACCCAAAATGCAGGGGGAACTACTGGGACCTTGCACTGCACTTGGAAGTACAGGGAGTACAGGTAGATGGCTACTGTCCTGTTGGATGCAGTGGAACATGATTACCCTTTTGAAGTGCTGTCTGCCATGATATTTGCTATAGGAATACATTCTTTTCATGTAATATTGATTGCAAATAAACATTATTTGTGTAAAAATAATTAGGACAATACAGGGAACAGGCAAGACGAATCAACATGCAGCTGCTTCACACTGTTCCCATGCACAGTAACACAAGTTGGATTTTTCTTATAACTCCTCAACAATAGGACTTAACATTTAAAATGGCCTTTTTTTTTTACATATTTAATGATAACTTTTCCTGTCATTCTTTAGCAATCTGTGGTAAATTTTCAGTGGATGGTCATTTCATGTGACATCTTTTTTTTTTAAAGAAGGGTATGTTAGGACAGAATGCTTATCAAATTAAGGACTGAAACACTAGTGATTTGCAATCACAGAAATCTTGGCTTGCAAGTTAAAATTTTAATGAAAAACATTGATTTCACCCAGGTAGGCATACGTTTAGGGTCTTAAAACTCAGTTGTTTTACAAGAGCAAGTGTTGTTCTTATTCATAGTAGCTTAAGTACTGTTTATTATTATTACAGGGCAAAATAAAAATTCTTTGAACCTGGACTGTTTCCAGGGTTGATACATTTATCTGGGCAGAGGAATTAAGTAGCTTTGTAACACTTTTTTTTTTTTTTTTTTTTTGTTTCACTCTTCCTCTAATTAATTGTTTAAAGTGATGATACTTTATTTCAATTTTACTTCCTCGACTTGTATAGAAGCATGCTGCAAATTAAGATTCTCATACCTGTTTGCTTCCTTAAGATTCGCATAAATTTACACATCACAAAATGTCAGAGCAGGTGGGTTGACAGTCTGGACAATCTTGGTAAATGTTAAACCCCTCCCCATCTGGGTTTTTTGGTGTTTTTTAGCCAGCCTTTATTCCTGTTTTGTAGTTGTCCTTAATTTTATTTTAATTTGTCTGATGGATGTAAAGAAGATGAGGGGAGAAGTTAAGGAAATGTTATTTTTGGTATGTCCTCTTCTGTCTCTTCAGTGAAAGAGGCTTGTGTTGGTGACAAATCCATTTATTCCTAAATTATAGATGAAGGTTACTTTTAATCTGAATTAAGGCTGTTCTAAAGCAGTGTTCCTGATCATGCCCTCAGTCTTGTCTTCTTAGAAAGTGTGAGTTGGCAGGGACTTCTGCCTGTGCAACCACTTTTCTCTACAGTGCTGTAGTAAAGATGAACGTTATGTATATATGTTATGGTGAATGACTATGTTAGGGATATCTAGGTAAACCTGGTTTTCCTTTCCATAGCTTTTCCTTACTTTCCTGAAGGCCAGTGTTAGAAGTACTTTACTCTGAGTAGTGCTGCTACAGAACCCAGGCATTTTGCTGAGAGATGTTGTAAGTGTGGATCAGAAGGGTAAAGTTATTGGCTTGAACTGCGTGCAAAATAATATGTCCATGCTCTTTATTTTCATAGCATTCCTTCCCTCTTGTGTGTATGCCATTAGAGTGTCTTTCTCTTTTATCACATCCTGAGATCTGATCCAACATTGCTATTACTAGGTACCATATAATTTCCCAGCTCTATTTAGAAAGGCATTATGCTTCTTCCACAATCTTTTCTGAAAAGCTAATGTCCCAGGTAAATGGCATATGTTAATGTGTTGCTGGGATTAGATTTTCAGGGCTTTGGAAAAAAGTTTGCTATGGCTTCTGTCTCTTGGTGTGTCTGCATCCTGAGTTTGAGATGCCTTTCAGAATCTGGGTTTTTTCCATGAGTGGGGGTTTTTTTCCCTGTTTTTCATGTGGTCATAAAATGTTCCATAACTAGGACAAATAGAAAATAGATTAATATATAAACTACTTAAAGTTATGAATGCTTTATGAAACCTTTGAACCAGTGGAAAATAAGAGTAAATTCTAGGCAAGTGCAATAGTATTCTGAAAATGGCAGCATGGATTCAGATGTCTGGAATCTGAAGAGGCAGTAGGCTGAAACTGGACTGTGTTACAACACTCTTGCATGTGGCAAAGGAACTTCGTTGCTGAAATTTCAGGCTGCTGTGTAATAAGTTCTGCATAGCAAACTTTTTGATGAATTTGTGCTTGCTTTGTCTTAGTAGCTATTAAAAATATTCTAAAGCTGCAGCTCTCCAAAAGAGCTCTATCACTGACTATGACTTAAAGACAGAATTTCAGATGGAGAAAATGCATATTTTAGCACATTGAGGCACATCATGTACAGATGGAAAAAGAAAAGGAAGAAATTAAACTTTCTTGAGAAACCCAGTGAGGTATCCATTTATTTTCTAAAGCTTGAATGATGGAGAAGATTGAGAGTACTTTAAGAACGTATCTGTGCATAGGCCATTTTAAAGAATATCAGTTGCAGCTTCTTGTTTGTTCCATGTATAAATTTCAAAGTGGCTAGAAGTGTTTTGTCTTCTTTTGAGAAACATTTTCCAGAGAAAGTCATTATTTTTCTAATATGATGTAACATCATCTGTGTGAATCTATGTGCAATGTTCTCTTTCATTTTCCTAACTTACCCATTTTTCAATATACTTTGGACCAGGTTTCCATACCTCATACCTAGAGGTCTTTGTGGTACATATCACTTGAACCACTTGGGTGTTTGTTTCCAGATCTCTTTTGGATGTATACATGAAATAATAAAACTCTGTTCCTCATAAATCCTGCTTAACTTAAAAGTATAGAAAAAAACCAAAACAAAATGGCAGCAATAAACAAACAAAAAACCCCACCACCCCCCAAATGAAAGTACAAGCCATTCTTAATTTTTTCACATACCTTGTTTTACAGAGACAGTATCTTAGGAATATACTTGACTGAAGCAGTGTTGGAAGCATTTTTCATACTTGGTTGTGCATGTGAGGTGGTCTAGTTGATGTTGCTAGCAGTTAAGACCACAGGAGAACTTGGGATCAGTTTTTGAAGACACTTCCCACTGCTGGAATTTGACTGAGTATTAAATTGTTTTGCTTTCCAACTTCTTGTCCAGACCTTAAATCTGTTAGTCTGAGGGGACAGCCTAGTTGCATCAAAGTCTTGATTTCTACTTGAAAATAACTTATGAAACAGGACAGCCTAATTGTTATCAATGAACTGATGTGAGCACTTCCTCTGGAAGAGGAAATAATGGGCTCAGTTACAGCACTGCTTTTACACCTGCTGTAATAAATAAGACAGTGGTTTAATGAGAAGTGGCTATTAGCTCTAAATATCCTTTGCTTTAGATGCTGTGTTTTAATTGTTTTGTATTGATGCATGGATAGCTAAAAACAAAGATACAAAAACATTTTAAAGCTGTTTTAAGCCCCGCAATCAGAAAACATAGCAATCAATGCATGACCATCATAAAATATTGGAGAGGCAAAATGTACTGTTCGCTTCTGGGTAATGATGCTTGGGTTGTAGTCAGGAAATGAAGAATTGTGATCCTTTCTGGTTCATTTACTTCTTTTTTAGTTTAAAAGAAATCACTAAGTTCTTGTAGGTTTGATTTGTCGTCTGTGAAACTGGGACTGTTTTCAGGTACCTATATCGAAGTAGTGTGAAGTTTAAAGGTTCTGCAATATGTGTGTGATTGTGGCAAGGGAGGTTATTACTATTCTAATTTTAGAATAGCCTAGCAAAACCAGAACTGTTTCTGTAAGCAAATATCTCCCAGAAGTTCTGTCACCTACAGGTCAAAGTAGTCTGAGTAAAGTACACCAAAACCAAAAGTCACCACTTTGTATCTCTGCAGTACCAGCTATGCATTTTCTGCCAGTGAAAATTTGGAAGAAGTTGAGTACTTCTCATGTTTTATGAAGTGACTTCAGAGTTTTTGAGAATGCAGTACTCTAACATGCAGATTTTCTAGACTCTTAGGAGCTACATTTTCTTCTTCACATTCTTGACTGCCTGTGTTTTTAAAGAGTAAAAAATAGACTGGTTTTCTTGAACTTTTCCTCTAATGGACCTTCCTATTTTTGCCTTCCTTGAACTTTTCTTTTTTTTTGCAATATGAAAAGCTAATTATTATTTTAATTCTACTGGACTATCTACCACAGACGTATGTATTGTGGGATGGCCTTTGGATGCAAGAATTGCCTTTGAACCTCAGGTGGTACACACCGAATCTTTGTGTGGCCAAGACTTGCATCATCTGTCATATCTCAGTCTGAAATAATTTGCAGCTTGGGAATGTCATTAGCTGTCCATGTATCCTCCATTTGCAGGGGAGGGGTGAAGTTGCTTGGGCCAGAGTTAGTGATGACGACTGTCCAAGAAGAGCTGCCTGCCCCATCACATCATTATTTGGATTAGCTCCACTCTTTGCATTAGCTTAGCCAGCCATGTGCTTTAGACCTCACCACAAGACTTGCACTTGAACTTCTTTGCCAATCTTTGTGTGCTCCAGAAGAGAATGATTGGCCATAGCTCATCTAAGGTGTCTCAGTTTTCTAATTCCCCATCAGAGCAACTGCTAGCTTTGTGATTCAACGAAAGCTTAATGCCCTAATATAGGTTATTTAGAACTGTCTTTCAGTGTTCTTAAAATACAAATTCTCTACAGAAAACAACAGCCAAGAATAATTTATCTTTTCACATTTAAAAATTCTGGATGATTTCAGTGTAATTGAGAAATTTCCAAAGCTGACACACATTGAATAATCCTGTCTAATATTTGATTCATCTGTCTGGTACCTCATCTCTTAACTTCCAGACCTAAAAAGCACAGATAAAACTGCTGCTGATCTTCTGTCCTCAATTAATGTAGAGGGACATCAGCCAGTGATTTCAATGGAGTGAGCCTTGATTCTGGAAGTCTGCAAGTGGTGAGAGGCAGACATGAGTGGTGCAGACTCAGAGGTGGTTTTAGTTCCCTTCTTGCTCAATGCTGTACCAGCTTGGAGTTGTAGATGTTTGTACAAATGGAGAACTCTATTCCCCCTACTTAGAAATATTATTAGAACTGAGGTAGTAGTTGCCTTTTGAACAAAATGGTTTTATAATTAGAATTCATAATGATACCTGATTTTAAAATTATGTTTTTAGGAATTTCTAAAATCTTAATTTTTCAAATACTTCATTTCTAATTTTATTTTTATGTTTTCCCAAGCTTGCCTTAAAGTTTAAGTTTTAGATCCTTTATAAAAGAAACGATTTTTCAAGGGAATAGAGGTCAATTTTTTAAATGAATGATGCTGTGATCTATGATCAGATTACAGATTTGAAATAAATATATTCATATATGCAATAGTTAAAAGCTCTAACTTGGTAAGTATCCTATGAACTTGGAAAGTCAATAATAGTAATGCAATTATTATTTGCGTATCTTATATTACAGCATACCTAACAAAACTTCGTTCCAAACACTTTTCCTAAATTTGTCATACTGCAGAAATGTATTATTTTACACATTTGCAACTACTGTGTTTTTTTAGTGTTTTCAAGAAGCCTTTTGAAGGAATTTCCAGATCCTGAATAGAATTAAGGTCTATGTTAAAGGGCAAAAATCACAGTCTCTGTCAGGGATGCTGGCAAAATAAGAGCTTTTTCCATTCTACCTGCTGAGGTCTTACTTGTTTCAATAAAAATGTGTCTGTTGCAAGAGTACTCAATTGCTATTTTCATGTGTGGGGTAGTACATGCATTGCTTGTTTATGCCATTTGACTGGTTCATTTTGATTTCTCACTTTTTATATTATGCTAATTACATTAGCAGTAACAATCATATACTGTCAATGGCTATGGTGCTTCTGAAATGTTGCTTCGTTTTGAGAATGACAAGAATGTTTGTGTTCTTGTTCACTTGTAAAAATTATCATTGAGAACTTTTTAGTGCTGACACGTTAGCACAGCTAATTTATTATGGAAACCTGTCAACTTTTCAACCTATGTGCAAACACTTTGTTAGTGCTGTATATGTAATAGGAAAAGTGCTAAATGCATGTTTTAATGCAAGTTTTGCTAAGCTTAGTGCAGAACACATTTCTGAAACGACATAAGCTTACTATATCATAGTGATTTTTTTTTTACCAATTGATTACTTATTCTTTTGCTTTAAGCGTTTGCTTTTGCTGTTAAATGTAATGAGTGGTGCTGAAATTGGTTTCATTTATCAAAGATGTGAATGACACAACGGATGCTTATGTATTCTGTCTGTCAAATCCGTAAACGCTGCTAACTGAGCTAACTTCTGTTTTTCCACATGTTTCCTGGCTTTCTGTCAGCTTTCAGTCTTCCACGGGTCATTCAGTAAACACTACTCTGAGTGACTTTTTTGAGTTGCCATGTGTCAATCACACTTATTTTCTCTGCTTTTTAGTAAGCAGAAAAAATAAACTTGCTTTATTTGGGTTTCGCTGTCTTCTGCAGGACAGTGTCTTGCATTCTGTTTTATTCCTAGCTGATTTTTGCTTTCAGCTGGGCTGTGGAAAAGGTTGGTGATCAAAGAGGAAGGAGTGTCCAATCAAAGTAAAGGAGGAGCCAAGTAGAAGAAAGGGAGATTGCCACAGGACTTGCAAGTGGTCTTTAAGCATATTCAATTTGAGCTGATCTGCTTTAAAAAAGGTGGGGGGAATGAGGGGGGAAGAGGGTTGAGGAAAGTTGAATTACCTTAAAGTTTTTTTCAGCAAGCATTTTCAGGAGGTGGTGTCACCTTAAATAAAAAGTTTTCTTTTCTTCTTAATTATATCTAGACTAATTCTGTATAATCACTAATTCTATGGGGTGTGGGATTAAAAAACTGCTGAATTTCATTGTTTAGCATCTACCTGTTTTTCCTAATGAGGGAATGGATATGTCGTTGTATTAAATAGGTTCTCAGTGCATTACTGATATGAGTGACCTGGTGTAGTATTTGCTAAGTGTGTATAATAAATTTGAGAAAGCCAGTGAGCACAGAAAGTTTCTTATATCAGACGTCTGGGGTACAATAAAATACACATCAACTATATTCATCTTTCCTTCACAGAAAATACCTTTAAATGAATTTGCGTTGTAGTTTTTAGTAATATTTCAAGTACCACATTTCTCATTAGACATGAATGAGAGGAACATGCTTCTTCCAGCTCTGCTGAAGACGTGTATTTATGTATACTGTTGCCAAGCTTCTCACATCCTCTGGAGACTCCCTGTGCTCTGAGTGAGGCCAGTGGGAATGCTGTAAGGAAGAGCTGCTGTTCCTCACCTGTCTGCTGCAGAGCAATGGATGGTCATTGACTTCAGACTAAACAGAACTTCCCCAGATGACCACACTCACTTGGGCTTCATGACTTCTGTCTTTTCCTGCTATTAGTGTATTCCCTTTCTTTTTTTTCTTCTCTTACCCATCAGCAACCTTCAGGAAAATCTTCAAATAGATATGTTGCCTTTCAGCCATGTGATCTATGAAACTCCACTCCTGATGGTCCTTGCTTTATCTTTCTGTAGTGTTGCAGGATATCCCCTGTATTAATAAAGCTTTAAGAGCCCCAAAATACATGTTTGGATTGAAATTTAAATGCAAAACTTTCCATCTATAGTAATTTGGATGATTGTCGTTGCTTCTTCTTGGCAAAAGTGTCCCTCTGAAATCTCCAGGAATGCTCTGGTTGCTTATAATTGAAATTTGGATTGCTGCTACTTAGTTACATAACAATATGCATTAGAGAAAACTTGTACCTGCTCTGGAAAGAGGGAAATGTTTTTGGGTATATGTCATTTGCTGCCTCCTTGCTTGTGTCAAAGAAGCTAACTTTAGAAATCAGACATGTCAGCAATGGGACTGAATTTGTGTAACAAGTTTGGCAATATTACTGCTTCTGTTAGGACGCAAGCACAATTAAATAAAAGATGAAATCCAGCAATTTGCTAGTAAGCCAAAGCATTTATGTAATAAACTGGTACATTTTTGTTTTCTTTTTTTTTTAATGTTAGAGCTGACATACTTTTTGTTTTTGTCATTTTCTTTGAGAATCGAAATCCATTTCTTTCTCCTAGGATATTTCAGTAATAGTAATATACTGTTAAAATAAACAGAATTTTGATTTTTGAAACAAGGAATGAATCATAGTTAAGTACATAGGATAACAATATATCCTGTAACAATAAAAGATTTGGAAAAACCACAAACAGTCTTCAAAAGAAATTCAAAAGAAGTTAGATCCTTTTATCAAACTTCAGAGGGATAAGCTTGTTTTCTTAGAATCTAATTGGAAGGGATTTTCCAGAGGATGTTAGAGATTAAAACCCCAATCCTGAACTTTCCAACTTTTCCACCTGACATGTAAAGTACATCTTAATTTTTTTTTTCTAATTCTGGGCATGAAAAGGTGCTTCTCCTTAGACTATTTCTGTTACATTAGTCCTGCTATACTTAAGGGTTTGTTAAGAATGCATTTTGCTTTTGTGGTTTCACAAGCATTTGAAATGCAGCTGATTGCATATAGGTTACAGCACTAGTGGTGTTTTTCCATTTTTTAAAATTTTAAAACTCATTGCCATGGGTCGATTCTCTGTAAAATAATACCTTTTTGAGCTTTGCTTAGGATGTGTTGTCCCACCTAATTTCTCTTTCAGTAAATGTCATTCAGTTTGCACAGCTATACCACTTTTAAAAGAAAAAAAATAGTATTTTTTCAAGAGGCATGTTGGCTGGTCACACATACCGATATTAAAGTTCATGGATACAGAAGTTAATGGTAGGTACCAACAAAATAATGTTTTATGAAGTGCTAGAAGTCTTTCAGGACTCACTTGGACAGAAGAAAAGTTAAATTGCATTTACTTCGTTGAAGGCTGACTTTTGGATTGAAAGGACAAGTGAGGTATAACTTGATCAAAACCCAAAATAGATTGTCTGGCACACAGCTCACTCTTATTTAGAATGAATGTTGATCTTGTTATAGTACTGTAATGCTGAGCCTGGGTCAAGAACCTGCAGGTTGCTGCCCAGACTTGAGAACTCATCCCCTCCCCACTGCTTTCTAACCAGCATCATTAGGTCATGTCTGCACTACATTTGTAGGCTCTGCAGGGTACAAATAATTCCTGCTTGACTGTGTTGGAAGGTGCCTTGCTTGGCTCTTGGGCATTTTAAAGCAATAACAATGCACAGGCTGGTTGTGTTGATGTCTACTAATGTTTCTAAATGTAAAATAATTATTTAAGAATTGCTGCAGTACAATCTTAAACTGTTTGAATTTGTTTTTCAGTTACATATGCAATCATACCATACTTTATGAAATAATGATTTTATAGGGACCCAGGGAAGGGTTACCAAATGCATAACAGTTTTGTGTATTGTTTTTAGTATTGTGTGGAGATTTGGTGTTATGGGGGGTTTTTTTGAGTTTCCAAAGGCAAAAGGCTTGGAATTGTAATTCACTTGCATGTAAATGCTGCCCATTCTAGTCTGGCAGGGTAATTTAGTGTTCAAGCAAAGTTAGTGTGTTGATCCACCATCCATGCTCATGCACATTGGCTAAGTACAGCCTCCAGGCTTCGTGTGAGCACTGGCTCTTTGACTTGATAAATTTGCCGTGCTGATGACAAATGTATTTTTACAGTGTCTGTATGCGTGTACTGCTAGAAATAACTGAGCTGAGAGGCTACTTAAAATTCTGCCTTCCTTTTGTGTACATCAACAGGTTTTTGAAACTGCAAAAGGGATTTCAATTACAGATGGAGTACTATCTCAAGGAACATATAGGTTTTAGTAATGTCAATTAATTGTAGTGAATGTTTGTAGCTCTTGAAACTGAGTGAAACAACAATCCTTGTTCTCTGCTTCATCCATATGGCAGGAAAAGAAAAGATAACTGAAGTATTGGGAAATAATGATAGAACAGAACTATCACGTGCATTATAGACAGGTGTTCTTAAAAACTGTTCTTTAGTGGTAAACATTTTGTGCCATGATTGATGAAGTTCTACGAAATGAAGAAATGTGTGTTTGTTTTTGTTTTGGTTTGGTTTTTTGTTGTTTTGTTTTGGGGTTTTTTCTTTTTTTTTTTTTTTTTTGTATGGGTTTGCAGAATGGTTGGTTTGAAATGTGTGGTATTTTTTCAGTAATTTTAACAAGTCTGCCATGGACTTATCTGAGCAGTAATTGTGACCAGAGATCTAAATAGCAGCCCTTGATTTTCTTCCATGTTCCTGAATATAAGTTATATTTGGGATACTCTTTATAAAAATATTGGAGAAATGTCATGTTTGAATTTCATTTACTGATTGACTACAATTCTTTACTGTAGTGGTTTCAATTAATCAAGTAATTTTCTGCATCTTGTCTCCTGGCTCATTGATAACTCCTTAGAAAACAAATACTAAAGTATGGTTACGTTTCCTGATACTTCTAAGGGCAGATTAATTTCTATAGTCCTCTCCACAAAAATCTCAAACCAAATGTCTAAATACTTGCTAATGCTATCTGTGAAGTAAGGCGGCTTTGTTTTCTGGAGACTGATGATGAGCAAAAGTTTGCAAATTTGCACTGGACATCCTGCAGTTTGTGGCAAGTCCTTTATTTCTGCTGGCCTTAGTTTCCATAAATTGGGAGTATTGATCCTTTTTGAGATCATCATATAAAATTAAGT
This sequence comes from Entomyzon cyanotis, assembly GCA_024500445.1. Classification (NCBI taxonomy): domain Eukaryota; kingdom Metazoa; phylum Chordata; class Aves; order Passeriformes; family Meliphagidae; genus Entomyzon; species Entomyzon cyanotis. The sequence continues at coordinate 12,029,457 of JAKEPQ010001015.1, forward strand.
CTTCTGCTTCAGATCTAGGACTGCAGTTGTGAATATTTCAATGGCAGTCATTTCTTAGTATCCTTTTAGTAAAACCTTAGTGACATAATTGGGTGATGAATTCAAGATGATGTTTGAAAGTCACACCAAAGGACATGCTCCTACTTGTTAGACATGGCTGTAACAGCACCCTGTGTGCTTGACTCTGATCTTAAAGGCTATACAGAGCAGTTCTAACAGGGACGCCCTCATGCATTGGGCTGTATTCAGAGTCAGTGCTAATATGCAAGTGATTTATTTAGGAGGATTTGCAGGGGATCAGCTGGTGCAATGATCTGCCACAGTGGTGTGTGGAGGTTGTCAGAGGCTGGGCAACATCAAGTTCTGCATAACCTCACTTTGAAAGCAGCGTGGTGTTTTGGACTTGGGCTTTACTCATGCAGGTTTTATTCTGATGCACTTAATGCAACAGTTCAGCATTCCTGTCTTTACAAACTTGTAGGCAATGAGGAATGTATGTGTGCTTCTAGTAGTGTCTGACTCATCTGATACCACCCCAGTGCATATAAATAGCACACAGAAGTATATAATACCATGTTACCTCTGATATTTGAGAAGATGAGTGAAGCTGTTGGAAAACTAGAAAATGTACTGTATTTTAAACCTTTCTAAAGTGTAATCTTTTAGAAGTATGAAGTCTTAATGATGGTATTGAGATAATAATATTTTTAAGTGCTTTTAGGAACTAAATGTGTAACACTTCTTTGTGCCTTGTTTCAGTGTGAAGAGGGGTGTAAAAATTTCTTCATTATAGCCAAAGGAAGCTTTGATAGTCAATAGCTGCATCTTGGCCATCTGGAAGGTTTCCTAGCTTTTACAACTTAACATCGTTCACTCACTAAATGTATCTTACTTCTGTGAGGTAGTGGTTGCTTAGGGGTTGTTTTATGCATATTCTCTTCTGTCCCATCTGCCTGTTCACTTTGTCTCTGCCTCCACATATGTGCTGTGATGTCCATTCCAAGTCACACAACTCTTATGTGTTGGAGCAATAAAGAGCAACCTGTTTATTTTTTAATGCTGACTGTCAAACAGCAATAAAGTTAAAAGATAGAAATCATCTTTGAGAGACCTGAGAATGTTTTGTCTTCCTGGCAAGAGAAAGACAGTTAAGTTCTATAGTTTGTTTCAAGATATGTATGTTGTATCTCATTAATTTTACATTAACTATTGGAATCACAAACTCAGGTCTTTAGATAAATGCCAACTTTGCATTTCAAACTGAGGATCTGTGAGTGCTGGTATGTCTTCCACTAGCAGAGGTATTTGAGGATGCTTAGCTTTTGATTGTGACATATCCTTTCCTTGATTTGTGGGGGCTGTACTTGGCTGAATTACTGTCTAGATTCACTTTCTGCAAGCTGGAAATAAAGCTTCTGCTGACTCAAGTCTCTTCCAAAGAACTCCTTAGGCTAGGCCAGATCAATGGATTTCCTTCTTTGCTGCACCCTATGCTATAAGGCACTGTCGTGGCAGTGACTGTTTTGAGTCATGTTACTGCATGTTGTTCCTACTGAACAATCATCATCATCTTAAGGAATGAGTCTGAAACTTAGGGAAGCAGCAGTCTATACTTCTTTGCCACGGACTCTCTATTCAGAGCAGTTGTTTTAGAACAAAGTTTTTTTCAGAGGTGTACGAGAACTGCTACCTTTAATAGAACTTAATGTAACTTGTGAAACTGTATCATAATCAACTTGCAGTAGCCTTCCCTAAAAGCTGGACATTGTCCTTTTTGCTTTCCTTCATCACAATGAAAAAGTTTTTAAGTTAGAATTTTTAACTTCCAGTGAATCTCAAATTAAACATTTAGTGAAAAACCTAGCCTGGTATTTGGCAGCTGTACTTGGCAAAGAAGAGAAGATGCTGGGTGTTGTTTCTGAACATTTTATTCTGGTTCTTGTGTTGTGTTATATAAATGCATCCTTGCATGAGTGTGCGTGCGAGCTGAAAGCCTCTAGCTCTAGTATATTATGTGGCTGATGCCAGGAGGAGGAGGGAATATATTCGTCATTAAGAGAAGCTACATCTTCAGTAGGTCAGAAAAATGAAACATAAGGCTTCTTTTAAGAGTATGTTTTTTTGTTTGTCTCTTTACTCAAGAAAGAAGCTATTATGTTGCAGGAGCAACACATTAGTAAGTAGAAACTGATGTTTGATCTGCCAAGTGTACAAGCAAGCTTTGTGGTTATGAGACCAAGACTATGCAAATACCAGCACTTATGCATGTACATGGTGTTTTGCATGCAAAATTTATATAGGAGGAGTAATATTGGCAAAATATGAACTTCGTGTTTGTAACTTTATTATGTATCACATCATGAAAATGCATCACATTACCATCACCTGAAATAGGGAGCTAGGAAATGCATTGCCTGAAGTTAATATCTGAAGCTTCAGATATTAACCACTGCTTGATGAGCTACCAGTGTTAGTAGGTTGGGATTGATGCTATTGGCATGTTAAATTTAACCATGAAATCTTTAAAAGATCTGAATGGCTTAGAAGGTAAAACAAAGTAATGGATGAAGTGTTTGGTGCCTTGGCTTGGATCCAGCTTGATGTCCTAAATGAATGCATCATGAAACCACAACAGATCAACCCAGATTTACATGAGTGCTGCAGAAGAGCCCTGAAGCTAAGCCAACATAGTGATTGAATTAGCTCCTGCATTTAGAGAGGCTTCTCCCTCCAGGTCACACTTCTAAGCACTGATGGGCTTGTGTGGGGAACTCACAGTTACAGATTGAAGTATGCCTACATTTGGGAGGAAAAGAAATCTTAAAGCTTCAGAACTTTTAACTTTGACAAGTGTGACTGATTTTTCTCTTAGGGGGGAATGCTGTGAACATTTCCATTAGTGGTGCTTTGGTCAAGGACCTGCCAATCTTCCCAGAAATATCTGTTCAAAATTTGAAACATTTTGTTGCCGTGAGGTTGATAAGTACCTTATGTATTGCCCACCTTCATAAAGTACCTGGCTTTTTGTTTTAGCAAATAATCACTGTACTGTAGTTTGATGCTCATAAATGGGACAATTTTGCAAATATCTTTGTGTACAAGTGCAAAAGTACAGCATTTTTGATCTCTTCTCTACTTTTAATAAACTGTTTTTATAGGTAAATAAATGTCAGATTAAAGACAAGGCATTGTGGATGACCAGAAACATTACTCTTTTTGAGTAATTGTATTTTTAATATGGTTTTGTTTTTACAAGATGCGGGGAAATCAATATTAAAAAAATATAGGGACATGAAGTGTATCTTTATTCTAGAGATTTGTATCATGACAAAGGTGTTTCAAAGCTATAATGAGGACATTTTAAAAATATATTCTACAATTCATGTTTTTAACTGGTACCATCACATAAGATATTGTTAAATGCCAGCAACTATTTTACTGATGCTAGTGCATCATTTACTGATTACTTAGTGCTATATGCAGTTCCTGTTTATGTACACTTTGGTACTTCAGTAACCAGATATCTCTATTTTTGTTTCTCAGCATGATGTATCACAGACTTTGCTCAAAGCAACTCTGGACAGTGTGGTTGAAGAGTGTGTCAGCTTTGTAGGAGTTGATATTAACATCTGCTCAGAAATACTGTTAAGGTGAGTGAAACATTTTCCTATTCCAGTAATTACATGGCTCTGGATCACAGAGTCTCTGTTTAGTCTGCCATCTGACTCAAGCTCAGCTGGAGCAAATGGTTCTTGTGTTAAACTTCCAATTACATAAAAATGACACAGTAAGACAGTATTTCACTGAATCATTAAGAGTCGGGTTTTAAAGGTATGTGTGATTCTCTAGGGTAAAACTATTCTTCAGAGAAAAACAGATATTTAAAAATTTTGAGCCAACACTGCAATTTTAGAAAAATGTGATATAACTAATTTTATATTTTTACACTGAGACAGGAATTTTCAAATGTACTTTGTTTCTTAGAAGGTATTTTTATAGATACTACTAAGTGGAACAGGTTGTAAAACTTGGGCGAGGAAAGGAGAAAAGGAAAGATTTAAGGGGAAACTTGAAAAATTTATCCCTTTTTACTGTTTCTTTTTTGTTAAGTAGTTATGCTGTGTTTACTTGGAAAATTTTCTGGACTTTATTTTTCTTAGTTAAAAACTAAAAGCTCATTTTCTATTGAGTGTGCAGAATTCAGTGGTGTTTAGGTGACAGACTCTCAGAAGAGTCAAAGTGTTGCTGTCATCCTCCATGGTAGGAGGAGAAGAAAAAGAATGTCCATAATCTTTGTATTGAAAATTATATTAGGTATGAAAGTTAGGGAAAATGTATTCTTGCTAGCTCTATATTTTAATTTTTATCCCCTTAGAATAATTTTTAAGAACATCCTTCCATATTTTTGAAGAGGCTCTCTTTCTATTCTTTTTAGTTTTCCACTTTCTCTTTCATGTAATTTTTCTGTGTATCCAGCCCCTAGCCAATGTCTGATTTCTTCTGTCTTACATGCTTTCAGATTTAGATCAGCTTTTAGTAAGAAAGCAAGTGATACCTAAATGACAAATGAAGCTTTCATTCATAGAATCAGTAGACTAGAATCATAGAATATTCTGAGTTGGAAGGGACCTGTCAGGATCATCAAAGTCCAACTCCTGGCCCTGCACAGGACCCCCCAGGAGTCACTCCATGTGCCTGAGAGCATTGTCTAAAGACTTCCTAAACTGTCAGGCTTGGTGCTCTAACCACTTCTCTGGGGAGCCTGTTCCAGCACCCAACCACTCTGTAGGTGAAGTACCTTTTCCTGATATCCAGGCTAAACCTCTCGACTCAGCTTTGAGCCATTCCCTTGAGTCCTGTCACTGATCGCCACAGAGAGAGATCAGTGTCTGCTGCTCCTCTTCCCCTCATGAAGAAGTTGTAAATCCAGTAAGGTCTCCCCTCACTCTCCTCCAGGCTGAACAGACCAAGTGCCCTCAGCTGTTCCTCATGCAGCTTCCCCTCAAGGTCCTTCACACTCCTCCTGGCCCTCTTTTGGATGCCCTTCAGGAGCTCACTGTCTTTTTTATATGCCATGAATAAAAGCTTGGCTGAGAACATGCAGGGGGTGAGCACTGTCAGCCTTCTGCAGGCTACAGCTGTATTGTGCACTTTAGCAGGGAGCATCAGCCTGCGGTGCTACTGTTACTGCACAAAACTCTGAGTGTGGGGTAACACTGTCCGGGCATGGTTACAGGTGGTAACCATGTTGTGTAAGAATTTTGTGTTGTCTAATTAACCTGGCTTACAATGCTCAGTTGTTCAAGTCTGCTGTTCTGTGTAGGTGCAGTCTTAATTTTCCTTCAGGCACACAGTTTATGAGATTGTCACCCTAGCTAGATTGTAGCCTGAGCAGATCTTTCTGCCTGTGGCTTCTGATGCATCAAATACACTTCTTGACACATATTACACAGGGAAGGGATGACAGTGCTACAGCATTTGCATAACTGCTGAGTATTGTGCTTGAAAGTCTTGAGATCATCAGTGGAAAATTCTGTCAACTGTGTGATGTTCCTTGGTCAGTGTAAATAAACTGGATTTCTCAATGTTTCTAAGAAATTTTTGAAGAAAATTCCATTCCTAATGATTAATATTCTGTCTGTGGTTATAGGTGTGTCACTCTAATTTCATTCTGAGCTTTTGCAAACTTTGGAATATTTTTTTAACTTTTGCTTGAGCATGAGAATAATGGAAAGATTTTTTTTTTCTTTTTTTTCCCCCTGAGATTTTATGACTCTTGCTGGTTTTGCTGGTGGCATTTTTCTAGAATCAGCCCCTGCCATTCCACAAACAGGTCACTGCTGCTGCTGACTTAAAACAATGGCATCTGATAGACAGAGCCTAGTGGGTGACATTTCCTTCTCTAGTACCAGGAGTAACTCCCCATGAGAGCTCTTTTCTCTCTTTTTCTCTCATGCACCACACATAGTTGTACTCACATGTACATACAGAAAATACAGAAAATGTGCAGACAACCTAGTGCTTCCTGAAGGAACCTGGCTAGCTGCTCTTGCACTTCACAGGTAAGTTCTTGGCCAGGCCCAAGAAACCTTCAGAACAAGTCACACAGCCTGTTCCCAGCTGCTTTTTGTCCCAAGAATAGCTGAGAGAAAAGAAACAAGCTTTGTGAATCAGTTAAATTGAGTGAGGAAGGCAAACTTCTCCCAGCCACTCTCCTTCTCAATAGCAGACATGAGCGCTTCATGTTTGGGCAAGGTGTTTCAGTACCACTGGAAGAGCTGAGAGGGGGCTGTTCTGACAGGAACAATTTATCTGTTCTGAACCCTCCTCCCACGCTGTTTCCTGAAGAGGGCAGCTGGGGGCAGGCCATAAGACATGACAAATTAAATTGGTATTACAGAAATAGCTAACAGATCATAAATTGCACATCCCTGGGTTACTAGTTAGACATGCACAGAACCATATTGCTGTACTAAGTTTTGTTGACTTGGGTGGATTCCTTCCATAGAACTAAGAGAAGGGATTCTTTTTCAGATGATGCCTTTGGTGTAGGAGTCTATTTGCTAATTTCTTAGCAGTTTTTAAGTTTTGTAAGCCAGATTTTCTATAGCAATGTGTATCCTTGTAATGGGTGGCACTAGCATTAATGACTGTTCAATGGTAATAAATGTATTTTGTAATTTTCTCGTAGACACATTGCAGGACTGAATGCTAACAGGGCTAAAAATATAATTGAATGGCGAGAGAAGAATGGACCATTTATAAACCGAGAACAGCTCAAAGAAGTTAAAGGTTTGGGTCCCAAAACTTTCCAACAATGTGCTGGCTTCATCAGATTAAATCAAGAATATATAAAGACTTTTTGCAGGTAATAGAGATTTTAACTATTCTGACTAAATTATATGAAATAGTATGGGGGGACTTTCCCCTTTTCTGCTTTGTATTCATGCTTGAGACTCAAAGAATCCTAGATCTTTGTGAAGGTGATCTTTGTGAAGGTGAAGGTGATCTTTGTGAAGGTGAAAGATGGCAAATTAACTTGTTGAAGTCAATGGCTGAAGATAGTTCTTCCTCTGAATAGTCTTGATTTGTTAGCCTAGTCCTCTATGTCAGGGTTTCAATAAATATGTAAGTTTAATTAAAATTTTTGCAACTGCATTGGTAAAAGAAATTTGTCATGCAGCAGTGTTGTGATCTGAGATATTAAAACTTTAGTATTGTGTTTCAGGCATAATTTAGAGATCTGTAAATTAATTGATATAATGTGGTAAAGATTAATGGAACTGCAGAACTTAATGGAGAGAGGAAGTCAAGTAGCTGCCTAGATCAAGCTGTGTCTGTGTTGTATTCCTGTGCCTAGCAAGTGTGATGTGACTGTCTTCTGTCTGAAATATGTGAGACCTTTTCCTAAGTCCAGCTTGTCAACAGTGCGTCATCCTCTTCCGTGTCATCTCATTCCCTGATTCTGTACCAAGTCTTCTGCTCTTTCAACCATTCATAGTGCTCCTCTTGACCTGAAATCCTTCCTTTCTACAACTCAAAATGTGCTTTCTAGTGCAATGTCTCTTCTCATTTCTCCTTCCAAAATAAAGAACTAAGAAAGGGCACAGTGGTAACACCATCCCCACCCTTTTGCCACTGGCTCTTCTTAAAAAAATATTTTCCTGGGAGGCACACGCTATTTTTTAGCCAAGCCAGTGCTCAGAAGCAATACTGTGTTCCCAGTTGCTGCTGGCCGAGCAGCACGCGCGTAACTTCCAGGCAGGACGTGGGCACATAGGGTCTGGCTTCTTGCCCAGGTGGAGGGTATACAGATTGCTTGCCCATCTGGCAGAGAGGCATGGGCTGCAGGCCAAATGGTGCTCACTGTAAGCACCAGAAGACCAAAGAAATTGCTTCCAAAGCTGTATATGATTGATAGGTCTTACCTTGTACGGATCTGTTCTAGTTTCTCTAGTTTATGCTGCAATACAACCAAGGAAAAAAAGGCCGATGGCTTTTTTTTTCCCCAAATGTTCACTGGTGAAATGTGAACATTGTTTTGGGGATTTTTTTAACCTTCCTGGAACATGATTCTGATGTTAGTCAGATGCCATAAAACTTGGGAGCACTGTATAACCTGAGAAATGGATTTTGAGGCCAAAGTAAAGTTCTAACACCACTGCCTCCACAGCACTTCTTGTGGGTCCAGGTAACATAACCAGAGGCTTTTGAAATGAACTTTGAGGTTTTATTTTTATCCTTTCTAATCATGTTGATCACTTTAGAGTGCTGTATGAAATAATTTTTATGCTTTTTACTTAAAAGTTAACAAACAGTGGTTATTTTAAGAATTGATATGAAAAGAGGAAATTATGTCTGCTTTTCTGCCAGTAGTTGATGAGTGGAGCCCAAAATGCCAGTTCTAGTTTCAGGTCAGTGTGTTCTCTTTTGTCCTCCAAAAGCAGGAGCCATTTGTGATTTAGGAAACAAAACCAAAGAGACATGAAAGGAGCATTTGCAGTAGGAGTCAGCTGATGCTTTTACTGTATCCTGAGAAATTTTTTTGAGGGAAACTTCAGGGGGAAAAAGTGGGTTGGTTTCATGTGTGGACACTGGGCCAGGATCATCGTCATTGAGAATGACATGTCCATTTTTGATTTCTGGCAGTAATAAGAAAAATGAACTTGGAAGTGGTGCACTTTTGACTAAAGCAGGTGCACTGGGTAAAAAGAAGAGTAAACCAACATCATGTGCCTTGCAACAGCCCAATCCTTTGGACCAAACTTGTATTCATCCAGAGTCTTACAACATTGCAATGAGGTAAGTGGTGGGAAAGATTTTGAACCATTGACACCATCAATTTTTAAAATGAAAGTACTGATTTTTCTGACAACAGCCAGCTCAGCTGAGACAGGAATATTTATATTAATTTGAAACTTTCACCCCCTTCTTCGAGAAGAAGGTATGCTTCAGCTTTCTGTGAGCATGGGTCATTACTATGGGCCTTTAAAATTAAATTGAGATATTGCAAGATCTAATTAGGATGTATATGTGTCTAATTAATTTATATATATAGATATATATGTGTGTGTATATGTATAGATACAGATATAGATTTATAAAGTTCCCAAATATATGAATACTATGATTGCTTTACTAAGTGGCTAAAAGAAGAGAATGGTTTTTGTGTATGTCAGAAAAAAGTAATAAAGAATCTATGTGTGCTTCTGAAATACTACAAGCTGTGATCTTCTCTGTCAGCAGCCCTGGTTGAAGTTGGACTCTGCTTTTCCTCGTTAGAAAACATTATCTCCTACCATAAATGGGCACATATTTATTTTTTAAGTGATTTTTGCTGAAAGGTTTTTTTCTTAAAAAGTACTGAAGCTAATTTCACCAGTAGCCAGTTGCTTTAAAATTCTTATGATCTCTGTTGAGAATATCATACCTGGACAAACAAACTCGTGCTTCCTGTTTTATAAGCAAAACCATCTTTAAATCTCAGAGGGGGGTGCTGAATTTCTGAATTCACGAAGTTTGACTTTCTTACCTAAAAAATTCATACAGGACCTTGTATTTTTAGGACACCTTCCCTTCAGTCCTTCCCTTCAGTGTGTGCTCTGTTCTCTCTTGCTATGCATAGGTCTGTCTTCTTGCTTTCCTTCTGCTAGGCATGCTGTGCACTTTTGTTTCCATCCTCTCCTGGCCGCCATTCCTTCTTCTTTGTTCCCAATGCTAGGATCTGCTGTGCAATTTCTTCGTAGAGTCTATTGCAGTTGTGCAGTGTGTAGATAACTTTGGTTTCTCCTTTTCCATGACCATTTTCCTTTTTTTCTTACACATCAGCATTTGTTACAAAGTCTCCACCTTGTGTAGCTACAGAAAAAAAGTCAGTCAAGGTCCTGATCTTATTGATCTTACATTTGGTGCATGGTTTATAGGGTGTGCAGCTTGGTCATCCCAGCTGGAGATAGTTCAATGTCAGTGAGTCAATGTGAAAAAAAGTAGTTATTAAAAATTATTTTGATTTTCAATATTGAATTTCATTCAATTTAAATTTCAAGTAATTAGGTTTTAGTTTTTAACTTTCCAGCCCTTGTACATTAACAAAATAATCATAAAGTGGTCACAGTGTTACCAACCTTGGTTAAAGCCTGATGTGGAAGGATTGCTTTAGGGAGCAGAAAAGTATATCCAGTTAATGGTGGAATATTACAGTAATTTCCATACATAATATTTTCACAAAGGTTGGTCAGAAAATAAAGAATTGTGACTTTGTTTCCAGAGCAGCACAGGTTACTTTTATATCTGAAGTGTTGAGTGGGATTATTATTGCAATGGGTAGAACAAATATTCACATACAGCTAAAATTCTGGATACAATTTTTGTAGGTGTCACAGATCATATAATTGTGATTTTAAATTCGACTGGGAACCCACCGCTAGCACTATTTTTTTTAAAAATTGAATTAAAAAAGGTAATAAGCATGACTTACATCTCAACCAAGTCAGTGGCTGGAGTCCCAGGCTTATGCATGTTTCAGCAAGGCTGACATCTATTGCACAGGTAGCACTGCTTAGGAGGTACCTTGCTGAGTCTTAAAATGTGCTCAGCTTCAAACTCAGATTTCCAGAGCTTCTAAGCCAATGCAGAAGTGTTATATGGCTGAAGACCAGTATTAATTTATCTCATCATCTCTCTTTGGCTAGTGCAAGTATTTTACAGTAGATTTCCAGCACTGCCATTTTCTCTTCTCTGTTTCTCACCAAACACTTTGCCTTCCTGGATTGAGTTTTCAGATGAGGTATTTAGATCCAAATGCATGTTATAGATATTGTACCATACAGGATTTTGTTGTGAGGGGTTTTTTTTGTTTTTTAATGCAAAAGAATGTAAGCTGATTACAAAGGAGATATAAACCAAAAATTACAATATCTGCTAATGAAACACCAAAACTAATAAGCATAGCGTCTTTCTGTGTAACTAACTGAATCAGTCTTTTCTGCACCCTTTGGGCTCTTTCTTGTTGTCTTACTTACATTTATAGTACCTCTACACATAGTATGATGAGGAGGGGGAAAAGACTCCAAGTGCTTTCTGTGCTTTCTGTGAATGTACTCTATGTACACCAGTACTTGTATTTTTCTTTTTATTGTAATCAAAAGATAGTTTCCTTGAAAGCTTGTTAAATAAACGGGTGCTAACTTTTATGGTATAGATTGTATGCATGTGCAGCAACTTGATGTGACAAAATGATGTGGGGAATGGGGCAAACATGTTTAATGTTTTTTCATGGCAAATAGCTGTTTTGAAAAAGAAAATACAGCTCTGCAGCAAACTGACAAAAGCCAAGAAGTGTAGTATTAAAAATTGACACTGGTGACATAAGGGCTAAATATAAACCAGACATCCTCCCCTCAAGCAACTAATGCTATGATTAAGCAATGATTATATATTTAAAATGACTTCTCAAAAAAAGCATATGAGCTGCTAAGCTTCTCAGAACCTATGAAAACAGTTTTCCAAGCCTTTTTTCCTGCCTAAATATGAATTAAGAAAAAAATTTTACTAGGAATTCAGACTGCATGAAGGATTCAGTCCAAAGCTTATCGGGGCTGTTGGCAAGTTTTGCTGACAGGCAGTAGATGAGACTGGGCTTGTAATTCCCTTTTGCTGAGCCTACAATCATGAGAAAGCTTTTGAGAACCTGCAGATCAAATCATGTTCGTGGTGTTGGTTGGAGGCGTCTTACAGAAGTCAACCAGTATCTGAAGGTCTTTCTAGAATGTTGGAATTAAATTAGGCTAAAACCTAATTGGTAATTCATATAACTTGAAATGCATGAGAAAAATTGAAACTGTTAGATGTAGGTTATAATCAGTGTTTAATAATAAGATTAAATAAAAATACCTCTTAATGAGTTCTGTGGCTTTAGTGCTACCAAAGTATTTCTTCTTTTTCTATGCTCACACTGAGCTTTGTCAGGGAGCGTGTCAAGTTCACAGGTGAATCTATGCTGCGAAAAGGCAGAATTGTCTTGAATATGACCAGATTTGATCAAAAATACGGCATTACATTACATTACATTACCTCTTACCACAAAAATTTAAATGTATAGAATAGCTGCTACATAAATGAATCATAAAGGCTTCCTCATGCAATGTCTACCACATCTTGCTATGAGAAAGTAGTTTCTGAAAGTTTTATTGGATTAAAAGTGTTCATGGAAAATTGCATTTATTTTTAAATGAAATAAGATGGTGATTTTTATCCGCTGCTTATAGCCAAATTACCCAAAGGCAGCAATCTACATTGCAGATTTATGACATGCAAAATTATCAGTTTTTAAAACAATGTTTTTGAGGGATAGAAATTTACCAAAATTTGAAACCACTTATTTTCTTTTTCAGGACTATTTTGTAGATTGAAAAGTCAATCCATTAAAGAAAAATATGGTTAAAAGAATTACTCCCAAGTGGTGACTTTGGTTGCCAAACTTCATGCTGGAGCCAATTTTTAGGGCCGATTTAGAAAGCCCTGAAAAATAGGGTTTTTATTATGGAAACGCTGATGTAATCTTTACTACAGTGGCACAAATGGTGCTGGTATGATTGATTTATGGCATTTAAGCATCTTAACTTAAAATCTGTATAATTTCTGTAAAATAATTGGAAAATATCCTACTGGTGATTTAACACGCTCTGCAGAAGACCAAAACATTTTTGTTCATGGTTTCCACACTGTCAAAGCTTGGCTTTGTCATGTGCAGTGATCAAGCTTACAAACACTTCTAAATATTATGAATCAGAATTTCCAAAAAGTTAAATAAAAACCTCAAATCTTTATAGACAGCCTATTTTCCTGCAAAGCAGAATGGTGCTTTAAGTTTCTCAAAAGTCTATATGTGAAAACCAGTTTATAGTGGCAGAAGCTTCTACATACAATTAGTACAATATGTAGAGCATAACCAATTTCTTGGTATGTATTGTTAAAAAATTGGTAGGAAAACCAAGGAAACATTTAGGAAGTCCCCAAAAGTTGCAACCAGCTTATGCTTATAAACCAAAATGTTGGAAAGAAAATGCAATGTTTTTTCTTTGTTCTGTCAGTCTGCTGGGTGCAGTTGGTTTCATGTGACTGAATTTATACATTTCCTGGATTTTTTTATTTAAATCTCATTAAAATGCTTTTTGGGAAAGGTTAGCACTCAGAATATGTATTTGCTGGTCAGGGATTGCAGCATCTGGCAGACAGGTTGTATTTTAGCCTGACTTAGAAATACAGAATTTTGCCATTATAAAAGATCTAAAGCTGTGATTTAGAATAACAAAGGTGAGGACCTTGCTTGGCTAGTTACCCAAGTTTAGGACCTTTCCTGGTAGAGGCCAGTCCTGCTCACTGTGGTTGGTTATGCCTTAAGAGAAGTTTTTGACATACTGAGCAGAGTCACTTTCAGTGAAGATTCATGTCTTGCCATTCTTTGTGCATGGATAATGCTGCTTGATATCTTCAGAAGGAATTCAAAATCCCAAGAGAATTCAGCAAGCACTTGTTCATGTGCTTTTTCTTCACTGAAGATAAACACTGACTTAGCGCTCATTTCAGCAAGGCGTTTGTGTTGGTAACAATTTACATTCCGTTGTAGGCTGATCAATCATATTTCAAATATCCCTGGTGTTTCTTGTACTCTGCATAAGCAGATGTAATAGCTGACGCATAATATCTCATTTGCTGGCTTTGAAGGCAAGTACTGGCACGTAAGAAAATGCCAAAGGAAATCTGTTTATGAGGCCACCAAAAGAGAGATCTTCCTCCCCTGCCCTTTTTGTCATTCTACACTCATCCTGTGATGGTATTTCCAGCTCTCTGTCAGGCTCACTTGCCTCTGTCCAGGTCCTCTTAAGTTGTCACTGAACAACTGACACACTGCTTAAGGGGAGTAGAAATCAGGGAAGGAGCTATTACTTAGTATGGTATTTGAGCAATGAAAACTAATCATTGTATTCCGTTTAATAATACGGTCTACTTGTGAATATTTTTACAGAGGATAGGAGTTGTTACTGTGGTAGGAGGCCTTTCTGTATAAAGTCATCAGAAATATCTTTTGTCCACTTGAATGAGACTGTACTTGCATGTACACATGTGTGTGGTTACTCATGTTATTTAATGTGCAGATAATATTTAATAAAGTCTTAAGTTTTGAGGTTTTTTTAAAGAAACTTAAAATTAAACTCAGTCAGTTAATGAACCTTTATGACTATTTCCAAAAGGAAATGTCCAACCCTAATTAAGGAGAACACTTGCAGAATTGTGTCCACTAGGTATTATAAATAACTGTTCATATTCATCACTTCAGAAGACCAGTTCATTCACAGGTTTTAATGCTAACTTAGCTGGATTTTTAGAGGCCATGTTTTTGTAAGGTATCTTGTCAGTAAACAGAAGAGCAGAAAAGGCTTTCACTGCCAATTGCCATCCAATAAAGGCATTTTAAAACTTTAATGTGTTGTAAAATACAGTTAACAAGAATGATTAGAAGAACTTGGAAGTAATGGAGAAATATGCTCCATTTACACTATAAATACCAGACCCATAAATCAAATGGTATTTTAATTTGTTGAAATTTTTGGAACTTACATAATTTCCCACTTGTTGCATTTAGAAAAAAATACTGGACAAAATCTTCCCACAAAACCTTTTTAATGTAATTATGTTCTTTATATGTAGTACTAGTTCTTTGTGGATAACTAGTCCTGTTTCACTATTTTGTATCTTGGGTTCCCTCCAGTTATGTGATATATCAGTAGTCATGAGAACAGCCAACAGCAGTGTGCCTAATGGTGTAGGAGCAAAGTGGCTATGCTGCAGTGGAACTGTGTCTGAATTTCTTTTCTCATTTAGAAACTCATTGTTTCTTAGCATCTATATGTTCAAAATGTCATAAACTGAGTGCTTTCTGCATGCAGTCAAATAATCTATAATTCTAATAATTTATGCATTTGAAGAAAAACATATTGATTAAATAACCTTGTCTGGCTAAACCACATAAGTAATTTTAGATGTATTTGAAACTTTGGCTTTCTGTGTCCAGCAATTAATTACAGACAGTAATTCACAAATATTGTTTGATACGTACTCTGTATCAGTAGTCAAAAACTGAGGATCCTTATCACTGGTGGGAACAAGAGTAGTCAACATCTGCATTATACAAATACTGCTTTTGCACTTCAAAACATTACTAAAACATAAATGTCTGCATAATTTAAGTTTGTTGCTGTCATAAATGTACATTTTACCTAACAAAGCACAAGCTAATGCAGAGTTGTTTTGTTTTCAGAGTGATTATGTTGCTTTACCATTAATTCATGTGTGCACTGTGACAAGATGTAATGGTGTATCATGTTGCTTTAATGTAATGAATCCACTACTCCCAGCTCTTAAGTCGAGTTGCTGGAAATGATTACATAAAACAGAAATGACTGTGACTAAAGCCCTTGCAAAGCTTTAGAACTCCTGCACATTATAAGAAACTTTACAGGGGGTGGTCAGAGTAACTTCTTAAAAATTTACTGTAGGCTTCCCTTGGTAACATTTTTACTTTTTTCTGACTGTTTTTTTGCATTCCAATGAAATTTGCATTATCTTTTAAGCATTGCAAGGGCTGTGCTATAATTTTATGCAGATGTGTATATTAAGTGAACATGATGTGCTTATTTGTTACATTTATGCTACTTTTCTTTCTTTATCTGGGTAAGATGGATGAAATTATGTATTAAATAAAAACATTGGCCATTTATCCATGACCATTCTCTGCAGGTTGTGTAAGACTGCAATGATTGCTTTTAAAACTAAGATGATTGCGAAGGTTTCTGAGTATTCTCTAAATTTCAAAACCATAAAACCCAAAGTTCTAAACTGTTTAAATTTCACCCTGTTCTTCCTGAGACTCTAGGAGCTTTTATCTGAGTTAATATACATGAGCAGAAAGTTCACCATTCATTCAGATACTCAACATTTGAGGAAGTAAGGATAATATATCTTACAAGAATGTCCTCACTTCAGAAAAAAAGTCTCATCTTCCCCATGTATGTTAACTGTTCTTTGGGTTTTGTCTTTCTAGTAGATAAACATAGCACTTGAGCTACTGCAATGTATTATTTATTTCACATATGTAGCCAGGAAAATACTTAAAGGGCTTTCATTTTTGCACAGATCATTCATGTTCTTATGATGTGCAGCTGGAGCTGTCATTTACAAATTGTGTGAGTGAGGTATTTCAAGGATTGTAGTGAGATAGTTTAACATTAAGAAGATCAGGATACTTAAATTAAGGGAAACTTCTTTTTTCCCCTGTGGCCGTATCCCAGTGTTACTACCAACTATGGTTTGAGAGTTTTTTTTCTGACCTTGAAATAACTGTTGAAGGAAGTTGTTGGATTGCTTTTTTAATAAAGAAAAATTTAGCATTGTTCTTAGCAATGACATTTAAAAATAGAAATTATCAATATAATGCACCACTGTTCAGTCAGAGACTTGTGCTTTGTATTGAATTTTTTTTTTTTTTTTTTTATTCCAAGTGTCCTCAGGCTATGTTCATTTGAGTAAAAATGATACATTAAATGTATAACTAGATTCAATGGTATTTCTAAAAATAACTGCATCTGCAATCACTGAGAAGTCACTTTAATTTGGAAATACTATAATACATAGGTTTTACCTAATCCTATCCTAAAAAGCTGAGAATTTACAAAATAAAATAATACTGTTTCTTGTGAGGAGTATTTCTTCTCTGTGTGTGTGCATGCTGGGCTTTGTTACAGTGTTCTCTTTTGCCTGTGATATATAACTCATAATTCTGAAACATTGTTAACAAAATGCCTGATTTTTAGACCATTAAAGCTCTGTATAAGTCGGTGGGACTTCTCATGTACTTAGACTTGGGCACATGTTTAAGCATCATCTTCAGATGGAGCCAAAATTTTACTGTGAGCAGTAACCATGTTAATAAGTTATTTGCACAACTATAATTGATGACGTAGGACCCAAACCTACCACCCTTGCCTAGGTGAGGAATCCTTTTTAATTTCAGATAAATGCTTTGGGATGTCTGGAGGGAGGCAGTTGCAGGGGAAGGAGCGGGGGGCAAAATACCTTTCATGAATAGAAATTGAAGGCTCAGGCACCTGGGTGGTGTCCTGTTTCGGGCTGTTTTTCTTTCCCGCAGTGTGCATGTAACACCATTCACTCTGATTGCATTATTCAAACCTTTGACAGATTTGTATGTAACTGGATTTTTTAATACTCACTGGTGGCTGTTTGGTGTGGTTGCACTTATTAGTGGTGAAACACACCCTGTTATCAATTTATGAAATCAATGCACTTCTGTGAAATTCTAATGGTGAGAAAACGTACTCCAGCCGAGTTTCCATTGGAAGTGAAGTAAAGCCAAGTACGTGAATGTCAGCAAACTTGTTTATGGGGGTGGGTGGTAAAGCATACATTATTTAGAAGGTTGAGTCATGGGGCTGGTCGGGTTTGTCATGTTACATCTGGCACGTCAGTCAAAGCTGGGGCAGCTGCTGCCTGTCACTAGTGCTCTGCTGGGGCATTGTCCAGCCACCAGCGTGAGCAGCCAGCAGCCCCCAGCAGCCTGGGGAACAGCACATCACCTGGCCTAGGCTCACTGTCAGTGTTAGCATTGCAACCACTTTTGGTGCTCCTTTGAGACCAAAAGAAGGTGGTTTCCTTTCACAGAACATCTGATATTTTTGATGTCTGTTATTAGACAAAAGAGTAAGACTGGTGAGGTTTGTTAGTTTACAGAAAAAAAAATTGCACTTGATATTATAAAGCATTTTGCATCTGTTTTGTTATATATGTTGCTTCTAAACCACCTTAAACTACTTTAAAGTGATGTCCAAAGTCGAAACACAGTCAAAGCAAAATTCAGTAAATCCTGAGAACAGCATTATCCACTGAGTCCTTATTAATTTTCATCATATATTGCCACGTGAAAGATGTGTATGCACTAAAAAAATTAGAGAAAATTGTAGTATCACTACTAAGGGCAAATCTGTCTTTGAGCTACCAGTACACTTAAATCACTATGCTTATACTTGAATTCAGTAAAGAAGTAGAAGTCCTGACAGCCAGTTGTAACAGATGTCCTCCTTCAGCAAAATTAACAGACATTTTAAAGTGAAACTTTGCCCTTATGATCAAAGATGAATTTTGTGATTTATTGAAAGTCAGATATTGTTTTAATTATGTCTCTTCGATTTATATTTTCTCAAAAAGAAATCTAATTTTGTATATCAGTCCATATAACTTTCTATTGCTCACCACCTGAAATAAACTCAGTTGGGTTCCATGGGTTAAAAAAGAGGAAACAACAAAACAAAACAAACTAATCCACTGGATCTCCTGACAAAATAAATGCTAGCCTCAGGTTTTGATAAAAGCACATCATGTATTTTGGGGAGGTGAGGGAAAGAAGGTTGAGTACCAAGGGCTTATGCTTTCTTTTATAGAGCTGGAATGTCTCCTCCCAAGTTCAGGGCATGAACTTGCTGGTCAGCTCTTCTTTTATGACTTGTAGTTTACACCTGTTGTGAGGCAGGATAAGGAGAGGAAAGAGGGGTCTCTTTTAGGAATTTGGAAAGAATGTTTACTCAAACTCTGGAGGACAGGGACAATTCTACCTGTCTGCTGTGGTAGAGGACATGCAAAAAAAAACCCATATGCATGCTTCCAATAATAAAGGGCATGATAAAGCAGAGTAGAAGAGGCTTATTCATGGTGAGATGCAGATCAGGGCAGCAGGACAGATAACTGATATGTCTTACTGATAAAAGAACAAATTGCTTTATTTAGTACAATGTCGCTGTTGCTCTGCTAGCAGAGAAAAAGACCTGGATTCTCAGCGTGGCAAGAAAAGAGAGCTTTATTATTTTGATTCCAACTTATATAGATTTTTTAGAGGTCACCCAGATTGGTCAGTCAGAAACCTCCCCCTAGGCCTGTTTGGCCAGGCCTGAACTGTCCAAATCTCGAGACACTGTTTTTAATAACATCCAAACTTTATCTTTGTTTATAAAATACAGGAGAAAATTCTCATGGGAAAGACCTGTGCTAGCCACAGTACAATTTATCTCAGCTTCTGTGAGCTGCATCCTCATTTTCATTGGTTTATATCCATTAAAGTATTGCTGTGCATTTTGAAGTCCTTCAGTGAAATAAGGACATTTTTTCAGTGATAAATAAACATTGTCTAAGGCATCACTGCTGATAAGGAGTCTGCATGTGAATTTGTCTTCTTGTGTCTGTTCTTCTCAACACATGTACCAGCATTGCTGAACTAGAAACTTCAGTAACTGTGTTTTGGTTTTTGGTTTTTTGGTAGGGTTTTTTTGTAATTTATAAAAAGGATGTCACTTGTCAATAAATAATTATTTTGAAGTATTTCTTTTCAGCTTTTTTGATGCCAGTGCAAATTTCTCAGTCTGCAATGTGTGTATGTATGTGACAATAAGGGAAGATAAGGGTGTTTGTGTTGTGTGACTACTTTGACTTAATGATTACCTAGTGCCTGAAAATCTAATTGTTCTTACTCATGAAGTTCACAGACAAGAGAAGTATTTCATGCAAAGTTTTGCTTAAGTTGGGTAAAAGATTCTTCATATTAATTTAATATTTTGAATGTTCATTGTTGCTTAACTAAATTGCCATTCATTTTAATTTGAATGACAGTGACAATTAGAATAACAGTGTTATAGAACTCTCACTGATTTCTAGGGAACTTTCATGGTAAAAGACATCTTTCAGTTATGAGGAAATTCAGTTTTATTGTGAGATAAAATCATTGGTGAGAAGAGATTTGCATTTTAATATTTTGCTTCTAGTTTTGCAGTCTGTTCCAGAAAATACACATATACAGATCTAAGATTCTATTTATGTGTCAGAACAGAGGTGAGTGGAGAGGATATACACTTGGGAAATTGTTCATATTTTTTTATCAGAGGTATTGTTCATGCATCAATGAAAAAGTAATAGAGCAAAGGTTCAGTTCCCACTAAAGGATATTACAAATCTTTCTGTCTTTGTTTGAACCGCCTAGCTTTTTATCTCTCGTTGGAGGAAATGCAAATGACATAGGAAAACCAGATATGCAGCAAAAAGTAAATGCAGTAATTCAAAAGGAAGGACTGGAAGGCACAGCCAAAAATCTCAATACCACTGTGCACACACTGCAGCTGATCATTGATGGCCTCACTCAGCCTGAAGGCTATGACATCCGAACAGGTAAACCTCCGTTTGGAAGGTTGTAATCTCAGTTTGCTTGTTCTACATATCTGTTTTAAACCAGCACATTTCCTTCTAAAATCAGTAGTGGATTTTCATGGGCGTGTAACTCCATTTCATTTCTCAGTCAGGGTAAAGGCTATATCACAGTCAGATGTTTCTTTCCAGTTGGGTAGGTAAGGAGTATGAATCCTGTCTTAAATCATGGCATTTTCAGCCATAGGAAGGGGAGTTATATGGCTGTTAACAAATGAAATAGTTTCAATATGCTGACTCTACTAATTGAATCTGTGTTGGCTCTCTATCGCAGAGGGGAATGCTGAGACCCAGGTGAAACAGTAGTAATAAAGTTCTGTGGAGCAGCAGTGTGTAGTTCTGCCCTTTTATGGTGCTGGTTTCTTGGAGACCAGTGTAACTGAAGCACGTGGCTATGACCTACCCTGGTTAAAACCTGCAGTGCTACTGAATAGTTTGAGGTAGAGGAAAAGAAAGATGAGGTAAGCAATTAAGGAAAACATCTGGAGATGCTGGTGTGTAATGAAGCTTACAGCTGGATTCTCTTACAACCATAAGAGCTAAAGGTAGACAGCAAAGATGCAGATTTGTAATAACCAATAATAAACATATGCTTAAAAAAAGCCAAATAAACATTCTTGTCCCATGTTTTTTGTTCATTAATAGTTCCTGTGCATATTTTTTAAATATTCCCCACTAGTGATCTTTAATATGTATATTTTCTTTGTCTCAATTTGCTCTGGTAGTCTCACACCTAAACGACAGTCAGATAGACTATTAACATAGGAAGACATAAAAGCAAAAGAGAGACTCTTCAGTGGAAATATTCATATTCTGCTAATCTAGGACATTCAGTATTATTTTAGACAGACTCTGTGACTGGACTAGGCAGCCTAGTGACCTTATGGAGCTGTATGAGTTTCTCCATCATGAGTCCTTCCCATGGGCTGCAGTTCTTCTTGAACTGCTCCGGCATGGGTCCCTTCCATGGAGTGAAGTCCTTGGAAACAGACTTTCATTGTTCCCTAATGGGGCACAAGTCCTTCCAGAAAACCTGCTCCAGTGTGGGCTTCCCACAGGATCGCAGCCTTCTTCTGGCATCCACCTGTTCTGGTGTAAGACCCTCCATGGGCTGCAGGGGAATCTCAGCTCTGGCACCTGGAGCTCCTCTTCCTCCTTCCCTTGGTGTCTGCAGAGCTGTTTCTCTCAGTTGCTGAAATTGCTGTTGCACAGGGATTTTTTTTTTCTCTTTAAAATGTTGTCCTAGAGGCATTTAACACCATTGTTGATGGGCTCAGCCTTGGCCACCAGTGGAGCTATTTGACTCAGGCAAAGCTGCTAGCAGCTTCTGACAGAAGCCACCATTCACAGTAGCTCCCCCCCCCCCCACACCTACCAAAGCATTGCCATGCAAAGCCAATACAGATCCACAGACCGATTAAATTCCAGTGCATTTTAGCTATAAGCTTGTTCAGGCTGAGTTTTATTTCTCAAAAGCAAACAGAGAAAAATGATTGCAATTCTGGTTTGGAGATGTTCCCTGTGGAAAATCTCAGTCCTTACTGTATCTTGGAAAGGTCAAACAATGGTAGGAGAAGGTTGAGGGGCAGTTGTTGGAATGGCTCAGAAGGGTTTTCTGCAGAAGCAGAAATTGGTAGGGAAATAACAGAGTTAAAAAAACCTATCTGTGCCCTTAACTGCAGAATTTGAACATTGTTATCCCGATATATTACCTGCTTATGATGATGCCTGTGTAATTTTCAAGCTGTCTGGGCAAGGCAGCACTTGATGAAGATCATGTAATGTCATGGTGCAGGTGAACAGCAAGCCTGAGATCAGTGCGTTACTGACTTTTCTTTTAGTGTGTGGTGAGACTGAGAATTCACCTTCCTGTGTAGAAATTTCTAGAGGAATAGAATTTCATGTATAATCAATGTAGCTCAAGACTCACCTCAAGTATTTTCTCCCTAGATCTGGGAAAATTTAAAGAATTTTTCACTGGCTACTATACAACACACTTCTAATCCCCTCATGATAGTTTTATAACACAAAATTCACTGTACTCATTACTTCACTAATCAAAGTCTTTTAAAGTGATTCATAAAACATAAGAAACAAGTTGTGTACACAGATGGGTCTTTATTTTAAAAATGTACTGAAAACAGTATTTGGGACCTAAGAGCTACCTTTGGATGACTTATTAATTAGAAACAATCGCCTGGAAACAACTCTTTTTGAAATCCTTTTCCTCCAGAGACTTAATTCTGTTTCTTGTTTCTTATAACAGATTTTGATAAACCTGACTTCAAGAGAAGCATAGTCTGCTTTGAAGACTTAACAGTTGGTGCTGTTTTGACTGGAAAAGTTGAAAATGCAACGCCATTTGGAGTTTTCGTTGATATTGGTGTGGGAAAAGCAGGTTTGATTCCAGTGCGAAACATAACTGAAGCAAAACTCTCTAAAGTGAAGAAGAGAAGAAGCCTGGGCCTAGGTCCTGGAGAAAGAGTGGAAGTTAAAGTGCTTAATGTTGATATTTCTCGACTGAGGATAACATTGGATCTTATTCGTGTTTTATGAGAGGGGTTTCAGTGATTGAGCCTTGACTTTAAAGGTTAAGTAATGTCAGCAAGGTTGTGGAGACTCAGGCAATTTAATGAGTGCTTAGAATGAACACATTTTGAAACCTTCAGCGCCTTGATTTTTTTTTAACTTTTTATTCTAATTTAACAGTTTTTCCACATTTCTTGAATCCTTTCTGTTAATAATTGTTGGAACAGTTTTTTGGATTACCTCCAAGCAGCCTTATTATTTTGTCTGCAGAGCAAATCAAATTCCAGTGGGCTGAGAGACAAACCTCTTATCTGTTGTCTGTGAAAGATTTGCTGTCTTAATCTTTAGTTAGTACTAAACGAGCAGACACATCTCTAGCTCCCCTTCAGTTTGCCTGTTTTCTGGTTGACAGTATAAAAGAGGGCTCCTAGTTGTAGGGAAAAAAGTGGTCTTTTTAAGTTAAGTGGTAATGACGTTGCTTCAGAAGTAGACTGAGGAAAAAGTATCTGCTAAAACTGTTGATGGTTCAGAAATAGTGACCTTTAATTTATTTGACCAAAAGTAGTAGGAAGCCTATTTACCTGTATTATTTTTACTTGTTCAGTTATCATGGATTAACACAGCTGGATGTACCTTGCAGTTTAAGGAACTTCGCTCAAAGGTGTCAAAAGACATTTATGTTGTTCTGTACTTCTGCAAAATAAAAACATTTCTGTCCATCTTTTCTCAGTGTACTGGTTCTGCAAGTGATTTAACAGTTCTAGTTGTCTTTCTTTCCAATACATGCTTAATCAGTAATACTTCATCTTAAGGACTTCTATTTTAATAAGAATACTCACTCTTTCCTGCTGGGAGTGCCTAGCACGGGAGGTTTGTTTGTTCTTACTAGAGACTTTTTGGTTTTGTGGTATTCTGGTGGTGTTTGAAAGGGTTTACCACTTGGTCCAATCTTGCAAAGGACAGGTATAGTGGAAGATTAGTTTCTAGTAACAGCAGATACATTTATATATATATATAGTCTTTACAGGGCGTTTTTGTTGTGTTGGACATTTATTCCTTTGCAGTCATCAAACGTGCCTGTAAGTTGACAAAAACTCTGGTCTGCAATAGATGAGCCCAAATATACTATAGCAAGTGATAAACATCTTCAATGACAAGGTTTCTAACTACAAATGTCCAGATA
Organism: Entomyzon cyanotis; assembly: GCA_024500445.1. NCBI lineage: Eukaryota > Metazoa > Chordata > Aves > Passeriformes > Meliphagidae > Entomyzon > Entomyzon cyanotis. The sequence continues at coordinate 12,053,488 of JAKEPQ010001015.1, forward strand.
GCTGTTGGCACAGGGTCTATGTATGAGTTAGGAAAAGGTTGACATGGTTTAGTCTCCGAGCTCTGTGCTTCAGTTTTGACAGGCCAGCTGTAGACAGTGTATTTTGGAGTTTAAATAATCATTTAGCAGATCAAAAAAAGGAGATCTGACTAGATTCACTGCATTTGTCCACTGAAGAAAAGACAACCATTTTCTACTATGCTAAAGTCAGCACAGCTTGGAATCATGTTTGCAGGCTTTTTGAAATTTTCCTGTAATACTTCTGCAAGGTAGATTTTGTTGTTATAAAATTAGAAACTGTAGTACCATATTAGTGTCTTGGAAAATACAGATGCAAAGCAAAGGAGTTGAATGGGTTTTTTTCTGTGGGTGATTCATTCACTTATAGCACTATGTCTATCAGAATTATTTAAGTTCTTTTAAGCTTTATATATGATCTCTGCAGTGTCTAAGCACTTAAGAAATGAACTGGATTTGCTTGGCCTTCTCTAAGGAGGAGATAAAATTAAGCTCCATTCAGTGGATAATATAAAGAGTCTTTTCTCTTTTTATGCTACTTTTTTGTTACTGAAATTCATTTTTTTTAATCCTTAATATTGTGAGGACTGTAGCATCTTTTGCATATATCTCTTGGATTATCATAAAATTCTCTAAATGCGAGACGTCTTGAGACTGTTTCTCTCACTATTAACTCGCAGGAGGCTTTTTTCTTACTCAGATGACTGACCCACAATTCAGTGGACATACTCATAAGTAGTTTGCTTTCTCCTTAGTGGAACTCAGCAGTTTATTCTGTGTCATCACAGGGACTGGAGGAAAATATCATGTCTATCTCTGAATTTTTTTAACCACACCAAAATGGGAAGTATATGACTTCATGTCTTACATCTAAAATGTCTGCAGCTCGGCAAATGTAATCCCATTATTTGTCAGCTAGCACAGTGCCTTAACTACTTCCCACAGAAATATTTTTCCATTGCAATTTCTTTTTTTCTTTGCCAGAACACAGCAGTTAAAACAGCCTAGTGAGAGTCTAACAAGGATGAATATGTGTACATGTGAACTTCTCAGGTTTTGTCAGATCTTTGGAGATGTAAAAATTATTTCTTCTTAATCTAATTCTCAGTTTTCATCTTGAATTCTTGTGGTGTTCAGATTTTTGACATCAAAGCATCAAAATTGTTTTCTCTCATCTCCCCCTTTGCTTTCTGAACCAAGACTTTTTTTTTTTTTTTTTTTGGTTCTGGATGGATGCTTTTTTTGAAATGCACTCCAGTCTTTGGAACAAATTCAGTACTGTTTAATGGTGACACCCTCAAAATTTAAAACAAACAAACCCCTGCTTCTTCCTGATTTTAGTTAATTGCTTCAAAGTATAGTTTCTCAGAAGAATTAAATACAAGTCTCTAAGTAGCACTGAAAATTCTACTCTTGCCTGAAGCTGTAGATTCCAAGGCATCTACACACAGTTCCACCTCTCCCCAGACAGAAAATCCAGCCCATTGATCTTGGATGACAATCTGCCTTTTTAGTCCCACCCTCACTCAAATAGTCTGGTATTTTGCAATCACCTTCCCCTGATATGCAAACCCATAAGAAGAGCTTCTAAAGATTTCCTGTGCTTTAGATATTACACAAAGGAGAAGAATTCTTCTACTAAACAAGATGGCACTTGTATGCCTGGCTGTAGTAATGCAGAACAAGAGTTTAAAAGAAGCCATTTGTTTTGGTTTTATTCCTGCCTCAGGCAGTTTTAGACAGCATATATCAATTTTCCAGAAACTTGTCAACCTCAGGAATGATTTAGTGTGCTGTTAAACATAATAAAATCAATAGGAAAACAAATAGAATTTCCATGAGGAGCAGACGTTTAGAGAAGCTGGTCCATATGGCATATAGACATGCTGAAATTTGGGCTTTGTGGGGTACTTGTGTTAGAAAGACTGCATACCACAGGAAAGCGATGCATAATTCAGGAGAACAAATAATCTAACAGCTTTGTGGTAGTGCGTCTTGAACTTGGTGTCTGTATTTGTTTAACAACAAATACACTTAGAAACTCTATGCCTGGAAGCTAGAAACCAAATATGAATCATATTTGGCTAATTTCAGAGCTTTCTGTAAGGAGCCTTACCCATTGTGAAGTGAGTGCTGAGTGAGTTCTCGGTTCAGCCTGAATAGCACCTTGCTTTTCTAGACTTCCTGAGGGTAGTTCATGTACCCACTTAGCTCTGCTTAAGGACATCCAACTTCGAGACTATCAATCCTGTAGGACCATGGAAGGAACGAGTTGGTAAAGCCAGTCCATGTTATTCTGTGTCACTCCCTTTTGTTCAAGGTTTCATAAAGAGCTGTGAGGGAGTTCATGTGTTTCCAGGGCTGTGTAAAGGTTAGGCAAGCCAGTAATTCCACTCCTTCCCATTAGAGACCACCTAAAGGTTTGAGAACACCTCTGTTTACTGGTCCCAACATTTCCTTGTCCTCCTCATGGGCATGTAGAAGCTGTAACTGCTCAGAAGTGTTTCATTTTGAGAAATCCTTGTGAATCCATACTCTATAAAAAGCTTCACAAGTAAATGATGTGTCTGCCTTCCTCACAGCAAACCTCAGTGACTAGTTTATAGAGAACTTCAAATGCCTGTTTCTATTTGAGCCTCTAAATGGTCCCTCTGGTGGATGTTGTAACTCTGTGCTGGCTACAGGTACCTCCTGCAAGGAGGCTGTTGGAGATCATTCCTTATTGACAGGTATTTCTAGGAGCTGACCATCTAATCCATGTTAGAATTTTGGTTGGGTATTTTTTCAGATGGATATAAGTCACTCCTAACTGATGACAATTAATAGAGGCTTTGAGTTGAATAGCAAATCGTAAGTGTATGTATGTCACCACAGGCTTTACTACAGCTTCTATGAGTTGGAAACAACACAGTTCTGCAAATTGGAAACAACAAAATTCTTCAGTCTGGGAGGGACCAGTGCTGGAGTATTGCTTCTGTCTGAGTTTGCACAATGGGGATTGCTGCTTTTAATCAAGTCTGTTTGGTTTCATGCTGTTTCTATAGCTGTTAGGTCTCCTATGAGCACGTTCTAGCTGCATCAAGAATCCTAAGGGATTCTCCATGCTTTGAAAGTGAGAGAGGACTGGTGGCCATGTCCAGAGCAGGATGAGTCATCCCACTGAGAATTTTAAAGCTAACAAAAAGTTCAGGGTAAAGCACTCAAATCTCATCTCACCTGCTCTGTTCCTGACTAGGATCTGTCTTTAAGAGGTAATCAGAAGACCACCACATCAGAAAAGTTAATCAGGATGTTATTTTTTCCTTATCTTACAGATCCATTTATCCTACTACTCTTGTACGTTACTAAATGAAAAGGGTTTTCAGTAGGCAATCAGCTAAGCTGGAGGTTTGCACTCATATCGCAACGACAGATTTCTAGGAAAGACTGCCTTTATTTGTGGTCAAGCAGTGAAATTTTTTGTATGTGACTCACAATGAGGTATGTGGAAATAATGTCATGAGAGGAACTGTTATGCTTGGGGGTCATTTATGAAGACTGAATAGAAGTGAAATCTAAGGAAAGTACTTTCACCTCAGAATTAAATGTGTGGAATAGCTTGGCAGAGAGCAGAAACTGCCACATACCAGAGGCTGTATATTGGCACCATGACTGCTTTTTTTGTGTGATGAGAGGAGAGGGAGGGGCAGGAAATGGAAGGAAATGGAGAGATTTGGGGCAGAACATCCTGCAAGATGTAAATGGTCTTATGGGAATGAAGTTAAGATGATGAAATTTAAATGGTAGTAATGTAATGGTAATATAGTAGTAATGGAATCTGAGCCTGGTTGTCTCTTGCTTCCTGTACCTCCCATGAAGATAAAAAGTAAGTGTAAGTATTTGTTATAGCTAATGGAAATTGCATATCTCGTATCAGTGCATGTTGTAACTAAAGAGTAGTACGGAACTAATTGGCTTCAAGAGTGAGAAAAGCAAAGTATGTGCTCTTAATTGATTTGCTTCTCATTTGCCCGTGCTGCTGTTTCTAGCCAGTTTATTAGGAGCAGATCACTCCTTGCTCATCAGCACTGCTGGCTGAGAGAGTGCAGCTGTCATGAAGGGCATATGTGTTGTCCGTCAATCTATGGCAGGGAGAGCCAACAGAATTTTTACTCCTTTATACCCATCAGGAAGAGTCCTTGAAAGACTACTTTGTCATAGCTTTCTTCGATCCCTTGAAATCACTGTGTGGCTATATTTAGTGCATAAGGGTAGATGCAGAGCCAATCAAAAGCTGAAAATAGAAAATCCAACTATTTGTATGCTGGGTAGAATTTTTTTCCAAGAGCACACAGCCTCAGTGATTTAAGATCTACACCAATGATTAACCTTTTGTGTAAGCGCATGTTTGTTAGCCTCTTTGCTTACCTGAAATACAACCTTTCCTGGTGTGCTTTATGTCTGACATAGTTACTCAGTTTTAAATTTGAGTGTGTTCTTGAGGTATTGTCTCTTATGGACTGTCTAGTTTACAATTGGTCCAAAGTAGTCCAGACATGTCAATCTTCAGTATGTTGTATGAGGCCTTGTGTTTTCTGGGACAAAAAATAAGTGATAATGTAAGAGTGGAAAGAAACATTGTCCAGTGTTTGCTGTTGATAGAGTCTTAGTTTTTTGTGTCTGATTATAATGACATGGTCATTCCTCATGGAAAGGAAGGAGGGGTGGCAAAGCTTATAAAATGTATTTTAAATTTTGTGTCGTTCATTAAGCTTATAAAATGATTTTTGTGTCATTCAAAATCACAGGAAGGGGAAATGTCTGCCTTGGCAGTAGGAAGTCCTAGAGAGTCTCTGTCACAGTTGTTTCCCATATTTCAGAGTATTAAGCTTCTCACTTGGATCAAGTTGCAGTAGTGTGGTTTTTGGGAACCATTGTCACTTGTATGACAATCTAGCCCTTTTTAGAGACCAGCAAAATGACAATAAAAAATTCCCACCTATGGGAATGGAGCTTCAACTAATTTCCAAAACCAAGGTTGCCCAGAGTTAAAATCCTCTGAAACAGTTTTCCAATTCAGAGAGGAGTGTCTTCCTCAAGTCTTGCCTCTTGTCTTTGTTGTACAGAGTATCACCGGTTTATCAAATTTTCTAAATTTCTCTGTACCAGTCTTTTTTTTTTCCTAATGATGATCTGCAGTGAGTTATTCACATCTAGGGAAAACAGAGTGCTGCAGAGCTTTGTTTACAAGTGTAAGTACAATTTCATTATTTCAGCATATGTTCTCTGTCCTTGAAATGTAACTTGTATCTGGGTTTGTTGTGAGAAATACTAGAATATTTCCCTTATAATCAGGGTGACAGTTACAGTATTAACTGATTTGGTGGCTGTTGTATCACAGCCATGTGGGAAGGCGTACTACTCTGTCTATTCAAGGAGAACTTCTTGATACTGTGTGATTTTTAAATGTGGGAAAATGTTAATAAATGATCAGGGCTTAAACTGACCAATCAGGCACCAGATAGTTGGGAAGAGTTTAAGCATGTCCTGCGGAGTGCCCATCCTGTGCACGAAACAAGGTGTGGGTTCCACAGGAGAAGTTTTAAGTGATGAACTCATCTATCCATAGTGTAAGTAGAAGAAGTCAAGGATAAGGATAAATTATATTTTCTCTAGCCGCTTTGCAGCCTGAAGTCTTTTTCCAGAGATTTCTAATGTCTGTCCTTTGGTGGACTGTTCTTTAAACAAGAGACTGAAAACTGGTTAAGAGCAGAAGGTAGGACAGCAGTCCTGAGTCCAGTTCCAGTGAGCTCAATCTGATTGCATCACAGGCATCTCAGTACAGGATCTCTTTTGTAAGCGTATTGAGTAGCTTTGTAAAACGCATTTGGCAATGTTACCCAACAGAAGCTAATGACTGTATCCTGTGTATAAAAAAGAAATAAATGGGGGAGACCCTCAACCAAATGTAGACCCACTGCTGATGAACTGGGATTTCAGTTGGACCCAAGTGGGAGTGTGACTGTTCAAATGGAATTTACACAAAGGTGGTGGCTCTCGGTACAGGTGGTGCTGTGTTTTGGTAGGATCAGCTCCCTTGTCAAATCCACAGAAGCTACAGATGTGGGCTGAAAAATTAGTGTTGATTACAACATTAATGTTGTTGGTCTGCATTTCAAACTGTAGCTTTGCTGGTCATAATAAAATGGAGACAGATTTTGTTAGCTTTGTATTACATGTAAGCAATTATAGTAATCCAGGAACTCCATTGTATTTTGATGACTACAGAAAACATGCAATTGTAGCTGAAAATGAACATCTGATATATTCATTGCAGACCAAATGTGTGACATTTTTGTTCCATTATTTAATTTCTGTTTGTAAACTATGCTCATCTATGAATCTGTTTTGTATATTTCTGGCTAAATGCTGGCAAGACAAACATAGATTTGTCTAGGAATGGACGTGCAATAAACAAGCCACACGGAGTTTTAAAAATACATATTTTTGTGATCTTAGAAATAGAATGGCCTTGGTTAGAAGAACTTCACTCTGCAGACCAACATGCCAAATAATTCTTTTTCATGTTTCATTTGGTTGAGAATAATAGGTTCATAGTTTTTTACTGGTGCAGAAAACAGAGACAAAGTTTTAGGTTTTGTTTTACTTAGAAATATTTATGGAAATTACTTATTTAAAGAATTAATTAAGTGAAGGTGCACCTTAGTGACATCTACTTCAGACTCTCTGGATGAGTTTTCTAAATTTTTTTTCTCCAGCTGGGGGCTTTAGCACTTGCAAAATGCTAATGTTGCATACTTCCATACTTCTCTTAATAGCATCCTAAGGGAGCAAAGATCACTCAGCAGCAAAAATTTTAAAAAGGGAGAGGGGAAAGGCAAGAAGCACAAGTTTACTGTGTAATTTAGGTGTGTGCAATGTTCTTGCTGTATTCTGCAGAAACACCTTTGTTATTTTTTCATTCAAACTAATTCAAACAGTACTTCATGAAAATAATTCTTGAAGGAGCTTATACCAATGAAATAGGAAAATTTTGATAAGTAAAATGTTATCAATGGAACAGAGATTGACTGTTCATCATGCCTGGTATATATTGCTTTGTCTAACAACTCGCCCCAGCAGACTTACAATTGTGTTCTCTCTGAAGACCCTCCCAGCTGCAAGGCCTGATTGACGGAATCTGTGGGCAGATGCACTTGCCAGACTCCAATAAAGACAGGGCCTTGGGAAAATCTAAGGCAATTATTGACGGGCAGCAATCCACTAATCAGACAATTTCAAAATTAATCCCACAGTCCCTTACTGTATTAGCTTTCCTCCTTGTTTGTATTTATACAGCAAATTCATGACTTCAGTGAATACTCTACCTTCCAGCCCAATTATGTATCTCTGAGGGTATTAAATTAAAAACAGAAGAAATATTGAAAGTGGCTTGCAATTAGTTTCTTTAAAAAGTAGTGTGGCACTTACAGGCTGGGGTTCTTAATATGATGCTTGATAATAAAGTAAACAGGATTTTTTTTTCTCATACAAGTAAGGCAAGTATTCCTAATACACCTTGTTATAAAGCAGCCTATATATAATGAGAGGGGGGAAAAAAGGTGATTTGATTTTGGAGTTTAATTATATCTGCATAAAATTCTTCTACAGTAACTGACAAATCCACAGTGTCTCCAAATAACATAAACAGATTTTAGGTTGTGCATTTTGGTTTATTTTTCCCTTGTTTTATTTTGATCACTTTATAATACAAAATTGCATTGCATTTGATTGTCACCTGCCTTTTAAATGAAGACTGATCCAAATAGGACATTTCTTTCAAGTGGAAATGAAATATAGAACCAGCTTTATGATGTAACTGTTTAAATGTGAGTCATTGCCTAGAGTCCTTAGTTGTGTACTGTGTATCTCATTCTTTTAAATTTGGAAATCTAATTCCTGCAATGTCTGAAGGATTGTTTCTGCAGATCTGAACCTGAATGTAGAATTTCCTATTTTTGTTATTGAAAATGGGCGACCAAAGAGAGACATCACTATCAAGGCATTATTTTGCATCTTTGCATTGCTGATTACTATTGGATTGAACAGTAAATGCACTTCTACTGTTTCCAACATGCAGCAGAAATCGTGCAATATTATTTTGTTTATTCACAACCAGTTAGCTTTCAAGTACAGAGGAATGAAAAAGAAACTGAACTAATCCACTTGGAAATCAATGGGTAAACTCAGTGAACACATGGATTGGAGAGTAGATGGTGCAGTGCTAACTGTAAAAAGAGTACAAAGTATTTCCAAGTTGAGAAAGCAGTGAGGGAGAGATTTGACTGAAGGGGCTTAGGCTCAACCCCTTCCTGGGTAGCTTTGGTAGGTTCAACCACTTTCTCTGTATCTCAGATTTCTATCTGTGTGGCTTCAAGATTTCCATGGTTGAATGAGTGCTGAGGAAAAGAAAATTGATGTGCAATTTTTATTAAAAATATGGAATTGGTGTAATTTTCAAGTAAAAATTATAAATAATTATATAAGAGATAGCAGAGTTGGTTAACTCTGATCTTTTTAGTAATTGTATGTGGAGCTGATGAACATAAAGTTACAAACATGCAACCTCATCTTGTACTTTGGACAAAAGGTTTGAATGAATAGTAGGCATTTTGGCCTGTTGTAATCAGTCACAAGTTTGAACTGATTCACAGACACAGAGGACATATAAGGCAAGAGACGTACCCCAGATAAACTATTTTTGGACTACCTGAGTGATTTCTTGAACTCTTGTTCCAGAGTTATGCTTCTTTTTGTCATAGAAAATGGCTAAATTAACACATCTGTGTGGTTGGATATATTTAGACAAGAATGCAAGACTTAGGAGGCACAAGGGTAAAAGTTCCTGTGCATCTTTTATACTTCAGTGTCTAGCAATGTGCCTGTGATGATGCCAGCTGCCTTTCCTTGTGCAAGCAAAAGCCAGGATGGAGCTACTGGTAGGCCTTGTTTTATAGTACTTTTATTTGATTTATTGCAGAAGTTGTTAACGCCCCATAGTTCTTTGAATAAAATAAAACAAGAAAACCTATAAGACTCAGCAACAACATAAGCCAGGGAGTCTTTCACCTTCATTATGACCTAATTCAGCTTTTGATTACCAGGGGATTAACACCTCCATTTGTAACAAAAGATGCATTCTGTGAGTAAGAAGCTCCGTAAGGTAACAGTTCATGCAACGCGGCATATTTCAGTCTAGCTCAAGAAGACAGAATGAAAAGTGGGACGCTGGCAAGCAGTAGAGATTATCTGGCTTTCCACCCATCCTTCTGAAGACGTCTCTTAAAATCTATCTAATCATCAAGTAGATTTCACAGGAAATTATTAAAAAGTGCTTTAAAAATCACAGATCTCCTTAAGAAAGTCATACTTGATGAATTAAGGTCACCACTCAGTGATACTGGTGGAGCCTTGCCCTTCAGTAAGGGGCTGAGTTTGGAGGTTTCTGAAATCCTTTCCTAGCGAGATATTTTAGTGAATGAAGGCAGCTCTTCAATCCACATCTGCCTGGAGGGATCCTCCTTAGACGCGGGTACATTTCAATTTCCCTGCTTACACTGCAGTTCAGCCAAATGATCATGCTCCTCTTTGTGGGCATTCCTTTGTCTTCATTTTATATCTGCAGGTGGATTCAAACCATGGGCTTTACATACACCACCAGCTAGTGACAGCTTTTGGCTATGGTTGACCTGGGTTAAGTTAGAACTGATGACCAAAAAGTGAAACTTGATGTTACCAAAGCCTGAGGTTATTTGTTGCCCTTTAGGGACTGCTGGTTTTAAAGCAACAGCAATTAGGTTTGTGTGGCACAATAAACAAAAATAGAAAGTGCATTCATATGGATAATGTAAAGATTAAAGCCCTTGCACTCTCAGCTGCACACTGAATAGCTTGGGTTTTTATATGCTTTTAAACAGGAGAGCTGCGTAACATGACCCTCCAGTTGAAAGGATGCAGAATCGCTATACTCCCATCTGGATTATTACATTCAATTTAGGCCACATGAACTCCTGTGCTGAAGGTGTACATCTAAGAAAATGGTTGTGAATTGAGCGTGACTTGCATAAAAGAGCAAGTTGCACCTATTCGTTCTTGAAAACCATCTGCTTTTAGTTAAAATCACAGTTGGCTTGCCAGCCAGCCATGGGGGCCCCATCTTCTTTTTCTGTATCACCCCACATTCACATGCTTAATATACTAGTAATTTTATTGTGGAGCTGTGGTCAAGACTCTGTGGCTAAGGTTGCAACCAGGTTCTTTTATAAGCTCTGTTTTTTGTCTGTCCCACTAGAGCTTTCACTAGGAAAATTGACTTGAAAATTGGCAACATTCACTCTGCACTTCATATCCATACATTTACATTCTCAGGCATGTTTAATTGTCGTGCTCCCTGCTTTACTACTCTTTCAACTTCAATGTTAATTATTAGGCCCCACTTAAAATTAAGCCTTTCTTGGTGTCTTTTAATTATAATCAAGCCCTAGGCAGTCAGGTTACTACAACCACTGTGTATTGCGCTGTTCTTGGTTGTGGCTCTCAGTTGCCTTGTTATGGCTTACTTGTAGACTGGAACCTCTCTGACTTTTTGTTGAATTTGCTTGAGTATGTTGAGGGTCCTGGTCTACAACTCAAGCCTTTTCCTACTATTACCATTAAAATAAGTGGTAATAAACATCCAAACAATTTATGGATGCAACCTGGCTCCAGCTGAAGCTGATGGCAGGATTTTCACCAACATCAACAGGAATGGTGCAGCTGTGGCTCTTTTGTTAAGCGATTGTGGGTGACTAACTCACCCTACCGTCTAAGCTAAACTTGCAAAGTTTTCCAAGGATTGTTTCCTTATCATTTTAAAAATTGAAATCACCATTTTTGGCAATATACTGAAAGTCTGCATACTTGAATGCAGGCAGTATGCATGTATTAGTGTTGATTACTTATCATTAAAAGAGTTTGCTTTGGAAATGGTACTGAATTTGAAGAAGTGTAATTAGAGTAGTTCCTTGTTTTCTGTTTTAATGTATTTTTCTCATCACTTTTAATATGAAAATCCAGCCTTGCTCACAGGAGCTAAGTAGTGTTAGAGGATTTGCAAGCAGTCAGTTGACTTTGGCCCCTTAGTCTGTGTTCCAAAGTGAATACAGGTTAAGGCACAGTGACCAAGTCTCAATTTAAAATGCAATACCTGTTGTTATTCCAGGGGAGGAGATTTTTCCTATTCAGTCTGATCCTGTTTAATGCAATTTCTGAATAATTATTTCTGACTACGTACAGGAAAGCTGTTGAGAATTCTATATGCGAAAGTGACTAAATAGCATCCAGACCTCTAAATAATTGACATATTCACACTCAGCATCCTCAGTGTATGATTAATTATTTAAATTGAATGAGGATCTTTTAAGTCCTCTACCTTTTCTTTTTTTTCAGAGTTTTACCTAGATTCTATAAGTACTTAGTCTCTGCAGTCAGAGAGGTTTAAGATGGAAGAGCCAAGATTATCAGCAAGAAAGAAGTCCTTTGATATTTTCCAGAGATTTCATGAAGGTCAAACATTGAAAACCGAAGGAAAAAAGGAAGTCTGCTGCTGGAAGAGAGAGACACTTATAAAAACAGGACTAAGAGGGTGATGCTCATGACGGTAAGGAGATATAAGTCTAAAAGGAGGCACGGAGTGCAGAATGGGAGATGTTTTTGGGCAAAGGCAGAATGGATAGACATGAATGCTCCTGTGAACGTTAGTTGGTCTGTAATCCTTATTTTGAAAAAGGCAATCTTTTTAAAACCATGTAGATCTTTTGCCCCTTTCACTGAAGTGTTTGATGTGTTTGTTACCCCTTTTGTGCAAATTTCTCAGACTTGTAATGCATTAATTATTCTTAATGTAAAGTGCACTGTCCTTGCCTCTAAATTATAAATTCACGTCCACTTGGGGAAAACATTGTCCTTTTTTCTAACAGAAAGAATACAGTTCTACCATATGATAAAGAGGTTGTGTCTAAGAAGTCTTTGCGAAGTCAATTGTCTCAAAAACTTTGCACTTTATCTGCCAGTAGTACCAGTCCAAAGCAGGATCTGTCTTACAGATTTTTGGTATCAGAGAAACCTATTGCAGACCTGAGACCACAATAATTGTAGCTTCTAGGTTTAAATAGGTCATTGTATTTTTATTGATGCAGCGACAAACTGCGCTTACCAGAAAAATTTAAGAAGTGCTTGGGCTGCAGTAGTAGTTGGATGATTCCAGAAATTTCTCTTGACCAAGAAGGAGTTGGAAGAGTACGTAGAAATTGTCCGTTCCTTCTTAAATCAGTACAGCTAAATAGCAAAACTCTCTGGAAATGCTTTTTTTAGATACGGTGTAGTTCACTCTTCTGATCTGAGAGGGCATGTGAAGTAATGCTATATTACTACCAGCCTAGTGATTGATTGGTACATTTCCTGTCAAATTGTGCTTTGTTTTATTGAACATGGGAAGTCTTAACATGTTTTTTGAGAGCAAAACTCTGCAAACCAAGAATGTGGGATATCTTTATTGCATACCTACCACAGAGAGTTGTCACCAGTCTATACACTGCAGAGAAGATTTGAGATAGACAAATCTCTTTAAAGATCTGGCTTTTTAGGAGGCTTCACTGTGAAATTTGCCTTGTTGCTTTATTTGTGTGTATTGCAGTTGTAAACTTAGTGGTGCATGTATTAAAATTCACGTAACTTAGTATGGTGTTGTTTACTAACTTCATGCAATATATATCAGTTTAAAAAATCACTCATATTATGTTTAAATGCTAATAAAATGAAATCCCTTAGCAGTCAAAGGAATTCGCCATCTATGAGTGAAATACCAAGGCAGGCCTTGTTATTTTTATGAAACTCTGAATAATATAAGTATCCAATTGATGAAATTTTATTAAAGCTGACAGCCCTTAAGTGATCTAAGTGGTAAATATTGAAATGAAGTTTCAACAACACTGCAGTACCAAGGGAGGCCTAAGGCAGTAATAAGGATTAAACAATGATTTAATGTTGTTCCTTGGGGGTAGGGATTGTTGTTTTAATGGAGAGCAAAAGCTCACTTCCTTCTAAATAATTAAACTGTGATTTGAGAAATTGATCCAAGGTAGTTGTAGTGGTTTGTTAAGTCCGAAAGAGATAAATGAAGGCAAAGTGTCCTGGGGCAAGGGGAAGTCAGGGGAGAGTAGTGAAGAGATAGTTTTGCAGGGTAGATTCATGACAAGTGTCCCTTGGGAAGGGGGAAGCTGGCAATGAGCATATTTTATCTTTTATTTGTAATGTAAACAGACTTGTGCTGCCTGAGGGTGGGTAATAGCTAATGAGCAGGGGGTTTCCGTAGGGTGCAGATTTTATTAGCACAGCTTATAAAAAACGGATCTAAATTAAAAATGCAATGTCTTCTAGATAATCCGATAATCAGTGATGCTACAGGGAGCACCTCCACCTAAGCAGAGCGAGTGTATTAGCATATGCATGTAAAATTTCAAAGCAATTTGTTCAGCAGCTTCTGAGAGCTGAATGGCTTTCTCATCTTCACAGCAGAAAGCAGATTTCACATAATAGGGCTGAATATTTTGGGCTGTTTTAGGAATGCAGGAATGAAGGAATTTTGTACTGCGTTTCAAATCTGTCATTTGTGTATAACCAGTGGGAGACTTGGCCAGAGACCTTCTCCTCTTATATGCCTCTTGGGTGATTGTTACAAATGAGATGACAGCTAGGATGGTGGTAGAGATGGGATAGAAGTGGAAAAAGGGAGAGAGAAAACTCTGCCTAATTAGGTAATTGCTTAAGGTAATTTCCTTGGGATTAATATGATACACAGCCCTGAATTGTTCTAGACAACTGATGCAGAGCTTCCAAAATTGTGGTGGATGTTTTCCGACTAACTGCCCCTCTCAGTCCGTATGCACATAGCAGTCTTTGGAAACACAGTTAAATTTAGCTAGCATCCTAGAAAACATTGAAATTCCCTCTACTTACTGGAAAAGGTTGCCTGGGTTCAATCCTTGCCTTCAGGTGTCGATACAAATGGGTAGGGTACATCAGAATAATGTTGTATTTAGGCACATAGAAGGAGGAACAGGTTGAAGCATCGAGAGCCCCTGAGAACACCTGCAGTCAGACAAAATCTTGTCTACCACTGCCAATGCCTCCATTTTTCTCAGCACCCAAGACAAAGCACAGAAGGAAAAATAAATACAGAGCATGAATGGCAAAAGTCTTCTAGAACTTCAGAGTTTAAATATCTGTAATTTTCAGTAATAAAAAAGGATATTCCAAAAACTTGTGGCTATCAGGGGATTGGGACATACTGAGTAAGGTCCACTGAAACACGAAGAATTAACAGAAATGTCCCTGCATATCTCATTCCAGACTGCAAGACCCGGGGCTAGTAGTGTTAAGGCTAAGGTTGCACGGTCATAAACATGTCTTTGACCCACCTGCTCCTCTCTGTGCCATAAACTGAAGAAATGGAAGTGAAGTCAAACCATAGAAGCTGATAAGTGTGTATAAAACAGTTTTTTCCAAGCAGACTGTTTTATGTAGGTCTATTTTGGATACGTTACTGTAATTAGAGGAAAACTTCAGGACCACCCGGTGTACAATCAACCGTATTGTTCCCAGCTCCTCAGGCTTCAGGAGAGAGAAGTGATGGCTTTCCGTAAGTGCTAGGCAGGTTGCAAGTTCTAATCTATGAAATTCCTTAGAGTGCACCCCTTGATGCACTGAAGGGTGTGCTCCAGCTGTCTGTGTTTGGGTGTTTGCCAGTTGATCAGTCTGGTTAGAATCCATCATGTGTCTGTACTCATCTTTTGTCAGAAGGAATGAAAAGTAGACAGGATATTATGTTTTGGTACATTCATTTGTCGGATTAGATTTGGTTTTGCGTGTGTACAGGTTTCTTTTTATTTCTGTTGGAGAACATGAGGCAGAAGAAATGTCTTGCACTTGGAGGCAGGAGATGGTAGAATTAAGCCTCAGGAAATAGGCTTATCTTTCCCATGGGAGTTCATTCTGTGGGCTCAACCCATTACTAAGAAGACTTCTTCTCCTGAGGAGGCAAACTCTGCTTTATGGATACCTCCATTGTATGAGAGAAGGAATACACACCTGAGGTTCTTAGGAAACCCTTTGAGGAGATGAACTGGAAATCCTGAATGCAATTCAAGTTCTGTGGAAGGGCGTGGTAGGGAGCTGGGACAGGGCTGGCATGCCTGTGGTAACTCATCTTAGTGAGGAGGTGTCGTCACACCATCAAGGAGGTTGGAAGGCACCACTGGAGAATGTCTAGTCCAGTGCATTTTAGTGCATCAGCTGAAGTTTCCAACTGTCTGAGTACATCCTGTGTAGGTATCTAGTCCATACTTGAGGGAAGGATGGTGTAGTTAAATGACATTTATCACCTGCAAGGATAGACAAACTGGGTAATGAGAGAAGCATTACTTCTTTGTTTTTGCATTTTGCTAGTATGTGAAATACCAGAGTATTTCTAAGACACGAAACTAACCAAAATTAAATACTTTAAAACAGCTTCCTGTGCCCCCGTGGGTGAATATCTGTGACCAGGTATTCACCAAGGAGCTTATACTAAGTATTGGGATTGTCAATAGTTGTGAATGGTAATATTGCTTGAATAATAACGAAGGCATTGTAGCTTGCTGTCATGTAAGTTTGTGTCGTCAGTTCAGCTGATTTTGAAGAGGAAGAATTGGTCAAAATGAATAAATGAGGCATTTTACAATTAAAAAATTATATTTTGATCCTTTAGGGAGCCAAGATATCCATCTATTTCAGTTGACCAGAACTGTGCTGGGGTTAAATTTAGAAGTATGTCTAAGGTGAGACCCAAGATATCTTCTCTATGAAGAAAATATTTTACATTTGATCTTCTGTAAGAATGCAATTCAAATTTTTGGGTATCACAACATGGCATTCCACAATGTTTATTCAGGGCAAATATTGCTTTTAGATTATCAGGTGGTACACGTCACTATTAGGAACATAAGTTTTGGCTGACCATTTGCTTTTTGGGGTGTCAGTAGACAGTTCCATTCCTGCTTTTGCCTTATGCTTCCTGAAGAACTGTCATGCAAGTCACATGTCTTTCCAGGCTTCCATTTGCCCTATCTGCACCAGCAGTAAGAGCAGTGCCTTTCTTAACACTTTTTAAAGCTCACTACTTTGTTTAGATGATCAGCT
The DNA here is from genome assembly GCA_024500445.1 of Entomyzon cyanotis. Lineage (NCBI taxonomy): Eukaryota > Metazoa > Chordata > Aves > Passeriformes > Meliphagidae > Entomyzon > Entomyzon cyanotis. The sequence goes on from JAKEPQ010001015.1 coordinate 12,069,760, forward strand.
CTTCAGTGCTGCAAATGTCCTGTTCTCTGCATCTGAAATAGAGCCAAACTAAGAGCTTGGAAATGAATGTGAAGAGCTTTGTCACTGTTGGCTTAAAACACATTTTTGCCATAGTCAGATTTCTTACAACAGGGTTTTTTTGTGGCAAACATCGCTATGTTTTGACTTAAATATAGCAAAATCTTCAACATGATGAAATGGCAAAAAATGTCACAGTTCATCATGCTACAAAGTATAAACAATCATCAAACAGGTGAAAAATACATTAAAGAAGAATAAAACTTCAAACAGGTTTTAAGTAGTTCACTTTTATGTTTTAATAGCTCTTTAGGAGCCTGTAAATAGAAAGTCAATTGGATTTCAGACTTGTTTCCATAGTTATATTACACACGGGGAGTATTCAATAAAACAAATCTTTTATTTAGTTCCTGACAGGTAATTAAAATGTGCCTCTGCATTTTCTTGTCTGTTACTGTACGAACTAATATCAAAGATTTCTATAGTTTACAAGTATTCACAAATATATGGCAACTTAATTTTATCTTTTGGGCTGCAAACCTTGTGCTAACTGGAAGTCTTTAGTTAGTGGAAAGTTTGAATCCTGTTTGGCATTCTAAGCCTAACATTTCTTTTTGCTATAAAAATTTGCTCTCAGCTTCAAAGATCCTGAGCCCTGTTTGCACATTTTTCAAAGTAATAAATGGTGGGCAAAGCCAAATATGTAGAAAAACAGCAACCAGAAGCAGAACAAATTTAGAGAAAAAGAAGGAAAAAAAAAGATTGTTAACATTCCTGAAAATATTTGGGAGGTGGGGAGAAGGTGCTCATGAGGGTTATAGTACTATAAAATTATTTGAATTCTTAATTGTCAATTTTATTTCAAGCATCTGAGATTTTTCAAAGGACCATTCAGTTCTGCAGTCTTTTTAATATATGTATCTTTATAAGTTTTAGAGGACAGCACCTGTGAGTGTCCAAAAAAAAACTAGAGAGACAGTCCTCTTTACTGCTGACATGCTACCTGAACTAGTCTGGCTAAATCAGAAACTTTCAGTCTTTGTGTTTTTACAGGATTGTATATGGTGGCACCATGGGGTTGGATTTCGCAGCTGGAGATCATATAAAGAATAAGCTGCATTTTACCAGCCTTACATATTTTTTTTTCTTTTCCATTTTTTCTTTTTCTTCTTTTTGTATACCATTGTAGTCTCTTTTCCCTGCAGTATTTTAGTACCCTCTGTAGGTTATGGTGACCAGTGGACCTACCAGGATCTGTATCAAAATGCCTAAATGACTCACTTTTACAGGAAACTACCTCTGTGCTATTATTTGTGTATCTCCCAGACATGGAGGAGAATTACATTGGGAAGGGTTTTAGCAATTAAACTGATGAAAAACAAAGCTAATGATAATGATTGGCCATAGCTTAGCATATGGAGACTTTGTGATGTATTTCTCACAAGTGCCTTGTCGTTTTGGCTATGATTGTCTGACTGCCTGGTTAACCAACTACCTTGTTCTTTGTGAATGCCACTCATTGGTTGTTCTCCCTATGGTTGTCCAAGACCACTGTAATTTTTCTTTGATCAGGCATACTTAAGGAAATAGAGAATTCTTCAGGTGTGTTAGGTGGATCCTCCTGATAGCACTACTTGTATAAGCCCATGATGAATTTCACAGTTCTGGGCCAGCTTGGGACTCCTGGGGGATGTTTGATGGGCACAGAGAGGAGAGACTGGGGGTTCTGGGGTCATAAGAGATGCTGCTGGATAAAACAAAGCTGGGAGAAATAGGGTTTCCTCAGCCAATACGGAATGCCGCATGAAGAGGCTTTTGCCTTCCAGATGGCCATGTCTAAACGGAGGCAGCAGCGTCCAAAGGGGAAAGGATATCAACTTCTCAAGGATTGCCAGCTTGGGTTGTTGACTGTTGCAGCTCTGTTGAGTAATGTGATGAGCTATAGCTATCATTTTACACACAAATGCATCTCAGGCCCTTGCTGAGGCTTGACATCAGTCAATAGGCTTATGTTTTATGAGTATTAAAATGTCATAGCTTTAGTACTAACTTGTACAATTTCTGGTATAACTCCCCCACCCTCGCTTCTTCTTTTATGTTAGAGTTAGAAGAATGGTTGCAATCTTTATTGTCCCTTAAAAATGAGCTCGGAGAGATTATTATAGAAGTGGTGTAATCTCAACAGAATGGTGAGATTTGCAGTATTACTGATGGGCTCAGCTAAGCCAATAAAATTCTAGAAAAAAGGCCTAAGCTGCAGGAATTTGCAGGGATTTATGAGTTCTTGGCACACTTGGGAGTAACTGTTTCCATGAATGTCCATTTTACCAAAAAGAAAAATTAGAGTTATGTAGCACAAGATGTTTGCTACAGTGGAAAAGTTCCTCTTTTCTGGATTACTCTTGGCTCTATCTGTTGTCAAAGCTAATCACACTGAGCAGTTCATCTGTTTATTACCATAATATTGTATTTACAGGATGCATAAATACAGCTCTTTTCATATTAAGCCTGATAGCTGCTTTAAACCTGTCTTTTATCTATTGCTCTTATTTTTCTAACTCACTTATTGCATTTGCAGATACTGCAACAAATTTATGTGTTTTATAAACCTAACAGAATGCCTTGTGTACTGATTGATGGAAAATCAGTTGCTCAGTTGCCAGGCAATGATTGATTTTCCAACACAGCTGCTCCAGCTGTGCTACAGATGCTATTTTTTCTCAGATATCATAAATGGTGTTGCAAGCCATTGAATATGATCCTTAATTGTAAGGATCTCTGAGAAATCAGTCATTTCAGTACTGAATGGCCATTTGGTCATTGTCTTCAGCTATGCTTTGTGTTTTTATCTAGTAAACCTGAAATTAACTGTACCACTTGGAGGTTTCTTTGATGTGTTTTGCTATAAGCTGGTTTGAAATCTGTGACATAAGTAAATGCTTGTCACTAAAAATTACAGTTCATTACAAAATGCTGTAGCCAATAGCATGTGCTGATGACAGCAAGCCTTTTTCCTGGAATGCATTTCAGATTCCAGTATTTTATTTCAAATCTTGCTCAGCTGTGTATGACTAATAAATAATGGAGGAAAGAATAACTCAACAGAAATTTTGCAGACCTTCTTTTGATCTGGGGAAGCAGACTTTGGTTGCTCGGCATTCTTTCAGATGACCTTCATAATTTAGTTGTAGGCTTTGATTTGTCTCCACTATCCATTTCCACAGCAGCATAAAATATTAAAGTCAAGCAATATCAATAATTCATACTCTTACAGCATCAGGGATATCAGTGAGAGGGAACATTTGGATTTGCTAAAATTAAAAGCGCAACTCTGCTTAAGGTACAAATGCAAGCTTAAGGCTTTTAATGCTCATTATGAGGGAGGAAATTAAGCCAAGTATCATATTTCATAGAAAGAGGAGCTGTAGTGTGTAGGTGTCCCGTCATTTGTACATTAGCCTCCTATTCACAGCAGAGTAATGTGTCTGCTTCCTAAAATAGACTTGTTGGCAGTCTGGGTCCTTTTCTCTATCTTTCTCAAGAAAAGCATTTCTCAATGCTTTCCCCCTGGTATGAAATCTGATTCTTCTTAAAGAGCCGGTTACTACTGATATTGACAGCATGGTTGGTTGCAAAGCAGAGAGCACTGGAGCATGGTTTGGCTTCTGCACCTGGATTTGCCACTGTCCTGTGGGCAAATCCATTTGGTATTCTGCACTTAATTAAAAGTTTCTCAGAGGTGTTGTTCAGTGTCTAGTCCCAGGAGCCTCTAATTTCAGTGGGCCAAAGCACTGAAACAATATCAGTAGGAATCTAAAATGCAATGCATTCCATCTCTGACTTTTTGAACATGATATTTTCCTTGGGGTTTTCTCCTTTAAAATTAATTTGATATCTACTTTGTCTAGTCTTTTCTTCTAATAAATACATGTCTAAATGGTATAAAATGATAGATGATTTAATAGTCTGGTAGACTTTCATGCAATAATTTTTGGAGCAGTCATTTATACTTGCCTTCTGCATTAAGGCACTATGCTCATGCACACCTATTTCTTCAAAGCCGATATTCTTCCAAAAGAGCAATAAAATTTCTCTCCACTTTTTAGTTGTAATTGATACCTTTCAAAGCCAGTCTACTAGAGACATTTTAGAATAAATTTATGCTTTCCTTCTGTAAGCTTTCTTTTTCAAGTGCCTTCTCCTTCAAGAGAAAAGGATGTACAAGGGTCACCTCTACTTTTCATTTGCTGGCTTGCTTAGCTTTTCAACATCTTGCAATTGTAGGATGCAACTATAGGAGAAGGAGTCCCAAACCAAATTCCCAATGGAGTTGCTAGCTTTTTCTTAGGCAGGAATGAATTTCCTTTTAACTTAAATATTTCCCTCTTTCCATAGAGCCGGTAATGAGTGTCTCTGTCATTTTAGGATTTCTGTTACTGTCAAGTAGGCTGCAAGCTGTACTCACTGCACAGAAACTAGAAAAGATGTGATTTAGAGTTTCGGTTGTACGATGATATTTGGGTAAACACTGAAAATAGAGATGAAGCCTGAGTTGTCTTCATATAGGTTTTTGCATGCTCATGTCAGGCATTTAACAGGAAGATTCACCTTTTAAATTCAGGTCTGTTTCAGAAACATGGGTAAGCTGTAGGGTTGGGCTACAAGCCGATGGCTTCAGCAGTCATGGGTGAGCAAACAGCCTGGTTCTTCTGTTTTGGAGGAGAACCTGGAGGGAAGTGATGGTAGCACTTCCCTTTAGTTTTTAGCATTGAGGTTGCAAGGGAATAATGTAAAATGAGATCTTTTCCATTGCTGCATGTCCTGTTGGTACATGAAAGAAATGGCAAAGTGCAGGTGAGGATATATCAGGGATCCTTGGACCTCTTCAGCTAAAGCTGTGGATTGGTTTCAGTTACTTAGGGAAAAGCAGGTTGTTAAGAGAAGAACTTTGTCTTCCTGAGTCTGTGACTCATTTTTGCCCCTGCTGTAACACTTCCCTGAATCTCTCCGCTATTTTGCTGTGAGTGAGGATTTCAGAACTGACCCTTCACTTGTTTTGGTTTCCTCTTGGTAGAAGTGCTGCTCTTGCTCTTTGGAGGAAGTTGCAAACAGCTGCTTCCTGGCATTAGAAGTAGTTTTCAGTGTGATCTCCTGATCCACAGGAATGTGTGAGAGACAGGTCATCATGCAACTTGACTCAAAGTCCCATATCAAGCATGGAATCTTATTATGCCAATGTCTGGTAAATGACATAGTGCCCTATTTTCAATGGAGCTCTGTCACGCTTTGGCTCCAGGGTGCATGTGGCATTCTTAATACTTCTGAGGTATTTCTCATCTTCTTTTAAAATTTTATGTATTAAAACATCCTTGGAATTTTTTAATCTTTTTTTTTTAATCATAATCTTTTCCCATTTTTTGCTGTCTTTTTCCATTTGCCAAGTAATGACACCATCACAATGGTACACATATCCCAGTCCAGATTTTGCAATAAGCTGTGGAAGGAAAGGAAGCCCTTGCTACTCCTCCTGAATGCTGCTTACTAGAGTAAGAGACATAATACCTTGCTTAGCTACGTACATCTTTACTCAGTGCTCTTTGTCCCTTGTTGAGAACTTTTCCAAATTGCCATCCTCCTTTCTTTGATCACATATAATAAATCTAGTTCTGTACCCTGAGTTATACAGCTGTGATAAATATGATTAAAAATACCATGATTTTTCCCCCTTTTCTTTTGGCAATTCAGATCACATTGCATGAAAGACCTACAACTACCCTCATTTACCACCACAGAAACTTTGTGTCGAACTTTACAAGCATTACAGTGATTCTAGAAAAAAATGTCCCGTTGCTCATGAAACGACTTCAACTGCTATCCTTGTATTTTAAAAAAGGGTTTCACTTTCTTCTTTAAAATTAAACTACAAATTCCAAACATGTCTTGGTGTTTTTCCTTTTCCCCCACACCAGACTAAGCAGAGGATTCAAGCACCCCTCCTCCTACTCCTTTTGGGATTTGTGACATTGGAGATATGTGGTGACTGCTGAGGAAATTGCCCTAAGTGATATTGGAGTAATTCCCCTTCATTTTAGTAATAAAGGTTGCATATGTTTTATGAGAATAGCACCCCTGCTGTACAGAGAGCTACTGTGATCCATCACTTTAAATCAAGAAATCATTTGACACGTTTATTTCCTGAACAGGAAGTGTTCTGTCAAATCAGCTGGAAACCCTGAAATCTGTACATGTTAAGATGAAAGTCAAAATAGCAGACACTGTTATTTTACTGGTCCAGTTCCGTTTTCCTAGGAAGGCCGCTCTACCATTGGGATGCTGAAGAAGTATCTCTTTCTTTCCTTTCAGAATGCATGTGTCTGAAGAAATTTATTAAAATAGGCATAGGGATTGCAGTCAGTCATTTTTAGAGGACTGTATATCTGATAATTATGTGGTAAAATCTGATCCAAAATAGAAATAAACTTCAAATGTGTCAAATATAAAAGTGGTTTCGGCAGAAAAAAAGGGGTGAGAAAATTTCCCATGATATTTTAATCAGGGAGTTGTAAAATAAATTTTGCAAATGTAATGCAGATTATAGTTGACTCAGAGCTATATACACAGGAAGACCAAAATGGGACACTTTGAAAAGCACTGGTAAGCAGGGACATGGCAAGGATGGCCGGTTGCACTTACCTTGAAAACATCAGTTGCACAAGAACGTTTCTGTCTAGATTGTGGGCATTAAAGGGGCTTCCAGCCAGACTGTTAGCTGTGTGTGTGTAAGAACTAACTGAGTATTCTCAGGTTAGTCAACTGCAGCTTAAACACCACTGATATAAAACCTATGATGGAGACGTGTGAGTTTTGCATGCCAGCTGCATTTTTATTGGCCGTCTGCAACTTCAAAGGCTTTCCTGCTCTAAAGCCCAGGCAGGTACCCTGGGCTGCCCTCAAACCTGCCTTCCTGGCTTATTGATTCTCAACATGGCTTTACCTACAAGTCAAGCTGTTTGTTTTCAGTGTGAAATTATCTTGAAAATATGCTCTTATTGAGCTACTTAAGATTTTTAAAATTTTTATGTCATTGATAGACATGCATTGCTGTTTTCCCCGTTCTTTGACTTCTGTTATTTCACCTGTCAGAAAGATCTGTTTAAGTAACAGATGCCTGAAGTATTTTGACAGGGTGTTTGTTTCTGTTTCCAGCATAAAACTCATGTGATGACAAGCAGACAGTAAAAAGAGATTTGCCCCAAATGTGCTAGGGCCATGCTTTTCCTCTTCCCTCTCCCACTTCAAAATTAGCTTTATTGTTATTACTTCGGCACGTGCCTTGCTTAAAAAAAATTTCCTCCCTGCCTAGGTGAAGGGGATCCTGGTCTTCCCTTTTTTTGAGGCATTCTTTGGCAAGATTCTTTGTGTGGTCAGGAAGAAATATTAGAGTCTAGGAGTACGGTTGAATACATGAGGTCCATCAGTCATCTTGAACACACAACTGTTGAACACCCTGAACAGCTCAGAAGAAACCCCTGAAATATCTGCAGTGCTCCTGAAAGTCAAGCACAGCAGGTATGTCTTGAAATTATTTTGAAAATTACAACTCCAGTTTTCTGTGATTATCAGAAGCAAAGATATTGAAGCATAACAATGCCTAAATTTGCCCCAGCTTGATTCTGGTCACATACTCAATAGAATGGCTCAGTTATTTCAGACAGCTGCACTGAATTTCAGTACTTTAGTTAAGATCAAAATCTAATATTCTGCTGATACTGTTTGTGAAGTAAGCTCATATAAGGGGGACTCATTAAATTTTTTAGTTTTCATTTAGAAATATGTACATCTTTTACCTTTATAGTATCTTTGCCTGCACTACCAGTATTTCAGTGAATCTCCTTGTGGTCAGAGATTGTACCTCACAATCAGGCTTTATAAATTCTGTCATGCCTGTGTATCTGCCGCACTTTGGGGCCTTCTAACTTGTTCGTGCCATACAGTGGAACAAGGTTCAGAGACATTCCAAGGAACAACACTCAGGAACCAGATGGAAAATTGCCCCACGTGTCTCAGTTAAATAATCCATCCATTTTCATACAGAAAGAGGACTGTTGTCATATGGAATTAGCCCCAACATTTTCTTTACAATACTGTGGATATGCCCGTATGGGCAGGTGGTACATGAAACATTTCACTGACAAAATTCTGCCCCCAGACTACAACTCTCTGTACTAAGGCCTGTCCCTTCTTATGCCAAAGCAGCAACTATTCAAATGGGGTCCTGAGCTGGGGTGAGGGCTTTGGATACTCTCATAAAATGGGGTAGTAAAGACCTGGTTGTTGAAACTGAAAAATACATTAAGCATCCAACTGAATTTCCTCATTGTTTCCTATTCTTACAAATAAAAACTTGGCACAGCAACAGTGTATCTGCTTTTCTGAAGTTTTTGTCCTAAAGTCTGGGGATTAAAGTATGAGCGATGAAGGTTTATGTGACTACAAAGAACATCTTTGCTCCATGTTTGCAGATGAACTGTCCCCTGCCTGATTAAGTGTCAGCACTGTAGCTGGATTGCAAGATGCTAAAATTCATTTCTGCCCCAATATGTTTAATGTTCATTTTCAGGCATAAGCCTGCAGATAAAATCAGTTCAAAATCCGTAAGTCAACATGGCAGAGAGATTTCATGGCAGCCTACCTGTCTGGACATTAGTGGAGGAAAAGCCCTTTGAAGTCACAGACGGCCAATAAAAATGCAGCTGGCATTCAAATCTTAAACGACTCCAGCATTGAGCTTTTACATTGCTGGTACTTCAGTGAAGGCTGAAAATTTTCAAAAAGTGCCTTTGAGCACTGGTCCACGGTAAGCTCGTGTACCCTACAGTATAACCAAACCCCATCATCCTTGTTTCTTTGCCAATAAAAACAATTTGTGGAAAGCTCTGTGCTTCTGTCTTGCCCAGGGACAGGCATGGCAAGATCCTGCAGTGGTTCCTGGTTCCCTCTCTGCAGGATGGGATGCCAGATGAAGAGCTACAAGAAGGTCTATTTGTGCAAGTCTGGGCAGTCACCCAGGAAAGGAAGGGTGAAATTCCTGCTGATGTCTCAGAAGTGGGGTCAAACGTTTCACAGGATGATGCAAGTGAGTATTTTGGAATCACAGAACCTTAGAATAATTTAGTTTGGAACAGACCTGAGAGATCACAAAGTCCAACCCTTAACGCAGCACTGCTAAGTCCACCACTAAACAGTGTCCCTAGGTGCCACATCAACACATCTTTTGGGGTTTTTTTCCATTGGCAAGTTTCCTGACCTTTCTCTTTCTGCAGGGTGGCTCTGTGGAGGTGACTTGGCACAAAAAGTCAGGAGGGAGCTGAGCTCCATTTCCCTTGGCCTCCAGGGGGAACTGGAAGAGCTGGTATGCTCTGTCTCTATTTTGACCCCTTGCTGGATGCAAATTCTTTCCAGAGCCTTGTGCAGCCTCCAGCAAAACAATACAGGGGTTTCTGAGCTTAATGGCACAACTGGAGTGCAAAGACTGATGAATGAAATTGGTATGGCTGACTCTCAAAATTCAAAATAGCCCCCCAAGCTTTCTGAATTATCCACATTTATTGGTTCTTGAAAGAGAAAGAATTAAGACAGACACATTGGATACCCTGAAGAACTTAGTTAATTTTGCCTCTCCATTTGGTAGAATATAATGTGTCTTTTCCTAATCATTGGTAGACTTTAAATACTGAGTTTCTGACTTATAAAATATTTCAGGGAATCCTGAGTAGCCTTCTTTTTCCTGTGGACAGGTTTACAGGTGGATGATGGGGGCAGTGGGCAAGAGTGGGGACATAAAGTTTTTCTTTTGTTGTAACAGGATCATGGTGTGGAAATGGTTGACAACCACTGCAATTGGATTTTACAGGGAAATTCGAATTATCACACTAAAAAAAGAACCCATTTTTGCATTCACAAGTCCTGAAATAGCATGTCATGTGTGTAAGCACTGAGCATTGCCTGTGCTTGGCCTCAGGTTAAGCTAATTTGGAAGAATGATAGATAGAATTTTATTGCTGACATTTGGTTTGTTTGGAGTTTTTTTCTGATGACAGCTGTTAGCAGCTGCTTCATGGTTTGGAGGGTTAGGAGCAGCATGAGCAGAGCTAAACCTGTGAGCAGAGTTCAGGTACAGCAGGAGTCAGAGACGGACAAGGCTGTGCCACTTTCTCTCAGAGCAGCCCCAGATGGGTGCAAGTGAGTGGTGCAGTCAGTTTACTTGAGCAACCCTGCCCATGCCAGGGGGTTTGGAATGAGATGATCTCTTGACATCCCTTCCAACACAAACCATTCTGATTCTATGATTTCCAGATAATTTATGCTTTTATCCAACTATAGAGCACATCATAAAAAAGAAACCCTCCTTAAAAATGTTTGCAGATGTTCTCCTCTGGCTTTTTTTTTCTTTCCATTTGCAAACTTCCTGTGTTTCCCATGTAGTTCAGAGGTTTTTTTGAGAAAGAAGGTACATTTTAAATGTTGTAGCTACTTCTGCACCTCACAAATATGATCAGCTTCAGCTTAGCACAATTCTGTTGGGGAAAATCTCTTCACACTGTGTTAAAACCTCCACCTGATTATATTCTAGCTTTGAGTAGACTGAAGAAATAATAGAAGAAAAATCGAGCATTGCTAATTACAAATGGTATGCTTTGCTAGCCTGGTAAAATCTTGCTGTTCTAAATAAATGCATCAAACATTGGATTAGGAGTGTAGAAAAGCATACATGTTCAAATCTTAAACACATCATAATTTTAAGTGTCCACAAGTGTTTAAAAAGTGTTGGTAGGAATGAGCACATATATCCATTCACTAGTTAAATATCATAACCTGTTTCTTTTCTAAACACATGCGCAAGGGAACAGAACACATTTAAGATGTTAAACACATTGACATGTTTACAATGTGTTGCAAGAGAGTGTTTAACTTCTTGCGCTGCAAAGCTAAACACTTTGGAATTAGAGGGTTTACTAATTCTGCATTTATTCAATGTGACTATCACTTACTGACACTTATTGGATAAAGTTTGAATGGATTCAGAGGAGATTAAAAAAACTAATTGGAGAGGGAGAAACAGTTTGGCTTTGGAAGCATAAGGGAAAAAGATGTGAGTTAGTAGTTTACAGTGTTCTGTGGTTTATGCATATGTCCCAGTGAGCAAATAATTTTAAAAGAACGGACCCGAAATTTATGAACTGTCCCATATCTGGTTCATGTAAATACTAGTACCAATCATTAGTTCAAATTAGAGGTCAAATAAGAATTCATTTACAAGGTGCATAAAAAAGAAGCCTTAAAAAATTAAGTCTTAAGTAAAGCGCTATCTCACTGGCCTCCTAGATCACAAAACTAACCCTGGGATTCCTGGATCAGCAGAGCTGGCACAGCAGGCCTGCAAGGGCAATGTGGGGAGGAAACACTGCTAACCTCTTCAGGTGGCAATTTTAAAGTACATTGCTTTGACCTAGTTTTCTGGTTTGTTGACCGAGATGTGAGACTTTATGTAGTTTAACTTCCAGTAGCCATGGAATCAAAGAAACACAGATCTGATTGGCATGGAAGTTGGTGGGAGGAAGCTGGACTGAAGCCCTTTTAGTGATGAAGATGCACTCTGCCATTTCTGGTGTGATCTCCCTGGAGCTTGGTACGATGCTGTGCAGGAGCAGAAGCTGCAGACTTCTCAGACATCACATACAGACTGAGATACCCTTATTGCTGACATCTTTTTTCATCTTTTTCATGGGTTTAATTTAGCTTGGGCAGAGAAGGCTAACTATTGCTCTGTAGAGCACACATTTGGGAAGTGCTGCATTCCACAGTACCCCTCCTCCCAACAATGGGAATGATGTATTTCAAATGGAGATTATGAAAACGAAAGTGAAAAATCAGTCTAACTGATCTAAGGTTAAGAGCTACATTTGGGAAGCTAAGGCTACATTTAAACTGATGATGGATGCTCTCACATGAGGGGTCCATCCAGCTGTAATGCCTGGTTTTCTTCCTATAGATGTAGTGTATATTCTTGGTACGACACAAGGCAACTCAGGGTCTAATAGAAAAAGTCAGGATTATAAAAGGATATATGATGTTACAAGCCAGTTCCAGTGGCAACAGAAAGCAACAGAGTTCAGAGTAAGCTTAGCATGGTGAGGGGTTGATGACAAAATACCTACAATACCAAAGGAGCTCTTCACAGGAGGCTCTTTTCAGCCACACACATACTATTTGCACACTGAATAACAAATACGGGAGAGTTTTGGTGTTGCAAAATTCTTGTACTAAACAATTCACATGTATACATGTGAATATCTGCCACTTCTAGTTCCACTTCAGATTAAATAAGGACTGATGTTGCACCTGCAGATGATGGGACTTAGAGCCTGAAGGTAGGAATTTTGCTTAAAGGCAGCAAGATAGTGATTCCTAAAGTGTTACAGAAAAATGTGTAGGAAAAAGCACATTAAGGTAATTTAAGGACTGGAAAACCTCAGAGAAAGGCCAAAAATGGTTTTTACTGGCCTCAAATAACAGTCACTCTGAGGAAGTAGTTCAGGCCCATCTCTGGTGTCAGAAGTATAAATCAAGTGGAGTGGCCTGTGTTGATGGTATAGGAAAAGCTGGCTCCTGAAGCAGAGTAGGTGGGTTTGTTTGCCTTGGCTAGGAGCTACGTATGTGTTCTAGAATATCTGCTTTTGATGTGATGGTTTCACTACTGGGTGTACCTGAGCAAAAGGGTGTGTGCATTGATTGCATTGTCATTAGTTACAGTAGGTGTAACACAATCTGACTGAGTCATGGTTTGTCCATCACTGAAGTGCAACCACCACTCCACATTATTCCCAGTCTCCAGACTGGTGCAAGTGAGTGCTCACACAACAAGGCTTCCACTGAAAAGGATTTCAGGGTCAGATTCTGGTAGGTATTTAGCAGAGCAGAAGGGCAGTATGGTGTTAGTGAAAGATGGGGTTGCCTCCACTGACATGAAGCATCAGAAGTGAGTGGTGGTTCCACCAGAGGTTTGCCAAGTGTATCAAGGGTCAATGTGACAAAACAAAAACTTGTGATCCAAGACTCCTGAATCAACATGTCTTTTTTGAAAAGAGATCCACACCATATTCACCATAGTGACAGTAGGCACTGGTGTTACTTTAGGCTGGCACATCCAGCAGCAGAGAATAGGCTAACACTCTTCCTAGCACCAAGAAGGCAGAAAGCAAGGGCAAGTGGAGGAGGATCAGGCAGCCTGACCCAGGCAAGCTGATGCACCCCAATTTTACAAGGAAGATGGTGTATATGTTGTTTGAGTGTGTTGTGTGTTTGCCCAATGATCAACAACAGGAATTCAAACATGGGATGGCAAAAACATTTGTCAGATTCCTGGGCTCACACTGTTTTCTGAACAGCTCAATGTTTATATTTTGGGGAAAGCAGTGAAAACATAAACTTCGCACTTACCTGGCACAGCCTGCTACCGCTTCTTGCAGCTTGTGACTTTCAGATGCTCATTCTGTTTTCCTCCTTCTCTGAAAGCTCTTTCCACAGAGGGCAGATCATTAGTGATTATTTTTCTGCTGAGCCTCAGGCCATTGAGTTTTAGGTTGATTCAATATTTAACTACAGCATCCTCTGACTAATGGCAGTGCCCAGTTAGTCCTACTCTCTCTGGAGACACATGTCTGATCTAATATTTTCTAACTCAAGAGAAACCCTGGAACAGTGTTGGTCAGGCTTCATCAATTTGGCCTGCAAGAGGTTGCCTTGGGTTTGCGAGAGGATGCTGAAACCTCTCCCTGGGTGGTTGGCAGCTGTTAATCACCATGACATGCAGTCGAAGGTTCTGCTAGCTCCAGAAACCTATAAACTATAGAAAAATATATTTTTTCTTCATACTCTTTTCAGGTATTTCTGCTGGCACAGAATTGACAACAGGTGCTAACCAATATAAAGAAGCATATGGGAAATTTTTGGTTCAGTGGAAGATTTTCTAGTAAGAAATGTGTCAGTGACACTGCTAATTAAGATGTTACTTTCATCTCATGCACTGTTTGCATGTATAATGAGTTTGAAGGAAACTTTAACATCTAAACATATGGGCATAAGTTTGGGAATCAAAGAGGTTATGTGTAGCAATACAGAATGATATGGATGCTGTTTAAAGCTAGTGGGGATGACAGACTTGCTAGTCAGCAGGAATAATTTCCAAGGAAGCAAGGGAGTTGATTTTTTTTCTTTATCTCAGCAAAATTAAAACACTAGATATGGAAACACTTTTATTACAGGATTACAAGAATCTTTAACTTCCTGAGTTTCATGATTTTCCTGAAGCTGCATGTGCTTTTTCTACAGAGAAGGGCATTTGTGTGAGTGAAGAGGGGAATGGAAAGGAGTATGACAACTCGAAGTTAATTCCTTATGGGGATGTGAGGAGTCTGCTATAACATCATACTTCCCCTCAAGACCAGAAGGCTAGATCTACAGGAAGTTATAAGACAGGTCGCACTTATCAAATTTTTCATTTCATAACTTTGAATTATTACCAATTACTATCTATTTCTCCTTAATATAATTTATTATCTATATATTTTAAATTAATTACCTCTGGTTTACTATTGACTTGATGGTAAGGTTTGGGGTCTTTTTTGTTGAAGTTCTCTCTCCAAAATGAATCATGGCTCTTAGGACTTTTAGCAAGCTCTGCTAAAGCAGTCTCAAGCTCCTTTAAACGTGGAGTTAAATGGAACTGAGACTGGACTCATCTGTGTCTCCCAGTGTTTACCCTCATGAGTGTTGTATTTCTGAGCACAGAAGTGGCACCTTTCCAATCACTGCCCATTCATAAGGGATGAGAGAAAAGCAAAAAAGGACAAAGCAGGATGTGAAGGGAAGATATAGGAAACCTGAGCTCACTTCCTTGCTCTGTCAGGCATCCTATGATGTGTGGGCAAGAAACATTTGCCCACACGCTCTGCCTTCCTTCCTGCAGAATGGCAATAACACTGCTGTGTTGCCTCCAGAGGAGCCCTGTGAGAATAAATCTTTAACAGCTATGAAGTGCTTTGAAGACACCATGATGGAGGACAGGTAAACAAAACATCTACAGGAGACATTTTTGTGCTTCCCTCCTGTCCTGACTTAGTGACACTAAGGTGTGTTTCCCTGCACAAAATCAAAAGTCTTTGACCCTAGTGGCTGTGCATGGAAGGCAATAAATGGGAGTTTCAGTGTGTCCTTCATTCTGTGGCCTCTGCAGGCACCTTGTCTTTGGCGGCTTTTCTTTGACACTGGTTACTGTTTGCTCCCTGAAATTTTCTGCCTGGTGTCTTCACCATGGCTTCACGTTATTTGCTTTTTCCCTCCCCATGTAATTTTGTGTTCCATTTCTGTATTCCTAATGCCACCTCTTTCCAGGCTCTTTATTTTTTTCCTCTCCCTGGCATAATCTTTTTTCACCCAGCTGCTGATCCTCTCCCAAGTGTTTCTTTTGAAGGGGACAGGGTATGTCTGTTCATGCTCTGGCCACCATTCACTGCCTGAAGCAACAGCTCTGCTGCAGTGCTGGGGTTGTGCCACAGCCAAGCTGTCCCTCGTGTGACAAGCTGACTCTCCTCACTCAGGTACGTGCAGACAGGCACTGCTGCCAGAGCCATGTACCTCACACAAGCCTAGAGATGCACACAGTGCCCTTCTGTGCCAGAGACGCTGTGTGCCAGCAGCATCTTCTCCACTGGTACAGTATGGGGCTGTGATGAACGGACCTTGGGTCAGAAAAGCTTTCTGGTGTATCAAGGAGAAGGCTTGAGGTGAGTTCATAGGTCCCATCTACTGTGCAGTTCTCCAAATACATATCTCAGCACAGCTGTGCAGATGGAGCTTTGTTATGAAACCCCAGAGCACTAGAGGTTTGATAGCCACCTTCACTTTTGTCACCTCCTTAATCACTTTCTACCCATACACATTACTTGGGCATTTTTTGGCTTTAAACCTTTTATGGTCCTCTCCGGGCTAAGTGCCTTTCCACTCCATTTATGTCACAGCAGGACACTTCATAATCTCGAGTTACATATTTTTCTCTGCTCCACCCAGTGGTGTGGGTGTCATTTACACTCACCCAACAATTTACAGCCATTCTCTTATTGGCATGGGTTCAGCTCCCAGCCAGTCAGCGCATCAGATTCAAGCACAATTCCAAAGAGTTTGCATGGAGCTAAGGAAACCAGTGATGGGTCATTATTTCAGTAGCCCTTTACTGTGAATATAATGTCCTGTAACATATAAGAAAATGTGTGGTGTCTTTTAACACAGAGTAAAAGACATAAATTGTATACCAAATACTCTCAACATAAATTCCTTTTTAACTGCTCATTTCACTCTTACACAATCTCGGGTAACTTGACCTTTTAAATTGCCATATTTACAGTAGAAATTTGACACTGGACTGATTGCAAATGTATTTCTAATGGATTTTCCCCAGAGATGTTTCTTTAAAATCTGGTGAGAACTTTTTCATTGCTTTTTGTATTACTTGTAAAAATGCTCTTCTTAGAAGCAGTCAGTTTTAACAAATAATCATTAGTTTGGCTTTTTTCCTTTTTCCCCTTTTGTTTCCTTGCTGTACTTTGTGGTTTTGGAATTTGTTGTAATAATAATGGTATAAGGAGGACTCCTCTAATTTTGAGAAAGTGACTCATAGTAAATGGGGCCTTCAGCTTAGGACATCTGTAAGGTGGCAGTCAATCGGCCTGAATAAATAACTAAAATAAAATAAATAATGGGGGGACCTGAAGGTGAGGAATCACAGAATCACAGCACTAAGAAATTATTCTGTCCCCTTTGAGGATAAGGGACTGGGTTTGTCCCCAACTGAGTGAAAATGTTTTCTACTGCTGGGAGCTCCTGGGGAGCTTTGTGGTCTGACACTGAAGAGTGTCAAAAACAGAGGCAGAGGAGGATGGATATTGGCACCAGGAGCAGCAAGGCCCTTGGGTAGCCTCCAGCTGTTATACACCAAGCCTGTGTGGGGCCAAATTCTGCTCTCAGCTCGCCTTGCAAAACCAGAAAATTTACCATTTTCCCTGATAAAATTCCCTTAGGCTTAAGCAATGTAGCCATGTCACTGAGGCCAGAGTTTGGTTCCAGTGCCAGAAGTGAGGAGCTCATACTAAACTTGAGTTGTTTTAGCTGCTGTTGCTGCAGGTTCCAAAGAGGTTATAAGAAAGAGTGAAAACTACAAAATCATATACAACACAAAATATGCTTGGCTATGGATAGGAATGTGTTATGTAAGTTTCTTTTTTCCAGAATGTTTTTACTGATACATGTGTGAATCCCCCATCTATATTAATTTATTTATTATTTCTCCTAGAAAGATCCACAACCCCTTTTTGTTTAAAATCCTGTTAGATGTCTAATCCTCTGTTTTTTTTAATCTCAGTCCACATCATTCATGTCAATCCCAAAGAAGTCTTAACTGACATAATGTTGTAAGGTTAAACATTGTGAGAACTTGAGACAACTAAAAATCATTAAATTTGGAAACATTAAACCATAAAAAATGTTATTGTTACTAATGTAGTTATTAAAATATTCAAAAAGTAAATATTTAAACAACTTTTCCTGCTCTGATATTAAGATTAATAAATATTCCTAATTTTACAATATAAAGCTGAATAAAATCCAACAGGCATTTCTAGAAACAAATATATCTTTTTCTTCGGAGTAATTCAGGGAAGTATTTTCTATGAAACATTTATACACTATGTCATCTTTCAGAGTTTCTGGAGAAGAGAATGGCTATTCAACATTGAGCATAATTAACATTCATCATAAGATAAATGTCTTTCATCAAATAGGACCATCCTGTAATGAAAGTTTCTTCAAATTTATTAAGGCAGCTAGAGGGATTCCTGTAACACGAGGCTGGTATGAAGCCCACAGCTCAGCTCTGTGTACAAATGATGTTTCCCTAACTTCCATTTTTTTTGGAAGTTATTTAAAATATAAAAGCCCAACCCTAAAAAGTGTGAAGTGTCTGCTGGAAATGTACAGAGCACCTCCAATCCAGTCTGGGCTCAGCTGCCCACAAACTCAGTTGAAATTCACAGATTGGCTGTTTCAATAGCCAGTGCAGTAGCTGGCTATTTCAACAACAAAAGCCTGTTGTGGGAAAACTATGGAGAGGTTCTCTAATCATAACAGTCTTTTAAAACTTCCTTTGCATGTCTGCAAATTAAAGCTACTAACTTGTTAGTAAAACTTGAAGGAAGATAGATACATGACCCCTTGGATTTTATAAATTTTAATATTAATTTTAGCACAATAAAAGAAGATGATTTCAGGATCATAGAAGAAAATGTTGGGATTCTTTTAAATGAAAGGAAGCAAAATATCTGCATGAAGATATGTATTTGCTAATCAGGTTTCTGGCTTCTTGAGATCTAATTTAGGGTTGTTTTCACTGCGATGTTTATTGGAACACCATTAAGAAATCCACTCAATGCCTTTAGTTAAGGGCAGTCAAACAGACACCAGCAGCAAAGTTTCTTATTTTTTTCAATGATTTAAATGAAAAAAGAAACGTTCACTGAACAGGGTGGAATTATCAGAGCTCAGGATTTTCCCCCTCCTTTCAAGTAAGGGTTGTGATCACATTTTCTGTTTTCTGCAATCTTAGATTAATGGATAATCTTGGCTCACCAAGGACCATACTCCGGGTATTTCCTTCCCTGCTGACTGTGTCATCTGGTGTGTTTGTGCAGTCCTGCTGTGACTTGCTCACATGCTGGATAAACAAACTTTTTCCTCATTTTCTTTCTTCACTCTTCTTGTCTTTGAATGGTCCCTTTAACTTGACTGGAACCACATAAGGGATCCGTACATACTGTTGTAAAACTTGGTGCTGGGTTATAACCTTGCCACATGAGAAGTGTCTTGTTCTGGTAATATTACCTTTTCTCACCCACATTTGTAACAAATTCAGCTGGCAAGTGAATGGCTCACGACAGTGAATCCTGTTCCCAAGCATCTTTTCTCTGAGAATTTGTAATAGTTTGGTGATAAATTCAGGAGAAATTGGCTCCTAAACTCAAGACTGAACCAAACCCCAAAACCGTAGGAGTGGAAAACTCTTTGGACTGTTGCCATTTTTGAAAGGAAGAATATGGGTCAGTGTTCATGCTTCGAGATAGATTGGATAGATACTGTGTGCTAGGAGGAAGTATGCTTATAAAGGATTTTCCATAGTTATAAGCTAAGCATAAAAAATAAAGTTATTCTACCCTACAGCATTATAAATTCAGCTGCTTTGAGAAACTCTAAACCGGTGACACTGGTCATGCAAGTTGCCTCGTCATGTTCTGTATTTCTAAATGATTAAAAAATGCCAAAGAAGGAGAGATTGCCAGGTTATTTAGAGTTAAACAATTATCCTAGCAATTTTTTCCCCTTGCTCCCGAGGCTCCTTCCTGTCTCCGAGTTAATCATGTTTTTAAATTTAAGAAACTGATTGTGACAGATGGCTGCTATACGCAGTTGTGCATGTGGATGTGTGTGCATACATCCACTCACAGACCTCTGAAGCATATAAGGAAATGTGATTTTTGCACTACATGCTTCACTTGGGTAGGAAACACCAAACCAAGGCAGTGTCAGTTGGACATTATTTTTACAGCTATATCATATCACCAGTGAATGCGATTAACAGCGAAGGTGTTAGTGCAGGAACTGAAGGCTATAAATTTTCTGTGCAGCAAAGAGAGAGTATAAGGACCAGAAAGCAGAGCTGTCCTGCAGTGACTCACTG
Organism: Entomyzon cyanotis; assembly: GCA_024500445.1. Taxonomy (NCBI): domain Eukaryota; kingdom Metazoa; phylum Chordata; class Aves; order Passeriformes; family Meliphagidae; genus Entomyzon; species Entomyzon cyanotis. Next base: position 12,089,621 of record JAKEPQ010001015.1, read on the forward strand.
CTTGTTTTAACTTTCTTTAGGGACTTATGAGAGCCTGACAGACCTCTTCCTTTTCAAGCTACACCAGGTGTGATTTTGTGGCAAGTTTGTTGGCAAAGATGTTCCTAAGAGGTAGGTTTTGTAGCGCCTGGAAATAACTAGCAAGGAATGGAGTAAATATCACACCAAAAGCTGCTGAATTGGGCTGTTTGCTAATTAATTAAAGGCTTTGATCACAGCTGGACAAGTGAGTTGATTTAGTAACTTTAACTGGGAAGCAAGAGATTCACATTCCAGACCATCCTGTTCCTTGGTGATGGTGGGGCTTCTTGTTTTGAGCCTAACTGTAAAGTGAGGGAACAGAACTATGTCTTGATTATGGGGAAAAAGAAGGACCTCTGGCTTTACCTGGGAGCTGTAGCCTTTCAGCAGTTTAATGGACACAGGGGTGATTTTTTTAAACTTCAGGGCTGAGTTTTTAGTTGTGTTTCAGATTTTAGAGTAATAGCAATTTTGATTTGGAAATCACCTCACAGAGTTGTCCCAACTCTCTCAGTAGCCCTCCCTTGTCCCCACGAGCCCCTTTTCCCCTAGGATAATTTTACCAATCGAATTTTGATTTAACCTTGGAACCTGGTCTTCCTCTGCTAAAGTCAAGGGAAGCTTAACACTTGCATGCAGCCAGAAACCCTGTGTTTGCAGCAGCAGGTCTTATAAATATTTGCACGTAATAAATTTTTATTTACGTATCTGTGATTAACATGCAATGTGCCTTTATTAATTATAATTTCAGGATAAAAAATCTGTTACCAAGATTTGTGTTAATCCATCTGTGTAAAGCAGGTGCCTGTGCTTAAGTCCAGGGTGGTCCCAAAAGATATCTTTTATTTTACATCATCATGAGTTATGCAGATCTCAATTTTCAGATTATTCACTATCTCTTCTTTATTGACCACTATTGCTGATATTACTCACTGCACCAGGTCTTTGGCTGAGTTTATTTTGGTAATGGCATCGTGAAAGACACACAGAAATAGTCCCAGCAAGTTCTCTCAAGCACAGGTTGGTTTGTACTCCTAGTCCAGACCTTCCAAACACAAATGTGGGTAATCTCAGTCTGAAGCAGAAACCAACACACCAAGTGCACATGACAAAGTCCTTGACACCAATGGGACTTACTTGTTGCTTGTTTTAACTGTTGTCTTATCAAAATATTTTTTCAATACTTGGTAGAAATATTTTCTGAGTGAGATAAGCGTATGCAATTACATTTATTCAAAGTTTTTAAAAACCCTGTCCTTCAGGAAATAAAACCCATTAAAAATAAGGCAAAAAGTTATTTTTATAGGTTTGGGGTTTTTTTTAACAAGCTACTTTCTTCGTGAGTCTTGGGAAATCACATTCTACACAAGATTTTTCTCTTAAAAATAACTGTCTGACTTCATTCTGACAGAAACATCCTCTAGCATGAACCAGGCTTCTTTAGGAAGGAAAGGAGTGTTTTGGGGGAAAAAAAATGCTTCCTGGAAAAAGCTAATCAGTATAAAAGGGAAATGGTCAGCTGCATCTGCATGAATTTTGAGGGAAAACTGAAGTAATCCAAATGTGTAAGATATTTTTCAGCAACAGGAAAGCACATTATTTTCCTCATCCATGTATGCTGTACTTTGTTCCTCTCCCCTGGGGAAGCTGCCTTGCTTTCTTTTTTTTTTTCCCTTTGAAACTTAAAAGGTTTGAGAAGGAAAAAACTGGAGTGAGTTGTTATAAATTGAAAATACATGTATATTACAACATCCCTCGTCTTGGCTCTTCCATTAACCATACTGACTTTAATCAGCAAGTTAATGATGTCTGTGTTATGCATCCCTGTACTCTCGCAGTGCCTAGGTAGCCTGGCAGCTTTGTGTTCCCTGCTCCTCAGGAGCTGTGACATGGCTGGTGACAGTGGAGATGGCACCTGCAGGGTTGCTGTGCACACAGCCACCTCTGCCCCTGCAGTGAGGCCTCACTCTGGAGTTCCAGCCTTGGGAGATCTCTCCCTGATAACACCTCCAGGGAGGAGAAAGAGATGCTGCAGGGCTGGACAGTGGGGCCAAGCCCAGGTGGGGTGGTGGAGATCTTGGCTGCTCCCCAGGAGGTGAGAGTCCCTTCACTGCACTGGGACATCCTTCACCTGCTGTGAAGTGTTAGCTGCACAGAACAGAGAGAAGGCAGGGAATGGACAGGGTGAAAGAAAAAAAGGAGACTGAGAGTCTGAGCAGCACTGACATTGCTTTTGGCCATGAACTCTGGAAAACCTAGAGGTAAAAAACTCCACTCTGGTGATGTGATTTCCTTTGAGCTCTGGCCTGGTGTGCAGTCTTAAGAAAGTCACTTTATCTCCAAACCTCAGCTGCTTCTTCCCACTGCTGTCCTTTTCTCCTGCCTCTGCTCTGATTGCAGACCCTGTGGGAGCCAGGCAGTCACTCCCAGCATATCTAGAATGCACTGCAAGGGTGCCAAACCTATAAACAAATCTGTGCTTAAAGAAGTGCTTCAAAAGATGTATTTTAGCAATCTGAAGGGAGCAGCCAGTGTTTTCTCCGAGTGCTCCTGAGTTTATGCCCAAAAGGGCTTGGTATTTGACTCTGCTGTTCTGGCTGTGGTTTGCTTTTTATCATCTAATCCTACTTTTTTCATACAGGAACTGAAAATTGCCCAAAGACATATTTTTGAAAGCACACCATAATCATGTAATTCTGGTTTCTATCACACCCTTGAAGGGACATTTTCTGATCTCACTCACACCCTGGCAGGCAGTAAGGGTTTGCTGTGGCTTTTTATGCTGGAGCAGAGAGACCAGGAGAGAGATGAAAACCACAACTGTTTGTTATGCAGAACATGGTTATTTTGGTGTCTTGCCAATCATTCCAGAGTATCAACAGATGTTGCATATGTGATTAGAGTCTATGCAGGTAAACAGAAGGAAACTATGAGGGTTGTGATATGGCTGCAGTCTCTCATTTTTGGTTAAATTGCTAGAACCCTAAGTAAAACCCACTCACCTGAAAATATCTTACATTTGCTGTTTTCATGGGTTTAAAATAGTTTCCTGAGGGAGGGGCTTTTAACTTTGGTAGAAGGAACCCGATTATTTAATTTTTTTAAATAGCTCAAAGAAAATATTATCATTTTTCAGGAAGAGCAACGGTTACTGGTAGAAACATGCTATTGCTGGCTTACAGACTTGGAAAGCCAGGCATACTGTACATAATTTCTGATGTGCAGTATGTTATCCTTGACTATAAAAAGGCAGGGAGAAGCATAGGTAGGAGCAGTGACTGGCTTGGGAAGGCAGAGCTGAGCCTGGCGAGACAGGGCAGCCTGGGCTGTGAGGCTGGACTGCTTTTCCAGGATTGTGTTTGCCTGGTAAGGTTACTGCCTGATTCTCTACTGTGGGCCATATGTGCGAAATACCACAATTAATCAGTTTACTTAACCAAGGTGAATGTGTTCACTTTTTTTTTTAAAATTCTGTTTATGTTTATTAAGAAATAATAAGTGGCAAACCCTGCTCCCAGATCAGAAAGTGCTGCAACCAACACCCCCGAGAGGGCACAAGGCAGGGCTCTGTGCCAGGGGAACACTGGGTGCAACAAGATTTCCCTTTCACTCTGCTCCCTCTGCAGCTGTGCATCCTCTCTGCAGTGCAAGCCTCAGATTCAGGAGATTTTCAGGGTTACTGGTAATTCCAATGGGAAATAGCACAAATGTTATATAGAAAATTACATGGTAGGGAACTGCTGAGTTTTACACATCGATTTCAATGGAGTCTTTCATACGGCTGGAAGAGCAGAATGTGATCCTGTGCCTTACTTTCTCTTGGATGTAACCTAAGAGGAAAAGTGGGAGACTGAACGTTGCCTTTTAGGAATCTGGCCCTTCGCCTTTGATTTTATTCCAGAGCGGAAGTAGTGATGTTTGCAGCTCCCACGTTGCCGGTGTGTATATCATTCCAGACAGCAACTTCTTTGTTCAAAGATGCTTTTAGATGTAGGATTGAGTGTATTGAGTGCACTGATGTTTAGCCCTGTGTTTTTACCCATATACCTGCAGGTCTGTCATGGCTGTAATCTTCTGTTGATGCATATGTTTCTGGTCTACAGGCAGTGTTCCACAGCATCATTAACTGCAGTGTGCTCTTTCACAGACAGCCATGGAAAACACCTGCCTCCTACAGCTGCCAAGTTTTTTTAGATGTAGTCTTCATTGCATTGTGCTTATCTTTTGTACATACATACATGCATATATACATAAATACATGCATACATACACATATGAATATTTCTATATATAGGATATTTTTTCAGCTGTCATGACATAATGAGTGAATAAATATAACAATGTGAAATAACAACGAATACCTCCAATGTCCCTACTTTTAGTAATTTCATACTGTGAATTTATATCAATTCATTGTTTTCAATTATGAATTTTTTGAAAATGATGCATTTTAGTGAGCAGTGAGAGATTAATGAACAAGTGCCTACATTATTCCCTAGTGTATATGCATTTATGGGGGCTTTAGTTATAATTTTAAAGAATTTTTTTTTTTTTTTAAATTAAGGTGCAAGAGCTTTTGTTTTCATGATGCAGAATCTGACTATGTATTTATAGGTATAAGAGAAAAGGCAAATGAATGCATATTCCTGAATAAGCTAACTGTTTTTGTCTTGGAATATAAAAGGCTAGTATGTTAATGTGTAAATGTTCTAGTGTGTATTTGGCATGGTAAAATTGGAGATAAGGATGGGAAAATGCAAAATTAGGCATGATAAAGCCTGGGCAGGAGTAAGCTCTGGTGAACATCTCATAGGCTAAGAAAATCTGGCTTTGTGAATTGATCTTTAAAGGGAATAGTCTGTGTGAAGGTGGAGAATAGGTTATCTTGGAAGGGATATTTTTTCCACTGGCATAGAAGCTATCAGTTTTCTAGTCCTAATGTGAGAAATAGAAGAGCTGTACCTCATCAGGAGGAGACCTGCAAAGCCACCAGTTCCATCAAACCAGGTGATGCCCAACAGCTCTGCATAATGGGTGGAACAAAGGTGCTGCTGTGGGTGATCACACACACAGTGTGTCTGAAGGCAGAAAGTCCCACTGGGGAAGGAAGAGAAATGTAATATTTAGGGGTTTTTAATGTTACTTCTCTGAGCTGCAATAGACAAGTCATCCCAAAGACAGGAGGCAGTGTGGAAGAATGCATGAACACAAGGGTGGGAAGTACTGCACGCCACAGAAAATTGCCACAGTTTGTAGCAACAATAACAAAGACAGGCTTCCTTTTATTTTCTTATGTATCATGGCTTTTCAGACAACATCGGCATTATCCTGCTAGGCAAGGCTGGTGTGGTGACCCCAGAGAGCAGCTCCTCCAGGTGACTGCATTTGCTGGTAAGGTGTTTTCCATCCAACTGTTCTGAGATGTTTTCCAGTTTAAATACAGCCCCAAATCAGTCATTTACAAGGAGCTGTTGCTGAGCAAGCACACACTGAGAACAAGCACAAACCTGTAAAGTTTCTCTCCATCTTGTGAAAGCATTTCAATGCCTCAAAAATGAGTAGAAGAAATAGCATCCTCTGAGGCCTCAGAGCTGGGGCTATTCAGGTTCCCAAACACATCTGTTGCTGCTGAGCCCTAGACACATTGGGACATGGCATGGAAATAGTGTCCCCGACTTAAGGCTGAGCAGCATCATGGAAAAGCTAGTGCTGAGGATAAAATATTGATAAAACAGGAGTTTGTCAGCCAGTATGTTGCGAGCTGTGATTACAAGGCTGTTAAAAGCCAGCGAGGAAGGTCCTGCAGAAGCATCCCCTTGGGTGAGCAGAGACAGCTTGCTGAAGAAACAACGAGCTGTCAGCAGGAATAGTTAATGGAAGGGCTTGCAAGGGTGCAGCTTCCCCCGCAGATCAGGTGGTGACATTTCAGAGCCATTCCATCAGAGGAGGGGAGTGAGATGTACAAGGCAATGATCTTAGAGCATTGTGATAGCACTCCCTAAAGGGGGAAGGAAAAATAAATTAGATCAGTGATCTCCCTGAGCAGAGCTGCCAGTTGTTAACATCTCTGAAGGGAGTGCACAAGCCAAGATGACACTGCTGAAAGAAGAGGAGGAACTCATTTGTCTAGATGTATTGATGCATTATTTTGATTGTACCTGTGCTGGTGGGCCCCTGTTGCAGGAGGTCAGAGCTTGACAAATGCTGATTAAACAGTCCTTTTCTGAGGATAAGCTGTTGCAGAACAGAGCAGATAGGCAGAACTGAAAATGTTTTCCTCGAGGTAATACATGTAGAAGTGTCAGAGCCCTGTTGGCCATTGGTGCCGCCCCCAGAAGAGGGATTGACAAGAAGAGCCCTCAAAGTTTTCAAAGGTGTTCTTGGGCTTGAGAATACAATTGCAGACTGGTGTCCCTTGTTACCCTGCAGATGCAGTGTCTCACAGATGTAACCTGAACTCATGCTTTTTAATGGAGTGTATACTGCTAATCGCTCAAAAATCAGTGTTATTTTTTTTTCCCTTTATAATGAGACTGAGCTTGTTATTTGTATGTCGATGGAGTTTTGCCAGGAAGGCTTATGTCAAGTGGTTTCATTCAGCAATGTGAAAACTCGTATGCTTGTCTCGGCAGGTAGAGAGAAGTGGAAATCATACACTTGCAAAGAATGTAACTAATGACTCCACTTCTGTATGTGTTTTTTTCCAGAGAGAAAGCTGGTGTATAAGTCTTCAAAATGTGACTCAAAATGAGACAAAATTTTCCTAACACAAATGCTTAAGTCTGTGTTAAAACATAAATATTTCTTTGAGGGACCACCATGCATTGATGTATAAAACTTTATGTGCAATAATCAATAATTAATTGGGACATTTGTGCAAGGAATTTTAGTGAGCTTTTCATTACTTTAAGCTATCTCGATTACAAAGTCAGAAAGCAGTTTGCACTTAACTTGCAGCTGCAGTACACCCTGACTTCAGTGGGCTGTAGAGCAGCCCCAGAGTGGTGGGACATTCCTATTGTGCCGAGGCTGGGCTCTCACCAATCCAGCAATGTCACTGACATTTCCTTGCAACCACCACCTGTGAGTGTGACTTTGCCTTCTCAGGACAATGTTTAGGCTCTGCAGGAGCAGACCTCAGGTGCCCAGCTGACCTCTGACAAAGGAGGTTTGTCTTGGCAGGTTGGTTCTCTGTTGCCCCCAGTCTTCTGCTGGGCAAAACGAGTGTGAGTGCTGTCCACCTCTAACCAAGACAAAGTCCAGAACCACATGAAAGATGTCTTGGAACATCTCATCTGCCTGTGATGACAAGGAAAGAACTGATTCTGTATGATTTTAAGACTTGGATTTTTGTGCTGCAGCTTGTGGTGGGGATGATCTGTAATGTGTAGGGTGTAGTTCGGGGTTGTTGCTAAAGGGGAGGGCTGACAAGGTTTAGGAAATTTACTTCATCAGACCTGGCTCCAAGGTGGGAATACATTTGCCTCTCCAGACTTGAATCATCTCCTCAGCAGCAACATCTGCCATTTCCCTCAACAAGTTAACAGTTTGTTGCAGGAGGGAAGCAAGGTAAGGCAGCGCTTTTCTTCCCTGCAACACATTTGGTGCTGTGCTGAATTTTCTCATGCCTAATAATTGAGCTGATTCGGCCTTTCAGCAGGACAGCAGTGGTCTGAAACAAGGAATTAGTTTAATACCTTGTGACAGAACTAATGTTAACGCTTTAATTTTCCCACTGGCAACAAGGAGCCTTCGCTTGGCTTTGGCGCTGCCAACAGCTTTTTCCAGCTCATGGGTGACAGCCTCCCTTCTCTGTGTGCAAAAAAATCTCTCCCTTCCTTAAACAGGGAAATGAAAGAATTAATTCCTAGTTATACTATGAAGCCAGCAAAGATCAGCAACAATGAGAGATGAAGACTTCAGTATTTTCGTAAAATGTTTCTTTGGAGAGATGTTTCTAAAGAAGATTGATGACAACCAGGAAGCTGAAAGACTATCTATTAAAGAGATCTAACATGACTCCAGATAGAAGCCAATTATTTTTAAAAAAACTAACTGCTTTTTATTTTTGATTAATGACTTAGCACCAGAAATTGGATGTTTAACAGGACTGGGTCCACTGTGGAAATGAACATCACTGGGAGTCACTGATGCAAAACTAAAGGTTTAGAGTAATGACCAGAAAAGCCAACTATTTTGGCTTCTTTTGTAATTCTGTGTGTATGTGCAAGGAGTCAGTGATATTGTTTATCTGACAGTTGCTAGGTCAGAGGCTTTTGTGCTCAGAACAGTACAGAAGCATGAGTTGTAGTGTAAGAACAAATCTAAGTGCAAGCAGAAATGTATCATTTCCATTTGTGACCATGAATTTCAATGGGAAGCAGGTTCTGCACTCAGTAGGAGATTTTTTATTTAAAGAGTTGGCATCAACAGAAAGTAAATGAGATTAACAGTGTTTCTTCTGTTTTATAAGCAAAGTACACAGCAGGTAATGAGCCTAGTTCAGTGCGGAGTTTCATTTACCCATCTTATTCTTTGCAGAGGCTAGCTTTCTGCTAATTTTCCTGGAGAACTGATAGTCAGAAACCTTAGATCTGAATGCCAAAGAGGAAAAAAGCAGTTTAGGAAATGTTATAAACCTAATCACAGCTAAGCATGTAGAAAAAGACATTTTGGGCTTGAATTGCGTGACGAGAGTATGGCTTTAGTGAGTGGTGCACTTTTTGTGTCCTGTCTGGGTCAGACAGGGAATCCACTGTTGGAGTGCATCCCTGCTTGCAGTCATTTTACTCTCTCCCCACGTTTTTCTCTAATCTTCTCACAAGCGTTGCCATACCTCGGCACCTGCACGAGATGTGTGTGTGTTAAATGGGTGTTGCAATCATGTAATGGCTGGCTGTGCCTTGTTGTGATTAGAGCTGCTGTGAGCTGTTCTCCAGAGAGTTGGGCTCTGGTGAAAAATCTCTTCCATGTAGATTAGGAATAGCTCAGCAGCTTGCTTTCCTCTTCCGTTGAGTTTTCGATGAAAAGGCAAGTCTGAAAGCTGCCAGTACTTATATTTTTATATTCAGCTGCACTATCTGAGGGTGATATCAGTTATCAGCACTGAAAGAGAGAGAGTAACAGAGAGAGAGAAACTTGTGCTCACAGTAAAACATGGATATTTTGAGCTCATTCCTTAAGTGTGGGAGGGAAGTAGTTAGGGATTAGCTGGGGAGAGGGGGGTGTTTAATGGAAGTATTTCTCTACTGACTTCAGCCATGATCTCTCAAGGCTCATAAATTTGACTAGCAGCGCTTTTGTTTCTGTTGTTGCTGAATGATATGGATCACTGGATAGCTCTTTTGGTTTTTTCCTATTTTTCCCCTTTGTTTTATTATTTTCAAACTTTCTCGTCTCAGATAAAAAGACATTGCCAGAATAAAGAAACCAAAATAGCCAGGCTTATTTTGTTTCATTTCTTACATCTCATGATCCACATTATTCTTGATGGGTGTTCTTCCTCCTGAACTAGCAAGATTTCTCCTCCATTGTGAAAAGGTCTTGACAGTTTTGTTCTGGAGTATATGATTTCTGCCAAGACAGTTTACAAGCTACAGTAAGATTCCAAGGCCCCAGATAAGGCTGGTGTTTGATGATTCCACAGATCCCACAGCCCACGCTTCTTCTAACTGAGTGGGCTGAAGCAGCTCCTGGCTGGGGGTGCTGATGAATTGAAACGTCCAGTAACTACAGATTGTGAGCTGATGAACTTAAACAGTGGCAAGGGGAGAATCTGCGGCTTCCTTTTCTTTCAGTAGAGAAATCTGTATCTCCCTGAAGAGCCTTTTTAAAGGCCTTCCAAATAAAGTCCAGGAGACTGAAGTGCCATTAATTAATCACAGCCTAAGTTCCCAGCGCCAGGCGGGAACTGCTGCTTTTGGGACTAATGTTTGAAATCCCAGACCTCATTTGCAGAAGCACCTGTCTCTTGTGTCTTGGGGTTAAATTTTGTCTGTTTTCTTTTCTTTTCTTTTCTTTTCCCTGTGTTTTCTGATTATGATTCACCCCATTGTTTGAGTTATTATTGTGGCATTATTATTTACTGGAGGGAATATTTGAAAGGGAGATGAGATTTACTGAGAAGAAAGAAGCTTGTCGGTTTTTCACAGTTCTAAAAATACCTTCAAAACAGAATCTCCTTTTAAATTAACATTGCTGCAGACTGAGTTACCTCTTCCAGGAAATTACTCTCCCATAAAAAGTTTTTTTATAGTAAGAGAATTATTTCAATTTCGTAAACAGAAGCAACTACTCATCTGACAGATCTGTTTCAAGAAGATTTGGGCATTTAGGGCTTTTTAGTTAGTTGGGGGTTTTTTCCTCATTTTTCTTTACTTTCCTAGCAGACTTGTTCTAATTTAAAGTGTATTTCAGATTTTTTTTATACGTACATTTCCATATGCTTCATGCTTTTGGTAGGAGTCTCTCTCTAACAGATAAATGATGTAATTTTTCTTGTCTGCTCCAACAACTGTTTTCTCCAGGTCAAATTCTCATTGTTTTGTGAATGTGTAAAAACTCTCAGGCTTAAAAAAAATGTACTTTTCTAACATCGTTTCTTTGGACTCAAATTCAATAAATGAATTAAATAAGTGAAATGGAATATAAGGCATTTTTAATCAATTATTATGTAAAATGTAAGAAGTGCACTATGAATTATTTCTTTGTACGATCAGACACATGACACTAGGACAGGAAGGTCATAGCCTCAGACAGAGAGACACAGGACAGCGGGAGATTTCCACAGCTCATTTAAAATAAGTTCATAGTTTTCTGGCATCTTTTGAATTTTGTGTCTGGTTGCTAAGGAAAAAAACCAAACCTTAAGGACAAGAGAGATTTAATAGTTGTAGTTTTCTGAGCTCTTTTACTAATTCCAGCTTTCCTGTGTGAGCTTCAGTTTTCTTAAGAAGTTTACCTATTAAATTGTTAACTATCACTCCATCGAAGAATTAATGTTCATTTAGATGTGCAGCTTAATTCAGTGTTGACTTTTGGAAACATTTTAGGCATTTCTTAAATGTTAGTGCCATCTCCCTGTTCAACCTGTATATTCAGTGTACAGTGAGAGCAACTGCTGCACAATTCATTCACTGGGAGATGGGGTGAGTGTTATTAATAGTAAATACTTAATATAAGCCCTGTGCATTTGAAATTCTCCCATGGTCTCTGCTGGTCATGCAGCCACAGCTGGTGATGGCACAGTGACTGCAAGTCACCAGCCAGAGCTTCAGCTCTTTTGCAGTGAGGGTTTAAAGTGCAGTTAGTTGCAATAACCATTTCAAATTACAGAAGATGCCTTCCTAACTGCAGGCCCTGTGTTTTCCCTCTTTTCCTCAGTGTTGAGGCTGTGATTGGAATTTTCAGAGAGAATTTAGGAATACCAGCTGTGGTGGCCAAGTCCCTCAAAGGAGCAGAGGAAAAGGAGCTTTTTTTAAAAATTAATTTAGGGACCCTCTTGATCGTGAACCACATCCACATGTTTGCCACAGAATCAGTAATGGTCTGCTGTTTAAACAAATGAGTAAACCTGGTTGGCATGGAGATACCTGCTGAGGTGTGGGAGGAGGAGAAGAGAGTGAGAGCAATCTGACAAAAATACTGCTCCTAGAGGTTTCCATACCACATGCATAGGAGCTGCCTTATGTAAAAGCAAAGAAAAAATGCCATTGGAAAGAAACACTGCTTCATGGGCATCTTGCATGCAAATACATCTGTGCTCACATCTGTGCTGGAATGCAGACATAGATACAGATCATTAACATCTATTTTCTGAAGGTGATCCAAGGTATCAATCACCTGAATTACTGCAGTAAAACCTGTCTTCTAATGAAACAAAAGTGAGACGTGAAAATAAAAGGTAACCTACTTTTAAATGTTTATAGAAGATAAAGGTTTAACCACAAGTCTTTCATCAAATGGAAGACAGTAGGAAAAAAAAGTTTAGAAAATGCCCTTTGGCTGCTCTTTACTGTGTGGTGAAACCTCACAGTATCTCACCTCATATACTATATGGGCCCTAAAGGCAGCTGGAAATGTTTAGAAATACGTCTATTTTGGTACATGGCTGCCTCTCTATCTGTTATATCCAGCAGTGTTTCAAGGAAGGGAGATATTTGCTTAAATGAAAAGCCCAGACCAAAGTGTGAGATGGTAAATGGTGCTCGAGGGTATACAGCAGTCTAAACGGTGCCCTCTGTTAAAAGAATCAGCCACCTGACTGCTCATTAGTTAGCAGTAAATAATGAGGAATAGCTTGAGGCAGGAGCTCAGAAGTGCAGATGTCCCAAAATATTCACCCAGTTTGTGGTGTCATGAGATCTGTAGTGTCGTAAGGTAAAATACACGTAATCCCTCTTCTGAGCAAAGTAAAGCATTTTGCAGCCTTTGTGCAGTCTAGTAATTTTGTATAAACTTTTCAGCGAGGATATCAGAAAAGGGAAAGCAAGGTTCATGAGATAAGGCAATGACTGCATCATTTCCGCCTTCCCTGTCATGCTGTGTGCCCAAAAGGCATTTAGCAAAATGTGGACAACCCTGGAAATTCCCCCATATGGATGTTGCCCCCTCCTCCCTCTGAAAAGGTGATGAATCTTGAATTAGACTAATAATAAACCTGAATTTCTCAGATGGCTCCTGTTGTTCTAATGGGAAGACCAGCATCTTGAACCAGAATTACTCTGAAATAGGGGGAATCTGAGTGAGGATGGTGGGCTATGGGAAAGACCCAGTCATATTTAACAGTGATGGTGCCATTGCAGAGATATGTTAGGTTTGAGTAGAAATTAATTTTAAAATCTGTGGACAGTTTAAAAAAAGGTTGTGTATCTTTTCTGGTATGATATTTTTATACCCTACAGTCTCCTGTTCTTAGATCTATAGCAAGTCTGGTTTTCTTTGCTAAATTTTAAGTTGTTTTGGATTTTGGGTGCTCTCTAAGGTCAGAAGATACCTATCGTAAAGTTGTTACAAGCAGTTCAGTAACAATTTAATTTCATTAAATTTTAATGAAAGTTGGGCTGCTAAGTGACTACATTTTCCCTTTTCTGAACATTTCTCCTCCTTTTTTTCTGTTTTTGCCAGTTTGGGTACAGCTCCCCAGCTGTCTGAGACCATATGAAGCAACAATCTTGAGAGGGAGATGAGAAGGAAGACCAAAGTCGAGGTCTGCTCTCCACAGCCATCCTGCTGCAGCACCCCCTGCACTGGTGGGTAGGTGATACCCCTTGTCCGCTCTGTTCTGGCTTCTCTCCATCTCCCTGACCCTTCGGCAGTGCATCAGAGCTCAGCCTCAGGCTCCAGTAGGTCTCATCTCCTCTTGTATCAGGTGTCATCCTGTGTCATCCTCTCCCTCCAGCTCACAGCACTACCTGCCTTGATGTTCTTTGATGTGTCCAGTTTAATCTCATACCAGACAGCCCCTGTGAAGGTACCTGCCCAGGAAGGTAGTCTGGGCAGACTCTGATGCCACGGCTGTTACACGCTTTTCAGTCATTGCTGCTGTAATCACAGCCTGGGGAGGGACTGATTGAGGTCCCACTTCTGTTCGCAGTAGGTTTCTTACCTCCTCCTTGCCAAAATCTGCCTTTGCTTGTAGCCTCTTTACTGTGCTTTGCACGTTTGTTATCTGAGCTGAGATGCTAAGCTGAACCACCCTTTCCCCTGACTTCTTACCTTTCAGCACTATGTCAAATCCTGTTTGCTGAGAACCTGAAACATTTTTTATCTGGTCTGAAAAATCAAACAAACACTGCTTGGGAGCTGCCTAAATTCCATAACCAGGGGGTTTAAATTAGAAAGTGTTTAGTGTAGGAAGAAATTAAAAATGCATGCCTGGACTGCCAGTTCAGGTTCTTTGTTTTGTTCCTGTATGCTTCTCGTTTATCTCCATATATATGCCAAAGGCAGAAGGGATGTTTGCTAACAGACTGGTAGCTGAGCAGAAGTGAGAAAGCATGGGGAAGGGAGGATGGATGCCACTGCTGAGTGTGCTCTGTGTCTCCCTGTGCCAGGCTGGGCCCACCTTAATTCTTGATTTCTTCTTCCCTGCTAATGCAATTTGCATCTTGGGTTCTGCCTGTGCTCTAAAGATTTTTTCTGTCCTGAGGGACCAAATGCAGAGGTAGAGGGGATCTCCACCAAATGGTCACTGAGCCCAGGAAAGGCTGCCATGGGACTGCTCTGGGAACTTTAAACTGTGAGACAAACTATCTATAATTTTTTGTGACTGTTAAACTTTCATATTCTTTGTTTCTCTCTCTGTCATGCATTTACACAAATTGAAATTTAAAAAGAAAGAGCAAGTGGAAAGAGAAGCGGGAAATCCAACCTCAATAAACTCTCCATAAAATCCACAAATTAAGGGCAAGTACATCATGAAAGCATATTAGTCAGAAAGCCATAAATTCCAGCAAATTGATTGTCATATATAATCAAAAACATACTATAATATATAATAAGTTGAAATAAATACCACAAACCAACCTCGGGCTGTAAATGTTTAAGATTAGTCCTTTATACCACATGTACCTGAGGTATAAATAAAGAAAGCAGGAAGGCTTAAAAAAAAGTAAAAGGAAAAAAGGTGTGTGTCTTAAAAATGGGAACTGAAATGAAAATGCAGCCCTTTGAGTTACCTTTAGAAATGGACCACAAGGGATTTCGCAGCACAGATACATTCTCATGCACCACTCAACAGTGACCAGTCTCCCCTTCTTGAGCTGAACCCATAGAAAAGCCACTAGTGATGGTCCTCCAAGAGTGTGTCCTACTTGCCCTGTGTGGAGGTGACAAACACGGTGGCTGTAGCACAAGGTTGGCTTAGAGCAGCCAGCATGGGAATCCCTTGACTTGATGGAGAGTGGTTGGAGACCACCAGCTGGGACTGCTGGAGCTCTGATGGCTGCAGCACAACTCTGCCAGGTCCCAGGCCTGCCTGGGCTCCTTGGGTGCTCCTTTTCACCCAAGCTGCACCTCACCCACAGCTGCCTGGGGCACCTGAGTTAAGGACAACCCCATTCACAGTGATGGGACAGCTTCAGGAGCTACCTCTGGGTTTGTGATGCTCACCAGGACATGCTGGTTGCTGATGCATTGATGGATTTCAGATCACTTGTCAAATTACTGTCTATACTCTTTTAAAACAAAATACTTTAACCTTCAAAGTTAGCATATGGACCTAGCAGACCAAAGCTAGCAATAGCCTGTATTTCATATAAATATGTGCAATTGTTTATATGTGTAATCTGACAGGATCTGATCAGGATGCCCAGTGCCCCAGAAACTTTCTAGAAGCCAGTTTCTTCTTTATTCAGTACAAATACTAAATAATAAGTTGCCTTAGGTGTCTTCCTGCTTACATTATTAATTTGGTATAGGTCTACGTTTTCCAGTATCATACATGTGGAAATTAATTTCTTAAATCCTGAGCAATCTGTGTCTAATCCTCCAGCAGGAAAGATGTTCAAAAATCATGGCACTGGGCCTTCTGCTTGAAACCATTTAGCTCAAAACCAGGAATATGAGCACCCTACAGCCAGAGTAGCATCCATGTTATTAAGGACACAATTGTACCGAGCTGGACAGGCAATGAGTAAAATCCTTCTGAGAAACCCATGGGGATGGCTGGCAGCAGGATAGGGCAGCGTGCAGGATGGCTGGGCTGAAGAAGCCAGACCTAGTTCTACATGAAGGTCTCCCAGCTCATCTGTCTGAATCCACACCAGGGCAAATGTGGCTGGAAAGCAGGAATATTCCGTCAGCTGGTGCTGCAGTAGGGCTGGCACTGTGCAAATGAGGTCTCCTGGGTAAAGGCTGGTTAAAGGAAGTGCAGCCTTGCCTGAGCTGGCTGTAGGCACTGACTGCACCACGATCCCAAACCGAATGGCACCATTCTGTCAGGAATTATTGCAAAGCCCTTCAGGTGAAGGTTGACTTCATAAGTGTTCCGAAGCTGCTTGAAACCTGATACTTCCTTCCTGGAGCGATCCAAGTCCCACTGTCAATAGCATGTCAGTGCAAAACGGAAGCAGCAGTGTTTACAAAATTAACAAATGGACTTCAAGTTAAACACTGGGCAATTTGTGGGACTGCTTTTTCTCTCCCAGCGTTGACCAGTCTCCCGAGATTACTTGCAGGTGAATGTTCTGTTATTCTTTCTGGACTGACTTATTCCAACATCATGTCATTTTTAATTGCTTTTCTTGAGAAAATATGCTTGTGACTCCATCCTATCACCCTCCTTAGGGTGCTCTTGATGTTAACCTTTTCCCAAAGCTGCATTCGCCATTCCTAAATCCCACGTATAGCTTTACTGGCTTCTAATTAATTACTGCTGTTGGGAATGCAAAACTGTATTCTGTATATGGTATGTGCCCTATAGTATTAAGCTCTGGGACTGCATATAGCACAAAACTAAATGGCATAGGCTTGTTTGTACTGGGCCCTGATCCTGCAAAGATACACAGGCTGTCCATATTTCAAGCCGTCTTGATGACTTCTGTGGGATTGCAGACAGGAAGAAAAAGATCAGCACGTGACTAAAGACTCAGAATCAGGACTTAAAATGTTAACTCCTACAGCAAGAAGGAGAAGCTTTTATCACAAGACACCCTCAGGGAGATGCAAAGCAGAAGGCAGCCTCCTACCTGCCAGTGTGAGTTCTGCCTGCCTGCCTTACTATGCCAGACCCTGGTCCTCCAGCCAGCCTCCACAAAAACTGAGGATCTCAGTGCTCACAACCCCAGACACATCTCAGGGAGTTCCTGAGTGGGTCCAAAGCCTTGGCAGGAGTGGGTTCCCTCTGCTTTATCATCACCACTAACCATTTGGGATGAAATGCATAAATGATGTGATATTTTTAGCAAACCCAGCTATAGCCTGTGGACTGAAAGTACATCACTTGTTTCAACAAGTAACAAATATGAAGCTGGAGGAGAGGGCAGGAAAGAATCCAGAACTGAAATGAATGTTATTACTTTTCACCAAGCAAGCAGGACTCCTTGCAACAGGATCAAAATAGCTCTTTGTCAAAAGTAAAAGGATTTGCTGCCAAGGTTTATGAGGAAGACGGTACGCTAATGCATTAATTAGGTTATACAATGTTTATCTCCTTTTTCCTTTTAGTTTGCACCATTAAATATAAAAAGCAGATCCATCAACATCTAATGTTTCTTCAAAACACCATGTAGTGTCTAGAAAACTGAGCTGTCAGACATGCTTGTCATGTACACATATTTTGTTATTAAATGTGTTTGGGCATGAGTTTTGGCAGGATTTCTTCACAAGTCTCCTGAACTTTTCTTGACACCTTTTATGGCACGTAATTCATCTGCAACTCATGGCTTGGTAAGCCCTTAACTCTTTAATTATGAGCTAGAAACTCCATTCCTAATTATTGTCCTATAAGCAACATGATCTAATTCTCATGCCAAAGCCCAGAAATTCATGCTGCAGGTGCTTTGCTTTGTTTGGCTGCCTTTTCTTTACTTTTTTTTTTTTTTTTTGTGGGGTCAGGAGAGTAGTGTGTGCTCTGCGTTCTTGTCTCAGTGTAATCCTGGAGTAGTTTGCAGTCTCTTGCTAGCTGACCTGACTGAAGTGTAGCATTTTCCACTTTTTCTTGCATCTTTTCCTCCAGCTAGGGCCACTGCTCAGCTCTCACACAGTGTGTGCTGCTTGCACCAGGTTTAATTGGAGGAGCAATTTCCTCCTGTGAAGGGTTAGGGTTTAGTATTGGCGATTGTGTAGCACCAAGTGTTGCCAGAAACCTCTTTCAAAGTGAGTCGGACTCATAAGTACTGTAGGAAATAAAAGAACAAGACTCATATAGCTGACAAGTCTAACGCTACATAAATCCCATTTTTCCCTCCAGGGAAACTGAACTGGAAAGTGGCTGGGTGTCTTGCCAAAGGCCACAGAGGATATCAGTGCTGGAGAGTGAATGGACCCCACCAGTCCTGACTCTGTAGCCTCCATGCAATCCCTTTGAAAACTTCATTTCCTTCTATTGGACTGATTTAAAAGAGAATAATGAAATAGGGAATTTTGCTCTTTTTCTTATGTCTTGAGGGAGGAAGTCAGGAAAAGGTTTGACTGACGATTTAATTAATTTAATAAAAGAAGAATTACCTACAAAGTGTTTTTTGTGAAATTTCTACAGAAACTATAAATCATATCATATTAACTATTAAATCAGAAAAGAAAGATATAGCAATCTAAAACACTACAAAACACTTCCATCTTTCCAAAGTATCAGGAAGTCATATGAACTTGTGCCATACTTGTATGACACAATTTTATGTTAGCCTAAATATAAATAAGCAAATATATTTGGCTTTCTTAAATTCTAAACAAAAAATATCTATTTAATTGGAAAATTAATTTCTGGTGTTTTTTTATATTCATTCAGCACTTATGTATCAAATTGATCATCTTACTAAAAAAAAGGTTTCTGTTCTTCCTTAAATCTGGAGTTGCTAGTGCAGCCCCATCAGCCAACAGCATCCTCCCATAGCCTTTCAGAATGCCTACAAATGGCACAAGGTGTTAAGAGATGCAGGCCACGAGGCCAAGAAGTTTAATGATGGATTTATTACTGAAAAGCATATACACTGTTCTGAAATACTTGTTGAACTTCAGGCTCCTCTTGAAGTCGCTGTTTGAAGAACAGAGTCCAGTACTGAAATAGTCCGTGCCATTTCCAGGGAGGAAAAGGATCCCTCCTGGATGACAAATTGTGGAAATTCCCAAATCAAGTTGTAAACTTTATTGCTGGGTAAATAACAATTGTCAAAATGGTCACTGTTCCCTAGGTTTATACACTGAAAGAGAGAGAGATTAAACTTTGTCAAAATTCCAGACCCAAACAAATTCAAACTTTTGCATTATTTCATACTTGGGTTTGAATTTAATAATTTGGACTGACTTTGGTAGCCATATTGGCTTTGCAATAGCAACCTTCTTATGGCTGTATTTTTCCAGGCTGATCATTTTTGATAAAGCTGTCTTAGGTTCAAGATCAGCACCACCTGGAATCTTGTTTAAAAAAGGCAAAGTATTTTCCTACCTCTTCCCATGCAGCTGAGTAATTACTTTAAGTTTGATGTTTTTGTGTTAAATGGCATTGCTTCAAACTCTCTGCATGTCAAACAGCAGAGAGCTAGGGGAGTTTGAAAGGTTATCGCTGTTTCTCTTCGAATTCCTGTGTACTGAAACCCTTCGGAGGTGGCTGCCTACTGCAAATCATTGTTTGACAGCTTCACTCAACTTCGAGACTTGTCAACTCAGGGGCCAATCTGACAGCTCTCAGGCAATAAAGTAAACAAGGGATTTGGAGCGTCAGGGAAGGAATGCTTAAAATCATTCCTAATATTTCTCCTATTCATAATATGTCACCAAGCCAGTGAAGTTTTGAAGGCAGCAAATCTCAGCCTCTTACGCATCCCAGGTGGAGTTTGTGGGGTGACGGAGAGCTTGGGGGAGCCCTGGCAACAGACTTCCACCAGGTATCATCCGGATTTGCCCCCCTGATAGTATTCCTTATCATTGTGAAAACTCTTGGCATTCTTCTCCAGATGGATGGACTTTCAGACACTAGGCACTAGTCTGAGCTGAAAAATGATTCAGTATTGGTGGAAACACAACATTGTGTAATAGTTGTTCTTTAAAACAAAAAATGTCCACATCATACATTTTCTGTGCGATAATGTAGTTAAGAGATACTTCTTTCCTAGCATCCAGGAAAGCTGCAGACACTTTGGCTGTAAAAATTCTCACATGCAGAATCTGTAATGGTGCTGGAGCCTGCTGAGGGCTGATGACTATATGGATGTCACTACTCATGTGGACTTGCAACATATCAGCACATGAACCAACAGGTACATTTTCTGAAACAGTCACTTTTACAGGGTCATGTCTTTTTAGGAATTATCTGAGACACCTTAAATAGCCTGCTTTTTTTTTTTTCTTTTTTTTTTCTTTTTTTTTTTTCTTTTTTTTTGAGAATCTGAGCCCAAATTTGATAATCTATGTTAATACATTGCCAATTGAATGCTCACAATTATTAGCTTTTGAGAATGTAACCTGATTCTTTGGATATTTTTCATTGTAAGTTTTAGTATTTCTATCAGGGAATAATCTGATTCAAAATAAAGTATAAAATATCTGACCTAATTTTTAGATTAGTGTGACTGTTCTTTGCACATCTATTTTGAGAACTCCTGCTGCTAACACACCTAGAGCTGACCCCTTTGTTAACTGTGTGGCATGTGCATAACAATAAATTACCTGTTGTCATTATTGAAAATGATTAATGACCTGCTAGCCTTTTAGGATGTTATTTGAAAGTCATTTTTTTAAAAGAAGAACTATATTCCCTCTTGAGGTAATGCTTGCCTTTTTTTTTAATAACTTCTTTAACCATTCCTGCTCTGTAATATTACAGGAGGTTTTCTAGTTGCTGTAGTTGCCATGCAGTATTTACAGCTAAATTTTCTTGTGATTATTGTTCTAATAAGGACACCCAACTAGACAGCCAACTAGCATGAATATGTGTACCTGGGTTTTCAATGGATTTAATCTACTGTAGACCAGCTGTAACATTTAGGGATAATGTTAAACATCTTCTTTTACAGCAGTATTACAACTCTGTTAATTCATATTTTAAACTGAACCCTGCACAAATGCACTTCAGCAGCCACTTGTGCTTGCTAAGAGATTAAAGGCTCTGGACCATGTGAAGAAAGGAAATCTCTATAGGTTGCTAGCTACTGGTTGTTTTCTTTACTGTTGGAGTCAGTGAATTGAATTGTAATGGACTGGATTGACTCCGCATATGGAAATTACAAAGAACAGGATCATATTTTTACAGATGAAAATCCCAGTTTTTCTGAAAGTCAGCTATGCACTTCAAAATGCTGGACTGCAAGACATTATTTGAAGCTCTGATAGGTCTTTTTTAGCATAATATTGCTTGCTTATATATGTGTTGTGTGCTTTCCATTAGCAGGTTAATAGTTGCGATAAATGTAGTTGGTTTGACATCAGAGCTGGAGGTGCAGGTAGCACCACATAAAAACAACATGCATGGTGCCATGACAGTGAGGAATACTTGGTCAAGGATGCACATGAATCTCATTGCTACCAATGTGCAACTAAAAACTGATTAGAGGAGTAGATCTGTGGGCCTGTGTTCTTTTGCAGTGTTCCTGAGGCTTATCTAGCCTAAGCTGTATTCCCAGGCTTGTCTCTTGCTGATACTGTCATGACAGACTCAGACACATCATAGCTGCTCTGACTAAGTAGCAGAAGGGCAAAGTTTCCACCACTAAAACTGCTATTACTGTGCAAAGCTAGACAGAGTGATGGGAGTTAATCACTGAAACACGAACAGACAGGACTAGCTTGTCATAATAAGAACCTATCAAATCACAGTTCTGCAAAACTCTTCAATGTTTTATCATGAACAGCTGTCAAACTCTTATAATTTCATGATTAATACATTGCAGAGTGGTTTCCTCCCTTACACTGTTGGCTGTAGCAATTTTTTTAGTGGAACTGGTCTTGGTCATATTTGTTTAAAATGAGCTACAATTTTGCAGGTACCTGTGTATAAATGTATGAAAAAGCACAAAAAGGAAGAAATAATTCTCAGGCCTAGCTCCATGCACAGGAGCCTTGGATGGCAAAGAAGGAAGACTGTGAGCATTGTTAGAAATCTGTGTTAAGCTCCATGGGCATAATTCCTTTTCTCCCCGTGGTAACATCTGTGAATAATGTGACTAGAAATGGCTTCAACATCATCTACTCCTGGGGAAAAACATAATGAAAAAGAGTTACTGCTGTCCTGTACATAGCCAAATCTGGGGAGAATTTAAATATTGCTAAGTCTCTTTTGTAGTGTTTCCATGTGAAGGAAAAGGTGTGGGTCTTTTGCTTTTTCAGAGAATGTCTGGGGCTGCCCATGCAGTGTTACAAAAGTCATGTTGGACTTGAACAAAACCAGGTGAAACAAGATGGTCATTGCATTGCTTCCAGCTCTGGCCACCAAGACACCTGTAGGCTGCACCCGAGAGTCCCCTGCTGTCCCTTCTGGGGCAATCTGGAAGCCAACAAATCAAGGTGGGTGGAAAGTCCCTGAGCATTTCATTTGAGCTGAAATTAATTCCCTTGAAAACTACTGCTAAACAACACGTATTGCATGCTGTAATAACCACTGAGCTGCTCTTTGCCATAGTGGATTCCTGCCAGGACAGGATTTCCATCTCTTGCAAGATATTTCATATCAGCCTTGAGGTCTGGGACTCTTTGGACTCACAGGTCTATGGATTTGCTTGTTTAGGACTGTTGTCACTTGCTTTAAGTTTCTAAGGAATAAAATAATAATAATTGTAAAAACCCTTGAAGAAAAGAAAACTACTGCTGGAGTCTGTTTCTTTTGGATTTTCTAAGAATGTTTCTGAGGAGGACACCTTCATGACAATATAATTAAGCAATGAGACATGACAGCTAGTAATTTCAGGGTTATTATTGTATGCCTAAGGTGGCATTGCAGGCATGAGGCTGAAGGGCAAGTGGCTTTAATCACCCATTAAGTGCAATAATCCCTTTGATATGCACTGACTGGAGAGACTTACAAAAAAGGAATTTATGAACAATATTAAGAGGAACAGACAAACTGGTGAACGCACTAGGTGTGAATATTAATGCGGTTATAACATCACTGACAGGCACTCAAAAAGGCTTATTTGTGTCAAGTTTTCCTCATTAAAGACACCTCAAATGAATTATTTTTAACAAGCAAGATATTGCAAGGACTTCTTTGTGGTTTTGCTTTTTTCCTCCTTGAATATTTGTCTTCTATACTTTGAGCATAGATCTTATGGATATTAATATGGATAAGCTCATCCCTGCAGTACAGATGGATAAAAATGCTAAAGGCACGTGATGATGCAGGGCCTGTCCACAGCAGGAAGGTCTGACCATAAATCCCATTATTTGGGGATTCACAATCCCAGCTCATTTTGGTGCCCTTGCCTGACACTCTGCTCTCAAGGAACACAGTTCTTCCGAAGGGGAGCGTTCCCTCATACAGCATGGGAAGATCAGTGCTGTGGTTTCCACATCTGTTTCAGCTCGTAGAGCTGGGAATTGAGCTCTGGTCCTCAATGGCCATGCAGATGTAGATGCCAAATTGCCAAGCTACTTCATCAACCTAGTAAAATATTTTGATTGGTTTTAAAGGAAGGGCATAAAATATGGATATTTTCATATGAAATGGGTTATGGAAAGACATAATTTTTTAGAAAAACATAATTGTGTGAATTTCTTAAATGCAAAGCTTTGTGTTAATGTGTCACTAAGTGGAGAAATCCGGTGCCAACGTAAATGTTGGTAATACGTTCATCATATTTACAGGTCTGGAAATGTTTGCTTTTCCTTGGCCTCCTTTATGTATATTAATACATTAAAATAATCATAAAAATGTAAATATGAGAGTTAAAATATCTTCTTCATCCCAAAATTGCTTTAAGATGTATAGAAAAGAGTATTTTGCTGAATTGGCCCTTGTTTGAACTTAGGTTTACATATTTTGTGCTGCATAGAAAAAGCTTTGCCCTTTATTTCAAGTCAGTTTTGAGTGTGTAATTACCATGCTACAATTTCCATTTGAACAATCAGGGTTCTCCTGTCAGTCCTGTTTGAGTACACATCGGCTGAAAAACTAAAAACTTCCTGTTGTGGGTGCAGGAGGAGTTGGGGGAATTTTGTTTCCTTAAAGAAGAGGGATAAAAATTGTAAACCTAAAAATGAAAATTGATGAGAATTGAATTTGTATTCTATTTTGTTTTTCCAAAAGATTTATGGAACTGCAGCATAGCAGAGCTGTTCTCAGTGGTTCCCTAAAAGGGAAAAAAATACTAGTGCAAAACAGAATGTATTCTTCAAACAGTAGTTGAAGAATTAGTCTTTAAAAAATTGCCACAATTCCTCTAAAGAAAGGGTTAAAAAGAAATCTGCTAAAGTGTCCCTAGGGACAGGATAGTCCAGTTTTGAAAAAAGTCATTGTTATGCTAGTAATAGGATATGTCTTAAGCTTGTTCTTAAGTCTTATTTTCTTTACTGCAGGTTGAGAAAGTTTCTCTCCATTGTGTTCCCTGCAGTTGTTCTGGAAAGGAATGGCTAAGTTGTGCAAGGCTTTGCAACAAAAAAACCCCTCTTCCTGTAAAGTCAAGACCCTGCCAAAATAAATAGGCACATCAGCAAATTTTACAGATGGAAATTTCTTTTAAACACATGTGTATGTATTATATATAGTGTGAATATGAATATTTAGTGTATACGGATGTGTGTATTTACATGCATATGTATCAATATTTTCAAGAATATAGGTTCTGGAGCCTATATTAATCAATGCAAGCTTTCCAGGAAACTGAGCTCTCAGCACAGCCCAGCCTGCTCACAACCTCAGCTCACAGAATCCTGAGACGAAGGTGGCTGTGCTGGGATGCAAAAGCTAATTTCTTAATCATGATTAAGTTACCAAAAGCAATGCAAGCTCTTGGTGCCTGGAACAGGCAGATGAAAATGGCATGGTCTGGTGATTAGAGGGTTTTAGTAGGAAATAATACTTTTCTTGTCACTGGGCTGTGCTGGCAGAAGGAGCGCAGCAGCTGGAACACATATGCAGAGTGTTTACTGGAGCGACTCTTACACTTTCAGACAGAAGGAAATCCTGTGCAGGATTGGAAAGCACAGAGAGCTGTCACCAGGGAATAGGCTGTCTGTGTGTCTCCATGAAATAAAAGCTGTGTGGACCACAGACCCTGCAGTGGGCACTTCCTGCCCCCTTCACTGCAGCAGCTCAAGATTGCTTTTTCTTTCTGCCTTTTTTTTCTTTTTTTCTTTTTTTTCAATTTTGCTGGAAGATATCAAATCTACCAGTATTATCAGCAGAAACACCGATGAAGCTCAGGATTTACTTTGTATCAAACTTCAAAAATCTGTTTAAGGGTGGGGGTATTGTTGGCTTTTATTGTTGTTGTTTGGCAAAAGGAGAACCTGCAAATTTGGCCATTGCTCAGGTTGCGTAGTTTGATCTTTCTAGGCTAATAAGACATCTGAAATTACTTGAGGTGCTTTTTTTGATTTTTTTTCTTTTTCTCAAAGCTGTGTAGGTTTCTAACTAGTATGAATGCATTTAAAGCAGTAGCAAACCCTGGCACCCTAGGGCTACCAACAGAGGGAACATTTCATTGTTTGCTAATCTTATAGCAATGACCGGTATCTGCTAATGAATAAGAAAATTCATTCATTAGCCAAATAATTTTAAAGATCCTAAATTAATTATGTATTTATGTGACAGATTTGTGTGAGGGATTTCAAATATAATCACCATCAATCTGCCTACAGCCAAAATAAATTTTATGAAAAGTAAAACAAACTGTTGAACAGACAAAGTAGGCCTTCAGGGGCTCACACAATAATCCGTGTTTTCTTATTTAGCTGTATATAATATTTCTGTTCATATCTTGTCCAGATAGAATCTCAGTATATATAACATTGCTGTTGAAGCTTAGAAGAGTCAACATATGCCACTACCCAAAGGGGAGGAAAGAAAAGAAAAGAATGAAAGACAGAAATACATACTTCAAACATTTCTTTCAAAAGAGCAAGCCATGCCAAGGTACCTGTGTCAGACATGGTGCAATTGTCAAGGTGAGCATTAAACACAAAAGCTTTAATCCGAGGATGGTGGCTTTTCACAGAAATACATGACTATGTTGGGGTGTATGTTCTGGAAACCCCAGATGCTGCTGCCACCACTAATAAAATTATTGCAAGGTTCAAACTTTTGGTGAAATTCCTGCGTATGTTCTCTCTTTTACTGAACGGAAACGTCAGATTTAATCAGGTGAAAAGGAGAGGTGGGGCCCCGGTTTGGGAAGCTCGGGTGTGATGCTGATCCAGAGCAGTGGCCTGCAGCCCCAGCCTGTGCCATCTGCTCTGGCCTGGGCTCAGTGATACGCAGTGGGTGGGGGGAGCTGCTCTCGTGTCTGGGTGGTGGTGATCCAGCTTGGAATTGCTGCTTTGGGCTGAGCTGCTGCAGGCTACAGCGCACAGCAGCTGACTCCCCGTGGATGTGCTCCATTAATCAGTATCATTGACGAGGAAAGGCTTAAATTCCTACTTGCGCGTTCCAGTAAAAATGCATCAATAATTTTTAATTGTTTTAGCACTCTTCTGCAAATATGTTTCAAGGATATTTTTTCCTGATAAACGGCTTTTGGGTTGCTGAAGGCATGTCACCATCTTTCATTCACAAGTTCAAATGTATTATGTACAGCTGCCAAAAAAATCTGCTTTTGCATCCTTGTCCAGCTTTCCTGCTCTCATTAATGGTTTACAGTCAGTGTAATGGGAGTATGTGGCTGTCATTCAAACAGATGAAAACCTTTGGCATTGAAAAGATATCATGGGGTCCCTGTTTTTTAAAGGAAATATACCCCTTTCTACTATTGCATGATTTCTTGATCAGATAAATCCTATCTTGTGCTAACGTTTAAATTAAATGCGCTGTTTTCTGACCCAACAATAACAAAAGCAAACCCAGTCATTGCCAAGTATCATAAGCTCTTAAAATACACTCAGACAGTGCGATGATATTAGTAGGGAAGCAGATATTAGGTTTTGTCTGACAAAGCAAACCACACAATGGAACATGAGAAGTGCTGTGCTTACTGACTTCAGGATAAAATGAAAGACAGAAGCCCTATCAAAAATTACACTAATAATCTAATACTGTACATTTATATGGAGACTTGGCCTGAAATATCTCAAAGACGCTTCACAGAGAAAGACATTTTAATCTTATCTCTCCATCTCGGTGACCAAGTAAAAAGGTTAAACAATTTGAACTCAGATTTCAGAAAAAGCATTTTCCAAGGTGTATTTGGCAAAGACCCTTTAAGAAACTAGGTTGTATTGCAGCAAATAAAAAAACAAAAAAAACCCCCAGCAGTAGACTGGATAATCACTAAACTTCACCAGAATTTAGTAAATTGGAATTTAGTAAATACATAGCTTCACTATGTATTTGCCTATGTTTTGAAATCTCCTGTTAAGCATCTCTACTAGCTATATTTAAGGCTTTGAGAAGGTACTGGGATGGACTTTTGGTCCTACCTACTGTGGCTGCTGGTAGCAGAGTTAGAAATAAAGCTTGGCTTGCACTTTTCTTGGGAATAAAGCTTGGCTTGCACTTTACTTTCTTTAAGCCTGTAGTCCTCGTGGATAAACATGCATCCACAATCCACAATCTGCTGACATATTGGTGATTCTTTTTTTCAAAGCTAGTGAGAAAAGTTGTTCAAACATTAGAAGATGATTGATGGGCAGGCTGAATTTCCTGACTTAAGTGTTACTATTCTTAGATATATACATATATATATATTTCAAACCTGTTCTGGAACAGAGATAACTGAGATCTATATTTTAATGAAAAGAGTGAACTGTGGAAACAAACTAATTCTGGTTCTGGTAGATGCATAATTTCTGACAGCAGAGTTCAGCTGCATCAGCTGTTTCTCTGGCCATATCTGTTGTCTTGGAGGGTGTTCTGCACTGCAGGGCCACCTGGTTCTTTCTGGATCTCAGTAAGAAAGATGTGTCTAGAAATAACAGAATTAAATTCCTTTGATAATAATAAGATAGAAACAGGAAAAGGAATATAGATAGTGAGTAAATTTTACATCCCTTTGGATGTCAGGAATCCTGCTTCTGTCCTGTATCAGATGAACCCTGGGTAACCAGCCCCAAGACAATGTGCACAATTCCCCTTGTGGAGAGGCTAAATTTCCCTTCCATACCATGGTAACTTTTATTCTGCATAAGAAACAAAACCATCTTGCCTGTCTTGACAGGTAAAATTATTCTCTCTTTCTCTCTGTCCTCCAGAGCGTATCCAGCTGCATGTATCCGGGAATAGGATAGGGAACAGGAGCAGTACCTGTTTGGGTCAGTCCAGCACATCTGGCCCTGCCACACCCATTGCTGCAGCACTCCCTCCTGCCAGCAGAAGGGTAATCAGGTCTAACAGGTCAGGCATGGCTTTCCCAAGAGCACCAACTCCCCAAAGGTGGTGTGTTCTGCCAGGCTCTCAATACAGAAGGGAATTTCCTGACTATAGAACTCCAAAGAAGATTCTCGCTGATACAGCAGGTTTTGCTTTTCTTCTCTTTGCCTGCTGATGTTCATAGTGATCTGCATGGAGAGTACACAGGGGCTGATTGAGTGATGATCCCTTTGTTTTTAATCTGGGCAGATTTTGTTCTTCTTTTCTTTTAAAAAACCTGTTTTATCACTAGACCTTAGCAATGGCCAGAGAGCCTTTTAATGGAAGACAAACTAGTCTTGATTTCTGTGTCAAATTTTTAAGGTTATACAATACTATGTATTTTAGACATCCATAACGGCCTGCTTCCTTCAGCCTTTGTTATAGGCTTATTGACAATAATTATTTTATAACCCAACTTAAAAAAAAAAAAGAAGCTTGAGTGTTAGTACATTGTCTGTAATTGCATGCTCACGATAGGTCTTGAACCAAACTCCTGGAAATAATGGAAGAATCACAGACAGCTTAAATACCAAGGAATGGTTGGTTTGGCTTTGTTTGATAGTGTGAAGGACATTGGTATAGAGAGTGAGCTTATTTGTATACTAGAAAGCCATCTAGCACAGGAGGCTTATTCCTTACTGAGGAGTTAAGGAATTCTTTGTATAGAGGACAAGCTCTCTCTCAAAAACCTAAACTCATTTGTCTGATATTTTCCATGCATTATCGAGCTGTTGTCTTCAACTGTTTTGATGAACAACTGCAAAAAGGATGCTCCTGGGAGCATCAAGGATTCAGTCAAGACAATAAAACCTGGATGCCCAAATATTTATCATGGAAACTCTAGAATGAATTGCACTCTTGGTATAACTGCACCAGCACCCAAAAAAAGGAAACAGAAAACTTTGTGGAAAATTCATTCTTGCACCTTTTTTGAGTTCTTTCAAACATCCATAAGGTTGGTAAAGAAAATAGGAATAGGAATACACAACAATAATTAATAGGAGAGAGAGACACTTGTTTCATATTTGATTTTATTGAGCTGAGATACAGGTAAGAATTAGTGGCCTTTATATGCTTACTTTGGAATAATAATTTTTTTTAGTAATGCCTAATGAGTAAGGAGAAAAATGTTTAAGGGAAGCTGTAAATCAGAATCTAAATGGAAAGTAATTTTATGCTGTGAATGATACACTAATCAATATGAAGTTTCAATTCTGATATCAGAATTAATGAGCTCTGCCTTTTCTTCTTGGTAAATATTTAAGGCCCGCCAAAGAGTTAAATGGCAAAAGTAATTTCATTTTTATCAGCTCAGTTACTTCTTTTTTTAGCCATTTACAATATCCGGCTTATTTTGGTGGAAATACTAGTAGTTCTTTCATTAAATTTTTAAGGAAAAAGTTGCAGAACATTTTTTCATAGGCATGATTTTTTGATGTATGGTTCCAGATGTAAAGAAGCTGTATTGTGTGTTCTGAGGTTTTCCTATTGAGCATTTCTGAAATTTCAGAAATGAACACTAAGTAGGTCTAAAAGATACAGTATGGGGTGCATGAGAGATGTTTTTGACACAATAGGGTCAGAGAAGTTAAAGACACGTTCTTTGTTGGCAATTTTGGCAGAAATACTGAAACACAATGTGGGAACTGCAAACCTTATGACATTCGGTAAAATGTGAAAAGTTTCAGGTCTGTAATATACGACTTGATGTCATGTATATGAGTTGGTAGCTTTTGCACAATATATATTGAATCTCACTTTTTTTGTCTGAAGTTTGAAAAGATTTTCCCAGTTTAAATAACTCATGCTTGAAGTGCAGCGTGAATTTAAAACTCCCCATTGTCCGAGTGTAAAAAAGTTCATTTCATTGTGTGGCAAATAATTTAGTCTGTATTCTTACCTCAATGGGTCCTTATAAAATTGTAAACCATTTGGAGAAAACTTTGCTATCTAAATGAAGGTTGTACAAAGAGAGGCAGGTATGAAAACAGGGCAACAATTTCCCAGCTGTGTCCCTGGAACCTCTGTTAGAGCCCCCCTTACTTTGCTGTGTCTTTTATTTGCTGCTCTTGTGTGGGCTGCAATAAACATACCACAACTAGACCCTTCTGCTTTTGTCAGCTGAGCTCCCCTGCTTTCCCCTGTTGGAATGTAGCATTGTGTTTTGGGAGGCAGCACTGGGTTTTCAGAGCCATTTCAGAAAAATGCCTGTAAACCTTTTCTTTGTAACTTTTTTCATCCTGTATTCAACTATATTTGCACTGAGGGAAGTGGGAAGATCCATCAAATTGGGTACATTGTAGTGGAGATGCCCACTTGACTGGGAGAGGGACTGTCTGCATGACAGCAGGGAGGGAACCTAAACAGACCAGTGAAGACACCTAAAACCAGCTGTACTGGATCCAACCAAAGACTTGTGTTCTGAATAAGGCAAATCCAGAGGTAATTCACCCGTGATGTGTACTGTAGTGCCATTGCAGGAACATGACAGCAAAACTTAGTCTGAAACCTGGTCAGAGGAGAGGTCGTTAGAGCCACACAGCTGACTGGGGCACCTGACATATGGTGAGAGGCTGAGGGAGCTGGAACTGTGCAGCCTGGAGAAGGCTCAGGGGCTCTTATCAATGTGTGTGTGGGGAAGTAAACAAGGTAGACTCAGACTCTTCTCAGTAGTGCCCAGTGAGGACAAGAAGCAATAGGCACAAGTGGAAACACAGGAAAATCCATTTAAACATAAGGAAGTGCTCTTGTCCTGTGATCAAACAGGACAATCCAACACTGGACACTGGAATGGCTCACACAGAGAGGTTGTGGAGTCTTCATCCTTGGAGGAAAAGCCAGATGACTATAGCCTGGTTTGGAGCAGGGCACTGGACCTGAGATGATTTCCTGAGGTGCCTTCCCACGTCAACAGTCCTGGAAATCTGCGCGTAGATGTGCCAAGAATTTGACCTTCTGCTAATTTGGGTGCCACCAGTGCCTGCGATTCTTATCTTCCTTTTTCTGCTCTTCTTTCTGGTACTTCCAGGCACAGCCATACCTCATTCATTTTCCATTCATGCAATTTTAGCATTTATATTTAGCAATTTAGCATTTATATTGCAAATTTCTACATCCCAGCAGTCTTTACTGTACTCTCATGGATTTCCATGACTAAAGTTTGTATCAATGGGTTTAGTAACCCTGGGTGACCTGCTATTTTCTCTTATTAATTTGTCAAATTGTTTGTTGAACATATTTATAGTTGGGGGCTCTTTCCTTCTACAATACAGAATGGCAATTAATTTATGATAAATCCCATGGGAGATAAGTTCTTCCTTTTATTTGCTTTACAGCCACTGCCCGGAGTTTGCTTTGGCATCCACTGGGTCTTGTGTCAGAAGAAATAACAAATAATGGGCCTATATTAACCTTTCTATTCCAGTCATGGTTTGAAGATTCTGGCGTATCTTCCATCAGTCATTTCCTCTCCAAACTGAAGAAGCACAGTCCATTTCCTCTCTTCTCTTCCAGAGGTCACTCCACAGTGCTGACCATCCTTCTGGCTTTTCTCTGCTCTTTTCCTGCTCTGCCATGTGATTTTTGAGATGTAGGAACGAAAGGTGTGGGCAAGACAGGTAGGCTGAGGTGCTGAACCATGGCATAATACTGTGCTTGAATTTGTGTATATTCTTTTTGTATTTCTTCTTTATTCCTTTCTTAATGACTCCTAAAATTCCATTTTCTTCACATGCCTTCACTGAGCACCACCAAAACTCCAGAATAAAAAAATGTCAGTCCCAATACCAGCTCCTGAGGAACACCACTAGTCACTGCTTTCCACTTGGACAGTGAGATGTTGACCACAGCTCTTTGAGTGTGACCATCATTATTATCACGTGATTTGGATACCACAGTTTTCAGCTCATTTACTCTTTTAAAGAATCTGAATAGATCTGTTCTGCATTTCATCCCTTTGTTGAAGGCCCCTAGATTGACATCCCGGATTAACCCCATGTATTTTCAACTGGGATCCCAAATTGTTTCCTACCAAGCTGCCCAATAAGCAAGTCAGACTTCCTGATCTGTGCTTTCCTAAATTGCTCATATGCTCACTCTGAAAAGGAGCAACATGTTTGCCATCTTTCCTTGCTATGGTACTGACAATCCTTCAGACTGTAAATTGTACCAGCTAGTAGTTTGAGAATTTCATATATGAATTTCCTTGGGACTCCTGGGCAAATGTCACCTGCTCCAGCTGATTTGTTATTGGTTTAGTGATCTATTTTAAAAACTTTTCTCCTGACTTTTCAATTTGAGACAGTTCTTCCAGCTCATTCTGCTGAAAAGAAAGAATCCTCTGTAAGTTTCTCAATAATTGGTCACAGAGAAGTAGTTTTTTTGCCTAACTGTACTTCTGCAAGTGCTCCTATTAGACTGTGATTATCTATCAGCCCTAAAGGCTCCCTGGGAGGCTTCCTGCTTGTGATGTTTTAGAAATAGATTCTTATTGTTAGTTTTTACTTGTTTAGAAAGTTCTTTCTCAAAGTCACGTTTCTCCGTTCTTACTCTGGTTTTATTTTTGACATGCCTTAATTTAACTGTTTAATCATTTTCTCCATTGTGTACGAACTGTACATTTTGAAGCATGTTTTCTTGTTTCTAATATTCCTCTTAACTCTGGTGCTTAGCCTACTAATTTTTAGTCTTGCTTTCTTCAAAATCTGCAGCCAGACATGTATTTTTTCCACGTTTTCTGAAAACACCTCTGTACCACTTGTGACTAACTTTGGTTGATTCTTTTTTTATTTCTTTCTGTCTAACTTAACAATTAATTGCTCCAGGCTGAGGTTTTCAGGTTTGACATTTTAAGTCCTCTAAGGAGTTAGATTGTGAATGGTCAAAATTTTCAAAGGTAACATTTTGAATGTCTTCTGAGTTGAGAAATTAATCAACCAACAGTTTCTTTTTTTTTTTTTTTATGTTCTCTGCCCAGTTGCTTCAAGAATACAGTCACTGCAGGAAACAGCAGTTGTCCATGTATCTGAGACCATCAAATTGCCTCACTCCTTTGTGCTTTCTGTCCTTCCAATGGCTCTGATCTCACTCAGCATGTCTCCACTGACAGGTTGATATTATTGTCATCCTGTCTTTTCCCAAGTACCAAGAGATCTGAAACCCCCTGATGTCAGCATTTAAACCCAGACATCCTAGGTCAGCTTTGCACTGTTAGACTTCTACCACTTGAATGGAAAAAATATTTACTTGTGGTCTTCTTGTCTATTTTGCATAAATGGGACTTTATTATTGAAATGGTACTGAAAAGTCATCGTTTCATACCAGAATTTTATTGATATCAGACCTAATTATGTTTTTTCATAGGATAGAGAGCTTTTACTGCTTTCCCAGGAGAGATGAGTCATTCCAGTCTTTGTGCTCTTTCCACAGCCTTTCATTTTAAAACTCCCCTGACACTCTTCTAACTTTAAGTGCCTACAATGTGACTTTTTTTTTGATGTAGACAAGAGATTGTCTTTCCTCTGTAGGCCTCTTTCAAAAGTGTCCTTGGTTACTAGTTGTTCCTATTTCCTAATTAGTCCCTGTTCCCTGATCAGAGAGACAGAGCAGTTAAACAAAGTGCTAATTTATAGAGCATTTGAATAATTATGTACCAGTTGCCAAGGTTAATGTACATCCTCTGTTAAACAAACATCTGTTGCAACAGTGGAGTGGAATCTGGTCTCTCCTGGAGTGGAAAAGGTTGTACCAGAGCTTGAATTAGAGATATTAGCCTGAATTAGTCATGTTGCTTGCAGCACAACTGGTTTGTTCAGAGATATCACTGTTATCTCCACAGGACGATGCACTGTTTTATGTAATCTCACCATAAATTCCTTATAGAGTACATGAGTAAAGACAGATATCCAAAATGGGGGTCACAGCCACCAGTGGTCCTTGGTTCTATGAGTACTCTCCAAGCAGGAAGTAATTTAAATCCAACAATAGGAAATGCAGAGAAGATACTGAGGTTGGAAAATATGTTTCTCATTAACTAATATATGTTTAATTCAAAGCTGGTAGATGAAGCCTCTGTGGGACCAGGATTCACACTTTAGAAAACTCCTCTGGGGTTTATTACCCAAGACCATCTGTGGAATGTCTTAGATGTAGCAAAAGCACTTGACATGAGATCAAGGATGTAGAAACAGAATGGTCATTTTGATTACATATACACTTGCAGAATATCCCAAAGGCTTATGTAACAAATTATTATTACACAACATTACAAGAACTTCATATATGCACTGACTTCTTTTTAATGTTGACTAGTTTCCAATGTGATGAGAAATTTGACTGACATTATAGGTGAATCCAAATGTAGGAATTTTCAGAGAAAGTATCCCAGGCCCGAGAATGAAGACAGAACTATGGTGACATCTTTTTTATTATTTGTGTAAGTGTAATTCATATTGCAGTCAGCATAGATGTGAAGATTTGGCCTGTTCTTTCAAACTCTGAAGTATCTAACTCAAATTTGCACTAGTAGAAAAGGCTGAAAATTATATATTAAACCTATCTGCAAACTGTTGATCCATTTGAAACCATTGATGAAGACAAAAGACACTTTCCTGAAAATGTAACTGTATGTCTCCACCACAGGTACTCCTCCTGGAGATAGATACAATTCCTTAAACTTGGTGTCTCACTGATTGTTCCAGTAAGTAATGAAGACTGAATAAGATGAAAAGATTGGGGAATATAATTCATTATTCTAGGGTCTACATATCTGAATATGTAGACCAAATGTCCAAAATAATCTGTAAAATATTTTTGGAGTGAATGAGCAAAATATCACTGAACGTTGCAGTGAAGGAGAAAATGAGAGTTCATTTCCAGGCTCAACCTGGCTTGCTGCTTCCTTGTAATAAGAGACCATTTCAACACAGGCAGTTTATAAATAAAGTCTTCTCATTGAATGTGGAAAATATTGCACACGTTGTGTAATGTATATGTTAAATAAAAAAGTCTCCCTTGTTGGATTGGCAGCTTGAGACTGCTCCATTAGCTCAACAGCAGAGTTGTGGGCCCCTTGGCCCCATCCCATCAACCCTAGCTTGGCTTGGGAAGTTAATTTTGAATTTGGCATGGGCACAAATTTATTTAAGGCAATGTTTGTTAGGTTCTAGCTGGTGAATGGAAAATATTGTGTTTGATGCCCAAATTGTGACCTCCTGTGTAGAACTTCAGCAATGACTTAAGACTAAGAATAGGAGAAAATATAAAGTGTAGACATAGATGTACTTCAGCGTTTTCTGCTACTATGGCTCCAGCCAGCCAAAACACTCAAGAGCAGAGCCCACTAGATAAAATCCTAGTCCTGCAAGTTGCTGTATGATTGGACCCCAAAATTCCTTATCAGAAGAAGCACTTTGAACTGAATTTGCTAAACAAAAGGGGTTAACAGAATAAGATTTTGCTGGATCTAAGTTGCTCCAAATTAATTTCTATTTCCCCTTCAGTCAGAGTTGGCTGTCAGGTACTTTCAAGGACTTTTCTTTGAGCATGTGCAATTTTCTCTTCCCTTTTCTTAAAAAGAAACTGACGGTGTTTCTGCACTACTAGCTCTATCTACCCTTCAGCAATTTTGCCCTCTTGCCTAGCTCTTTATTTTGTAGATGACTAATATTGTCTCTCCTCATCTTTCTCACCCTCTTCTTGCTTCCAGCTCTCATAAACACTGTCATTGCCTCGGTTTCTGTGGCCCACATAGCCTTTGACCAGACTAACAGTGTTACAGAACCACGATACTGTTGCTGGGGAAGCAGAGGAACTTTAATAACAAGATCCTTTTATGAGAGAAGGTAATCTTTCTGGGAAAGAACAAATAAACTTGTGCTTTGTTTTGAAATATATTCTGTTTATTTTCAGCTAAACGCCGTATTTTTCCCATGTTGTTAATGTTTTCAGGTGCCTTTCTCATTTTTTTATGGTTGCTATGACCTTAACATTCATCAAAGCTGAGTAGCTAAAATTGATTCGGTTGAGACATAGCAATAGAATGAGTCATGTCAGTAAACTTGTTCAACCATTTACTGAAGTCTGGAGCCTTATATGTGTTTGCAGTACACATGTGCTTGAGAGGAGCCTTGCTCAATGGCTGCCCTAAAAATGACATTCTTTGGGTCACTTTCCACTGGTGACTTATTATTGCTACTGCTGAGCACTTGTGGCTTTGCTCTGATTTGTGATGTTTTGGCAGCCACAACGACTTGGTGGAAGAGCCCAAGGGCAGAGCTTGGTTTGGGAATGAGGAAATAAGAGCAACACAGCCATGTTACCCCTTGGCCCTCAAAGCAGGAGTTGAGTTGGAGAAAAATATGGGTAGCATTCTGGCATGTAGGTCAGACAAATTAATATACTGACACTTTCTTGAAGGAAATACAAGTCATTTGGGCTGTATGGGTTCCCCATGAGAAGCCACATTTGTTTGTTGTGATATCAGAGATAAAGGTGCCAAACTTGCTTTGTGTAATGCAGTAATCCAGCATGTGAGCCCTGGGTTTTTTTGGAAATTAAGAAAAAGACATGCTTAGAAATCATATTTATTTAGCCAAGATCCTAGTAAATTGTTTAAGGGTGAAGTCAGCTATAGTTCTTTGCCTTCAAACAAACAGAAGACAACCTGGATAATTTGAATATTATATGGCTGAAACTTTTAAAGGTTATTTATGTCTGTACTATGATTGCTACAAATGACTCTTGCTCAGATATACTGTCAAAAGATTCAAAACATAGAAAGTATTTTTGAGTACTGCAGAGGCACAGACGGGGTAGTTATACTTGTTCTGGAAAGCATGTATCTGAATTTCATTAATCTTATTCATTCAACCATGCTTTTCTAGGAAAAAGACACTCTGCCGCTGAGTGCCCAGTTTTTTTGAGCTCAGTTATCCTGACTACATGTACAAAGAGCAACAAACAGACTACAAGTCAGCTCTAGCAATATCTTTAATTTGGTGGTCAGCAAATTATAGGAAATGCTCTTCCACTAATCTTGCCAATACATTTCCACAAACTTTCTCCCAGTAACCACATTACTTCTGCTACCCAAATCACTGTAGTTCCTTGAGCTGCATTTCCAAGTGGCTGACTGGTGGCTGTTGAAGAATGTCTTGAATGTAGGTGGGTGGTTGTCAACAACAATGTGTCTGATTCTTGGTGGCAGAAATTCCACGTGAAGTGCTTAAATTCAAAGATGTGCACAAATAGGCAATGGTAAACTCCAGTATGTCGGCTTTTTCTGGTGAGACTGCTATAATAAAAGCACATGGAAAACGTGGCCTGCATCTTTCTGTTGAATGATAAAAACAGTTATTGTTGCTGCTTTTGAACTAAGGTGTATGTGTAAAATTGTATTTACTGGTGCTTCCAGGGAACATGGAAGCTTTAAGTGGTTTGAAGAACGTCTGAGATGGAATTTATGAGTATGCTGATATAATGAAAAATGAGGAGCCTTATGAATCTTACACATGGATCTAGTAAGTAACCTTGAACTCCTGTAGCTCTTTTAGCAGAACTGGAGTACAAAAATACGTATTATCTGAAGCAAATTATCTTCTTGTAATGTGCCTGTCACCAAGACAGCATAGCTGAGCTTCTGAATACAAATAGTAAATATTAATAACCAGACTTCAGGGGAATTTTGCTGATTTGTTCAGGCTATCATCTCAGGATCTCAAGCTTGAAGGTGATACCAATGCAATCTGATGCGAAGGGAAACAGCTGAGTTTTGCAGACTACATCCC
This sequence comes from Entomyzon cyanotis, assembly GCA_024500445.1. Classification (NCBI taxonomy): domain Eukaryota; kingdom Metazoa; phylum Chordata; class Aves; order Passeriformes; family Meliphagidae; genus Entomyzon; species Entomyzon cyanotis. The sequence goes on from JAKEPQ010001015.1 coordinate 12,127,580, forward strand.
AAGTATCTGTGGGGACACACTGAAGCAATGATGTCTGTAGTGAAACACTTTAAAAGCAGCCTTGAGCTAGCCTAGCTGCTTTTCAGTGTGTGGCACATGTAAAAAAACATCTTTGTACAGGTTCAGTAGTATTCTTTGGCACACTAATATTTTTGTAAATTATGTGTTTTGCATTTAATATTTATGTGGAGTCTGTTTGTATGTTAGTGTTTATGATGGGATAGCTTCAAAAAGTTTGGAATTCCAGATTCAGCTAAGCATTTAAAAGGTCAGAGGCTTGTCCAAGGCTTATCCAACCTCTCAAGTATGAAAACCCAGAGTGGAAACAGTCTGATGGGAATAACATATTGCCCACAAATGGAGCCTGTCTTCTAACCCCTTTTGTTCCTTTTGTTTTCTCACCTCCATTTCCTCCTTTCTGTGTCATTCCTGAAGGAGGATCATCCCTCAGAACAGGCCTTAATGCCCTCCAAAGTCACACATTTTCTAAGGACTGATTACTTCTATAAACCCTACAGATGCTAAATCAGGTCTGCTGTACTCAAGTTTCTACCCTGCTACCCAGGACTGTTTTATATCTGCTGCATTATGTGATTTTTGTGCTGTTTTATTATTTTTTACATAAACCTTTGATTGAAGGAATACATCTTATTCCTGGAGTGGAAAGCCAATAAGGCTGGTGGCTCCTGCATCCAGCAGAGCATTTTTGTAGTTCTGTAGAGGCTGCAAAGGAAATTGTGTCTCTTGTCCAAGAAAATTTGCCCTTACCATAGGCAACTCAATCATCCCTCTGGGAACACACTGGGAAAGCACTCTTCCTTCTCCAGTGTTATTTTGATGTGGATACGAGAAAAAGCAAAAGAACAAAATGGAATAAAAATTTTAAAATATTTCTTTTCTCAGGCTATCTAGTCAGGTTTTCCTGGTATTTTCTGCCTATAGTTAAGGTGGAAATAATGGCAAGAGAAATTCCTTGGTGACATTTTGGTGCTTTCATCTGGTCCCACTTCTTACAGAGGAGAAGGCAATTCTGTAAAGGCTCAGTTAAGTTCAGTTCGGGATTTATACAAGTTTGGATGAATTTGGAATCCAGATAATCCAGATCTGAATACACTCAGTCTTTGATGAATTTGAATTTTCTCTTTGGAATCCAAATTATTGGCAAGTCCTTCTTGTTGTTTAAAAAAAAAAAAAGTGCCTCAAAGTACCTCAGAACAAGAAAATATTTGAAACCTGATTACCTGGTTTGGCAGTTTGCCATCTGAAATTGTGTCCCGAGAGGTCAAAGGCTGCAGTGATGCCATGTGGGGTGCAACTGCTCTGTCTGTTCTTCTGTGTGATAGGGCCAAAGCAGCCTCTTACCTGCTCTCCTCTTGCTCACTCTACCTTGTTTGTCCTTCTTTGATGAATAGTTTTTAATGCTGATAACTTTCTAATGTTTCAGGGTTTGTTTTTTTTGTTCTAATTGTTCTTTTTGTCACCTCAAAACCCCATGTGAATCCAAGCTTTTCCTGACATGCAGGGTCAGCAAAGAAGGCAGAGGGAAATTCTTTGTCTCTGAAATTGTGGTCACAATGAGAAAACAGTACCCAACTGCAAACAACCACCACATCTGTTTTCTTTACTGAAATGCTTTATTCTTTGAAAGCATATAAAAAACTAGAGTGCCATAGGTTTCATGAATAAGTTCTCACAGAAAGTGTAAACAATTAGGAAAATTGTTCCTCCACTCATATTTGTTCTTCTGTTTCTGTCTGAGTGGTAACCTTAAGCCTCTGTGAATTACCATGACAGGGCAGGCCTGCCAAGCTCTCTCTCTGAATAGCACGAAAATGTCTCTGGAATCTGCTCTGTGTGAGGAAAGCACAGACAGTACCTTTCCTCCAACTCTCACAAATTAGTTTGGTAAATAAAATATGTGACCACAAAAGGGGGGGGAAGAAAAGGAAAAAGGGATGCAGCCATCAATCAAACTAATTTAAAGAATGGACACACCCTAAAGAGTGTATGTTCATCCACAAATTATATCATACTTTAAAAAGGTTACTTCACTAAAATATTTGTGACAGAACATAATATTTGTGGTATGTTGCCCAAAGAATGCATATTTTAAAAAAATGTACCAAGTAAAACGAAATTTGTGGCCATTTATCTTATAAACCTCTTTCCTGTTTTAGAGTCAGTGGGTCAGAAATTCACTGCTATAAACTACACAGACCCATTAACTTCTAATTTATAACAATGGAAAAGAGGGTCTAGGAAGAGGCTAGGCAGGGTTTGAAAGCCTTCTGTCTGGAGTGGTTTTCATGTTTCTATAAAAGACAAATAACAAAACTGTATCTGAAATAGGGAATGACCTATGCTAGTGGACATGGGGTTGACCTAAGCCAATTTACTCCCTTACACATGTGTGCTCTGGAAAGGCTGTTTTTGAAAGGGTTTGGGGGTTTTTTGGGTTGGTTTTTATGGGTTTTTTTTTTTTTTTGAGACAGAGGTGAAAAATTGTTTTGGAGATTATAGTGGCGTTTCCAGATACAACAGTCCCTGCTTTAGCCTTAGGTGGGGGAGTTTTCCATTTCCCTTTCAGCTTATATTAAATTACTTTGCTTTCTTGTCATAGGCATAATCCTTTGATGAGAAAACCTTGACAGCATTTCAGCCAAGGAAGAAAGCCCGCCTCTGCAGAGTCACCAGAGACTGGCTATTGCTAATTGATTCTACATGGAGAGCCCTCAGTGGTGACAGCCATCAGTCTGAAACCGTGAGACAAAGAGGTTTTGACCTTCTTTGAAGTGCTGTGTGCAGGAGCTCTTGGAAATGAAACAAGTTTCTCTTCGCCTGCTGAGGTCTTCAGTGCCACAGGTGGTGTCAGGGTGATTTGTTCTGTGCATGTTGGATGGGTTGAGATGGAGGGATAACCTTGGGGGGACAACCTTTGGGTGCAGCACTAAACTCTCTGCTTTGGTGGAGGGGAGATGGAGAGGCCAGTTGACCCTAAAATTTTTCTCAGTTTTAGAGCAATCCATGCAATGACCTTGTGATCTCTTTTCTAAGGCCTTGATTTCACTTAGAAATCTGTCCTGTGGAACAATTGGCTGCAAGTGCAAAATCATTGTTTGTCTTGCCTGATGCTGATAGGTGAGGTTCCCAGTGGGAAGAGAGCTATGCTCTCACTAATCCAGCCTGTGTCCCAGGAATGGGCAGTGAGAAGGTGGGAGAAGAGCAACTTCTGGCACAGTGAACAGCACAAGTATGAGGTGGAGGAGGTGAGCACACCAGCAAGGCTCTTGGGGCAGGTGCTCCCCAGTGCCAGCAGCCCCCAGCAGCCAATGCACTGCACAGGTTGCCCCAGGTCCCAGCAGATGTAACCCAGACTGCATCCTGCTCTCCCAAACCAGCTCCACCTCTCTCTGCTGGCACTTGCAAGTGGGTTCTCAGCTGTTGTCTTCTGCAGCTGGGACAGGAAAAGTTTCCCCAACCTGGGGAATTTATTTGCCCTTGGGCAGTATCTCTGCAGGATGGGCACAGTCCATGGCAGCAGATAAAACCTGCACATGCCATGGAAAGTTGTACTCCATCTTTCCTACTCTTCTCTTACCCCCAACAATGCCCACACAGGGGTGCAGGAGGCTGGGGAGGGACAAGCATCTTGCTGTTTCAGTGGGCCTGTTTGCTGGCATAATCCAATGTGCTGTGACAACCCTTTGCCGGGCTAGCAAAGAAAATAAATACTTTTAAGAAATTGCTGCTGATCCCAGAGATGAAACTGAGAAGCTGATAATGGTGAGCTGTTATGAAAGGCATATGATGGTAATGCAGTACCTTGGCAGCCTCCTCTGAAAAGAAAACAGGACATTCCTGGCACACCAGGTAACACTTTGCTTTAGAGTTACTGCCACAAAAGGCTGATTAACTTCTAAAATACAAACAAAGTCCCTGGGTCCCATTGTGAGGACCAGATAGCAAAAATTCAGATATTCTGTACAAGTTAACAGGGGCTTCTGTAAGTATGGGGGGTGATATGTTTAATGGGGTCTGACCTTTAGCTTTGGGGCTGAATTTATTCATTATACATTAATTATTTCATATAGTTAATCTTAAATGAAGCTGTAAATTTCATACTTGTCTTCATATGGCCTAAACATATACTTAGAGAGAAATCTCATTGAATGTTGGGAGGCTTATAGAGTGGAATGAAATTATGCTTGAAAAGGGAGTTTTTGAGGAAGGAGTAACTGATTGGACCTAACAGTCTTGCATGATTTCAAAATCTAGATTTGAGCCTGTATATAAAAAACATTTGTCTTGGATTCATTTCAAGTAGATTTTTATATCTTATGAATGGCATGATTTAGAAGTTCTTTCCCAATCAGTAAACTTGAAATTACCCACAGCACTCACATCTCAGGAGTTCCAGAGTTCAACTGAAAGGTGTTTTCAACAGCAGTATTTAAAATTATCCTGGTTTTGTGATTGCCTCTTGTGAGATGTATTAAGAATAGCACAGGCTGTGGTAGCTGTGTCATGGATGGAGCAGGTCAACACCCAAGGTTTTCAGTTAATAGGAAATTTTGATGTTTTGTGGTTTGAGCTTCTGAAAATAAGTGCGACAAGTAGGTTAGCAAATAAACTTAGCAAGACTGAAAGTTAATTATTATTTTTATTCCTATTAGTATTTTCATTTGACTACTCCACAAAAAAAATCCAGTCATTTACGCAGCTCTAATTCTGATGATATGAGATTTCTTTGACAGAAGTATTTTCTTTTTATTTATTTATGTTAGTAAAAAAGCTAAAATGCCTTGCCTGAAAGGGAAAATATTTGGATTGGAATTGAAGTTCTCTGCTACTCTGTAGGCATGAGAGTTGCTTCTGTGGGTAGGGTCTGCAGCCAGATGGCATTCAATACACTCTAAAGCCAGAGCTTTTCCAGAGAACCCCTCCAAAAAAGGGGAAGCTGTTGTACAACAACTTGTCAGGTGAAGATCCACAAGTATTAAGGAATTGTATTTTTACTGTGTGTTAGACCTTGCTTGACTATTGAAATAGTTTCTGGAATATTTAGGATTTTTTCTAAAATAACCGTTTTGGAAAGATAACATTTTTTTTCTTACAAGCTGCAAGGGAAAACTTCCAAAATTCTGTTTGAATTATTTGCAGTTAAGTAGGATAAGACAACGTGATGTTTTTAATAAACCCATAAAATATGTTACTAGTAAAGATGGATATCTCAGGAGTAAAACGTAAAAACTGGCATGTGTAAAGATCTGTCTCAGCTAATCAAGTGTAGTTTTAAACAATACATTTTGCTTCCTTAATTTTTCCACTACGGAAAGCAATTACTTGTTAATGTAAATGAGAATGCACTTCATATTGTAACCTCCAAGTAGTCAAGTGTGTTTGACTTACAATTCTGAAAATAACCCCACTTCAATAATTCAGTAGTAATTTTTGAGAGCAGGTTAAAGCTCCACAGTCTTTCCAGAGCACTTGCAACCAGTTCAGTCCAAACTACGTTTACCTTTCGAGATTCATCTATTACAGCATTTGTACATGATGACACCATTACAACTGGCTTCTCCGTGGTGTCAGTAAAACATGTCTCTCTGACCCTTTGCCTTTTGGAAACTACCAGGAATTGGTTACCTTTCCATAGTGGATGGGTCAGTGAACAGCACCATGCTCAAGGAAAGTAGCATTCAACCTTCTGTCTTGTGCTGAGCTTCCTGGCCCAGCCTGTCCCATGCAAATACAGGAGATGGGATGTCACCACGTCCTCTGGTGTGTTTGTGTGTTCAGGCAGGCTGGGGGGCAATGGGGAACCCAGCAGCTCAGCTGGCCAAGTGGGAGTTGTCACTGTGCTAAGGGCTAGGATGGGCAATATCTTGGAGAACTGCCTTTTTCTCCTCAACTCATCTCATTCTATATCTTTGTGGGGTTTTTTTGCAATCTCCTGGGAAAATAGGCAGAGGTAAAAGGCTGATAAAACACCCCCTTAAAAACTCCCTGTATTTCATGCTGATTTTATTGCTGTTGGGGACTTTGACATGAGTGACATGTCATTCTCTGTCTTTTTCTGCAGGAGGGCATGAACAAACCTTTGAAAAAGCTTCTACCAAAAAAATATTATTGGCCTAATTTTATGAAGGGTTACTTTGCTGTGGCATGCTTCCTTGTGCTCCCTCTGGAAAACTAGGTAAAAAAAACCCAGCATTTTTGAGTGTTTTAGCTGGAAATAGAGCATAAGGTACTGCCTGTGACATGAAAATTGTCCCTCTTGGGACTCCAGATGCCTTTACCTTTACTTAAATCTATAAAGCATGGCAAAGCCTGGAGGGCCATTGAATGTGATTCATGGTTTGGGAGACAGTGGAGGCTGGTAGTTGCTTTTTTAGAATGTGGAAACAGCTATTTTCACCCTTAAAAGCTGAGCCCCTGAGTATATCCAAGAGCAGCTGCCTACAAAGGGAATACAGAGGGGAAGATTCTGGTGCTGGGGCTCTGGTCTTCATTCCTTTGATTGAATCATATTCAGTTGTTCCTGAAGTCCTGGTTCTGGCCTGGGTCTGGCTCCCATTTTCTTCCATTTCTGATTCACTAATTTAATTCACACAGGCTTTTGGCTCTCCAGCAAATGCCTGCTGATATTAATGAAAATCCTCCCCTTGACTCAAAGGGACTTTGTGTCAGTCTCCTGAGATACATGGACTAAAATGATTCCTGATGCCTTTAGGAGAAAGTGTGTTGGAAGGAAAGATTTTCCCATCCCACCTGCCTAGCCTTGGCAACTTGATTTGCTGTGGTGCTCAAAAACAAGAGCCTTTGGACATGTCTTCTTGTCTCTGTTGGAAGCATTTCTGCCATTGTGGAGACATCACCTTTTTTATATCCCAGTGGAACCCACAGAGAACTTCTGTCAATTCATGTGTTATAAATTGTGTTTGATTATGAGCTGCAGTCTGATTGAAAATGGAACCCAATCTTATAATGCAAAAGTCTTCACTAAGCAATTGTCAAAACCCAAAGCTGTAGATAATTTCACAGTAAGTAAACCTTCCTGAGCAATTCATTGTCGAGATAGTACCATAACATTATTTAAATTATACTGGCTGGACTGTAACATATGTTTCCTCTCCTAAGATATTAATCACCAATACACCACAGGAAAAAAATCTGGCATATTTTTGTGCTGTATCAACTAATTTAAACTGACTTTCTTAACACTGTTCATTATTAAGGATTTCTAAATGATCAGTACCTGCTCTCTCATTCTTTGCACTTATTTTTGAAACCATTTGAAAAAAACCTGGAAGGTGTGTGCCCAAAGCAAATTTTGGCATGTGATTGATGGTGAAATAACCCAGAATGGCAAGTTTCACTCTAGATTTTTCAGTAAAGCAAGAAAAGTACAAAGACCAGGCTAATTTGCAGATCTGAACGCTTAAACCTCCTTAATGTGTAAGTCTTACTTTACCCAAATCTCAACTGACATGCTTTTGATTTCTACCTGTAGGCTACCAACAGTTTCTTAGGGTAAAATCTAGCAAGTCAGTTCTGTTCTAGTCACTTCCATGAAGCCAGAGGCATTTGTACCTGTGAAAGGAGGGGAAAACTGAACTACAGTTAAAAATCTGGGAATGGAGGCAAGTGCACTGGAAATGAATTTATAACTTCTCTTGTGAGCTTCAGCTCAGTGATTACACTGAGTTGTTCTCCCTTGTAAAAATCTCAAAGAGCAGAACTCCCCAGCTCTGTCACCCTCACTTCCACATCTCTTCTGCAAAAAGCAGTAATCCTTTTACAGCACTGATTTTAGGAGGACAACCTTCCTCCTCCTCTCCCTGCTATCTGACATAGGCACATGGCCTCTCTGCCTGCAGTAAGCTGTGGGAAATCGCTCCTGTCAGACCTCTGCTGACATCTCTGGGGAATGGGTTTCTATCCTCCCCCATCTCTGCCTGACATTTGTGTTATTTGGGGATCACCAAGAGACTCAGTGGTGTCTAAGAGAGGCTTACATCCTCTGCCTGTGAGCTGTGACCCCTGGGTGATGGGGATGGTGGGACTCTATGGCACAGCTGGTGCTCCCTCTGAGCCCCTCAGAGCCACCCACAGCTGCTGGCTCTGTGTCTGGGCTGCCCCTCTGTAGAGACAATCTCCAGGTGGGGACAGGAGGGAAGTGGAAGAACACTAGGCCCACATCATCTCCTTTGGCTAGGAATTATGTTTTGTAATCTCAGGTCTCCAACTGCTCCTCGGTGTCCTTCCAGGTTCAGGCCTCTCTCCCTTGTGCACTGACCTATATGGGGAGATGATGGTGACAGCAGCCACTATGAGCCAGGACACACCCTGAGCCCAACCCAGCCGCACAAAACCTCTGCCCAATGGGCTGGGATTGCTTCCATTGATCTCAGCTACAGAGAGTTTTTATTCCCTTCTAGCAGCAACAAAAAAATGCAGAAAGCATTCACAAATTGCCCATCTCTTGCCCATTATCATGCCTGTGTTTTTGCAAAGCACAAAGCCAAACCAAGGCTGTTGAAACTGCTCGTTACATCCGTCTGTGCCACATTGCACGGCAGCTGCAGCATTTGTGGTGAAGTGATTAAGTGGCTTTTGGAGCTTGGTAATGGAATGCAGATACTTGGACCTCCAGGTTATTTGTTCAAGTAGTCTTGGTCAGTGGTAACCAGAAGTTAGTGATTAACAGACATTATTGTCCACTTAAAACAAATAGGCAGTCGCAGCTCTGCTCCCTATAATTCAGCTGTCTCATCGAGAAAGCTCACTTATTCAGGCAAGCAGTACTCTTGTGCCTCTGTCAGTAAAGCCTTAAGATAACTGAGGGCCATGTGTTATATATTTGTTTGGTTTTTTACTATTTTGGTTGTGCCATGCAGCAGAATTCCCCAGAAATATGTATGAACTTAAAAAGGCTGCACAGAATTGAGTTTTGTTTTCAAATGAATGCAATAAATCACATCCAATATTTCTATTGTTTGGTTTTAGGGCCCATTTATTATTAGAGTTTTCACCCAGGAGTTTCCTCAAGCAGTCTGAGGCAAGCAAAGCTGCTGAAATGTGGAATGGACTGTTTATCTGCCTTTCCACGTTTGGCCCACAAAAGCTTTCACTAGGTGAAGCAGGGATGGGTCCTAAACTGGGAAGAGGGATTTTGTGGGACTGGTACTGATGTGCTTCCAGCCTTTGGATGTACCACGCTGCAGTGGAGAGGATGCAGAAGCAAGTGTGGGTTTGGCCTCAGCACAGGAACCACACCACTGTCTTTGGCTTCTGCAGGAGTGCTTGGAGTCAAAGAGGCTTGCTGTAGAAACAAGTGGGTGGTTTATGATTTAGAGCGACCTTAAGGTCAGCCCTTGCTCTAAATGTGCCCCATGTCTTTTAGTACCTAAGTATTTTTGAAAAATCTGAACACCAATAATTTCCTCGCTGAGTTTGCCATGCAGAGGATTGGTAGGTGCTTGAGAGTTACCAAAAGTCACCAGTGCAAAGGGGTCCACAGCTACACTGACTTCAGTCAAATACACATCTTTCAGCCACAGATAAAGTCTTTTGTGATCAGGGCTGATCTAGACTGACAGAGCAACACTGAGCTTTACCTTTATGCAGATAAACAGAGACTGCAGCTTTAAATCAGTTGGTGCAACTCTCCTAATCAATACAAAATTTATTCAAAAGTGTTAGAACAAGGAAAATGATCAAAAGATCAAAGCACTAACAATTTGATTCTAGGTGGTTAAGAGGCTGTTCTTTTTCAATCAGCTACATCTGGGATATTGTGTTCAGTTGTAGGACCCACTCCATATAAAATACATTGAAATGCTAGCCAGAGCTCAGAAAAATGTTACAGTTAATCACAGGGATGAGAGATAAGACAGATAAATGGGAATAATAAAAAAGAATAAACTTCATGGACAGATGAAAAGGATTTAATCTGTGAGAAGTGAAATTTAAAAGAAAAAGAAAGCATTTTAGGCTAAGCAGCAGAATATCACAGGAAGAACTTCAGAGAGCAAAAGTGCTGTAAGGAATAAAGTTGGACTCAAAAAACCTGCAAATTTTAGTAGCTCTTTCTTCTTTGTATTCTCTGATTTGCATCAAACACCCAACAGAGTAATAACAGTATCTTCTGCTCCTGAAAGCCAGAAATTAAATAGGAATGGATTTTCAAACTGCAAAATATTGAAGTCTGTCAAACAGACTAGTTGAATGTCCCCTTATACAATCCAAATAGATTAAATTAACAGGAGCATAGGTACAAATCTGGGACAAGGTAAATCTTGCTCTGGAAAACCACACATCAATGTGTTTCAACAGCTGATGAATACAAAAAGTAACAATCTGGAATCCAGGTGTTAGGAGCAAGATGAGAGAGATGAGTGATTGGCTCTGTGTGTTTAGCTGTTTGGGGATCTCAGTCTATATTCACCAGAGATGGTCCTAAGGCTGAGATCACCAATCTAATTTCACTTGTCTCAGCATCAGTCTGGAAGGAAGTATGGTCCCTAATGGAAAGACCACTGCTTTATTTAGTAAGCCTTGTAATCCTCTTGTGTAACATGAGCAATAATATCACATTACATACACTGTAACTAACAAATTACCAAGATTGATATTGTAAATCCATAGAGAGAATGACAATTTACTACCCCCTGTAAAGCATTTGTATAATCCAAGCTACAATTCCTAGCACAGAAGCAGAAAATAACATCATTAGGCAATTATTGCAAACGTCGTTTTCATTTCTGCAGAGGTGGTTCTTTTTTAACCTAGTTTTTCAGTCACGATTTAACCAAAGACCACTAATAAATGCAGACAGTCTCTCAGAAAAACTGAAGTGTTAACTTGCTATACAGCTGCTAGGAAGAAAAAAACTTTGTGATTTAAAATACATGACTTAATCTTAACATACACATTTTAAATGGGCAATAAAGCCTCACAGCCTAGAAAGAAGATTGATGAACAAAACCAAGCATATTTTCTGTTCTGCATTAAAAAGGAATGTGTCTCTGGCTCACAGGGTAGAAAGATTATTCAGGTTTTATATTTTTCCTATTTGCAGGGTAGAAACTGATGTTACTACAACAGTGTTTGGGAAGATACACTCTAATAGGTGTCTGAATTCCCAGCTGGACCCAAAATCAAGATCATACCAGAGCACACTGTGGGTAAGAGAAAAAACAATAAGAGAAAGAAACAAATCTTTTAAACAGAGATGTGTGCAAGTGTGTGAGCAGTCTCGCAGCCCTTGGACTGCCACAACCCAGCCCTTAACTGTGTCACTCACCAGCAGTGTTTGCAACAAGAAAATGTGGGCTGTTGAGTAGCACTCAACCCAAGCCACCACGCTGCTTCCTTTGGCTCCTCAATTCCCTTCTTTCTTCTCACTCACAGGCAGCACAGTAGATCTCTGCACGTTTGGAGACAAAACATCAGACAGCTGAGCACTGCAGAAATACATTAGGGTATTTTGACAGTTAAAGATATGCATGGGTTAATAGAACCACAGGATGCCTTGCCCAGATTTTCCCTTCTGTTTCAGACAAACCTCCACTGAGAGGTTACTGAATTTGCCCTCTCCTTCTCCAGCAGCTCCGAGTGCTGTCAGCCAGGGCAGGTGATAGCAACAGCAACACTCCATTTCTGCAGGACACAGTGGGTCTTCAGGATAAAAATGTACAAATTTCATTTAGTCTTTTTTTATGAAAAACAGGGAATGATTATTTCCGAGCAATAATTTTGCAGGTACAGCGGTAAGGATAAAGTCAGATGCTGTTTAAATTGATCTAAAAGTTATAAATTCCTTTTTATTGTAGACTAAGGCAGCTCTAAAGCAGTAGTTTTGTTCATGGTTACATTATAATTTTTATCTTTATCTTTGACTAAGAGACAGCTCCTCTGCACACTTCAGTGTCAGCCCTCAAACAGGCCTGTATGGGAGAATGACTAATTTCAGAAGAATAAATGCTGGAGAATAGAAATGTGGGATTTGTTTCTGACTGCTGAACTCAAGCTAATTAATTTACCTCTCTGTGTCTTGTTTCTTTCCCCATACTTTTTCTTTTAAAAATTTCATTCTTTAGGTTACAGGATTCTGTCATGCTATGCACTAATACGGCCCCCAGTGCAATAGTTTCTCACATCTAAGGATAATATGCAGGTGGGAGTAAATCCCATTGCTATTGCAGCCAAATTCCCAGTGGTATAAGAGGCCACTCTCTTTGCCCTTCTCCCCCTCCTCTTTGATTTTTAGCTGCTATAAACACCTCTCCTGTACCTACATCTCAGCATGGAGGCAGCAAGTGGTTTGTTTTTCTTGCAAGACACAATGTATTTTCTAATCCTGTACTTGCTCTTCTGGAATTACTGAAATGAGTAGAAGTTTACAAACCTCAAGTGAAACATATTTAGCATGAAAAAAAAAAAAAAGAAAAAGAAGAGATTACTCTTAATAGAACTGTGTAAAAGTTCAGGCAGAAAGTACTGATTTGACAAGTCAGATCTGTGTGTGAATGTGCTGTCTAACACCATCCTAACAACATTGTCACTGCTGTCACTGATAATATAACCAGGGACAAGGTCTGGAGAGGTAAGGCACACATTTCCTGGGTCTCTCAGCTTAGGTATTTTGTCGGGAGCTGTGAGATCCTGTTAAACTGAGATGCAAAATACAGTTGTTTTCAAAATTCATTGCCAGTGGCGGTGACAGATGCTTTTTGGAATGACACCCAGTGAGCTGTGAAACTCATGTAGTCAAGTACTTGTCCACTTGTCCCTACTTCATGTGTTATGGGAATATGTTTACACTCACGCTGTCTCAATTTTTTGATCTTTTTTTCCCATCTGGATGAGGTATTTTACAGATGCAGCATTGCACACATTGCAGAAGGTGGTAGGTTGAAGTGGGCAGCTCTCCCTTGTTTTGTCTGGGGAATTCTCCAAGATTAGCTTTGTGTAGGGCACAGTGGATTTAGGTATTAAATTTATTTTGTCAGACACTAGAGGGGTAAACAATGGAGATGACATCTCCACCCTGGATCTTGAGACAGGCCAAAGTGATCATTTTAACCACACACAGGTTGAAGCTGAGGATGCAGATACTTCCCCACGGTTTGGTGTGTCTTCCACATCCCCTGTCGGTGGGGCATCCACCTCTTCTGGCTGAGGTCTGTGCCCTGAGATGGCTCTGGCAATGCTCACACCTCTGTGTAGGCGGGGCAGCTGCTCTGATGCACACCTGGGGATTGTGTGAAGGCACAGGCTATTGTGGGTGGTGTTTGCAGTGGATCAGCATCCCCAAACTCCACCTTCCTGGTAGCATTTTCTCTGAATGCTGACAGAGAAATGTTTTTCCTGCCATGGTAATCCCTCCCATATTTCTACTCTACATTAAGAATTATTATGATTATTGTGTCTTACTCCTTAATGCATTAAGAGCAAACAGATTATTTTTCTTTGGACTGAAGAATTAGATCCTAAGGTGTCCCATTACTGTGGACACGTGCACATTGCATATTTTCTTGTGCTCAATATCATTTCATTATACCATGCTTCCTTTGAGGGTCTGAAAAAGTCTTTGCAACTTTTCTTCTCTGGCTTTTCTCATTCTATGTTGCTTCTCACGTTACATTAAAAAGAAAAAAATACCATCACAGGGCAGAGGTAAGTGGAGTTGTAGAACAGGGAATGTCAGTACATGAAAAGGTGTGCTCTATTTCGGTGTATTTTGCGTTAGTGTAATGACTCTCAATACGGGGCTTACTTTTCACTTGTGTGTCTTGAATAAGGATTGAACTCAGGGACAAGAGTACCACAGGGAGTACCCAAATTTAGGATAACAGGGGCTGCTTTTCCTGTAAATCTGGGATAACTCCTATGCCAAATCCCTTTTGAGCTGACAGAGATAAAAGATAGTCCAGGGAGCCTAGTGCAGCCTCAGACTTTTCTGTAGACTTGCAGATCTGGGAAAAACATAAAATCTCATTTTACCTTCTTTTTCTCTTGATCTGTAAAATGGAAATGAGATTTCACTACCTCAGATGTGCACCATAAGTTTTTTTTGAGAAGTTCAGATATTAATAATAGAAAATTTGTAAATCCCTTAAACAGGCAGATGTTTGTGCCTAAGACTATTAGGAGAAAAATACATGTAGACTTTAAAAGGAAAGCTCCTTTTCATTGTAGAGATGACTAACAAAGGGTTTGTCTAGACAGGAGTTTATTTGGAATGGTTCAGAAAAAGTTAAAATGGAGAGGTACTAAGAAGTCAGGGAATGGACTAAATTGCTTGATTCCAGAAAAATTATTTTGTGTTAATGATATATGGTGCAGTCATTCTCCATCTGTCTTTCACCTCACACCTCCAGGAGACCATTTGTAAGTTTGAAAACCCCAAATAGTCCACAAAGATGAAACTTCTGCAGGTGATTATTCCCCACAGAAGGGGCATTTGTTTTGATTCTGGGTTTCTATTTTGCAGCTCCCCCTTTCTGCATCCTGTGCTACAATCTCCTTTTCTGCAGCCTTTCAAATTAATATTCAAACAGCTATCAGAAACTTTTTATGCCAAAGTACAAAAAAACCCCCTTCAAAATCAAAAACCAACCAAATTCCAAGAGAACTGTCACAGCAGGATGTACTCAGGGACTGCCAAATGGGAGGGCTGAGCCCATCAGCCTCTCCCTGATGCTGGACCCAAGGGAAGGAGGAGGGTGGTGCTGGCAGGCAGTTTTATGGAGCGAGATGGGATGCTTCAGAAGAGCTCCAACACACAGCACATTTCCTAACCTCCAGAGAGCATTGCCTGCAGTAACCTGGTGCTGGCTTTCCCTCAAGCCTCAGCCTCTGCATAGCTTTTGACAGAATTTGTTTCCCCCATTGGCTCCCTTGGAAATAGATTT